>VXAB01002723.1:306146-379164 GCA_013399175.1 Odontophorus gujanensis | reverse complement strand
CGGGGGGGGGGGGAAACACAGCCCCAGTTTTCTGTGTGTGCTGTAATTTGCCTGGGGTTTGGAGCAAACAGCTCCAAAATGACCACTGAGGGCATCTTCACCTCCTCAGCTCCCCTCAGTTCATGTTTCCGTGTGTAAAGCTTACCCTTGAAGACCGTGGGACACTGCAAAAGGTGTCCAGCTGCTGGGAAGGTGGTTTTATGGGGGTAAAAGCTGAAACACCCCTTGGCCACCTCTGAGCATCTCCCATCCTTGTGAGTGCTGGGATGTGGCACCAGGGAGCTCTTTGCATCAGTGCTGGCTCTCTGAAGCTTCCTGACTAAAATCCTCTTTCATCTGATCCCCTCCCCAGTGCCTTTTCCCCACACACACACTTGTCACCACTTCTTCTCCCAGCTCTGGAGACATCTGCTTTGTCCACGTCCCATAGAAATAATGAGAGGAGGGTGAGCTCGTTGGGAGAAATGTCATAGTTCTCATTGCTTCTAAACAATAACTTCTGAAAACATCTGAAACAGACATAATTCTCCTTTTCAAGAGCCCTATCTGAGCAGCTCCCCAAATGCTTGGCTCTGGCTTCAAAGTTGGCGTTTAGCTATAAATAAATAGCATTTCATTAAAAAGAAAAAGGAGAGAAATTAGCCAAAAAAACTTATACAAGCAGAAGCTTAACCAATGCCAGATAATGGGACAATATGGATTTTTATTTTTATCCACACGGATCCATGTGCTCTTTATCTCCCACTGTAATTTATCCCTATAAATTAGGTTCATGATATTAAAATAACATTATAGCTTTTACCTACCACAGAGAAAGGCAGTGAAGTTTCATCAAGTGCTTTGAGATCCTGAGATGAAAGGGACAACGACCTTGTCCAAACGGCCTATTGCTAATAGCTCAATGCATGCAAGCACTTTGCTGAGTATGGAGGACGTGTTTAAAGACAAACCTTAATCAGCCCTTAATTGGCAGATTTGTACCCATTAGGAGGATGCTGGGTAAGGAGAGCTCACTATGCTGCTAACATCTGTCCCGAAGCTGAGGTTTGCTCTCCTTAGTGATGCCTTGAGAAGACAGATGCTTTGCAAACCTACCCAACAGCTGTGCACGTACTTGCTGTCTGAAGAGGTCTCTGCCCCTTTCTTCTTACCATTTCCAACATTTTAGTGCATTCTCCTACTGGAAAGACTGACGATGTTCTCTGCAGTGCTGTGCATGAAGTTGCACCGTCCTTTCCCCAACGGTGTTCGAAAGAGGAGCCCCAGCGGAAGTGTCACCAGGCAGAGGGGATTTCCAGTGACCGACATCTAGCACCAGAAATGTTTTAAGATGTTGAGGAAACAGCAGCCCAAGTGTGCCGGGCTGGTTTTTACCTGCAATCACCTGATAGTCAGACGTGCCTTGCAACCGAGTGTAGATTTTGGTTTTTCTCTGAATAAAAATGCTTTTCCTTTGAGTGCACCTCAGGCGCAACTGCAAAACCAATGGAAGCTGACAAGCAGAGAAGTGCAACTCCCAGTGTCACGGGCTCGTTCAGAGCTTTACCACTCTGCATGCCATGCCTAAAAGGAGAGATGGGGTGCTTAGGGGTGAAAACTCCACAGAAATGGCCTGAGATGAGCACAGAAATAGTTTACATTCCCTCCTCTGCACAGTGAGCATTTTTCACTTTCACTGATCCCCCTTAGCCTCCGATTCAGCAAAGAAATCGTGTTTTCCTTACCACAAAAACAGTTCCCTCCATTTAATTTAATTAGAGCTGCCTTTGACAGTGGCCTTCAGACCTGGGAGACGAGTGCCACATGCTGAGTGTCACTCCTTACCCGGCAGCTCCCCTTCTCCTTGGGGACACTGCGCTCTGTGCGGGACAGACATGAGATATAGTGCCTGAGAGTTCTTCATCCAGCCCGAGAGCACGGAGATAAGAGAGAATTACATGTCTGTGTTGGGTATCTGCCTGCCTTCCCCTGCTTTCGGAGCTCACAATGTGCATTTAGCTTGATGGCAGTCTGTCAGCGCCACCTCTTGGTTCATAGCCTGAGGGCATCCCATCCCAGCATCACCGACATCATCTCAGCACCACAAACATCCCCATCCCACCATAAGCATCCCCATCCCAGCACCACCGACATCACAGCACCATGAATATCCTCATCTCAGCACCCCCAACATCCCAGCACCCCCACCATCCCCATCCCAGCACCCCCACCGTTCCCTTCCAACCAGTGCAGGCATCCCCATCCCTCTGCCGTGAGCATCCTGCTGTGATGTGCATGCTTCCCACTTCCCTCCCCAGCATGACTCCCCCCCATGGGTTCAGGCTCGGGGTAGGATAATATACCTGAGGTCTGCAAAGCATTAAGATGAGGATATTGTCAGATATATGAGCTCATCATGGAAGCAGGCCAGACACATTTGTTAGCAGGAGAGGAACAACTACTTGCCCTGACCCACTTCTAACTTGCTTTGTCTGTATTGTTATCTATCAGCACCTTCCCTACTCATTTGGAATGGTTTGCTTAATTCCTTTCCTCGGCCTCCTTCCCCCCTGCATCCTCAGCAGCTGCTGTAGGGCCTGTATGTTAGGGGAAAAGGGAATTGCTTCTCAAAAGAGGCAGTTCTCTCTTGATGTTCACTGACCAGGAGAGCATGGAGAAATAACACTTGTTTCTGGGTGAACACGTTCTTGCCATCAGTGAGCAAAACTGAAGTTTGCTTTGTAATTTCTTGTCACTTTGAAGGAAAATACCCTCTGAAAATGGGGCCAGGCTGCTGCAGGAAATTGGAAAGGCCTTAGCATGGCTCAGCTTGGCTGGCATCAGCATTTCCAGGAAAGGAAGTTTGAGCAAAGAGACCTCAAAAGACGCCTGGGCTGGTCTCTCACCAACATCTCATCATGGAGCTCGTGAAGGCACTTTCTTCTCTCCTTTTTCATGGGTATTCTCCACGGATGCTCTATGGATGCCCCCACATTTAAACAGAAGGAAAGGAGTAGCCTTTTTCATCCATGAAACGAAGAAAATGCAGTCAGACAGCAGCAGTGAGAGCTCAGAGATATCGAAATATTACAAGAAGTGGGATGCAGTCATGGCTCAGGTTTTACAAGTCACCTCTGTCATTTTGGAGAGTTCCTTTCTTCTCTACTCTTCCTACTTCTGCCTTCCATAGTTTTTAGTTTTAACAGAGTCTGAGCATGAGAAAGGGAGGAAAGGGGAAAGGGCAAAAAGCCAGTGGGGGTGCAGAGGTTAATTCTGTAATGAATTTGGCTAATGGGAAAGATGCCTTGGAGAAGATCGCTCAATGGCAATTTAAAGGCAATTTCAAAAGCCAATTAAAGCCTTTTCAAACTCTTCCACCTGTGACTCTTTAAAATGATTTTCCAAGCTCTGCTTGCTTGAGTTTGGCTTCTGTGACAGGAAAACAGACTAAAACCAGAGATGTCTCCTGCAAAGCGAGTCTGGCATCATTGCAGCCTGCTCTGTTTCACTGCAGCCGCAGCACCTCCAGCAACCCTCTCCCACGAGAACCTTGCCAAAACAGCCAAATAAATAAAATCTGCTGTAAATAGCAATGAAGAACGGTGGGGAAGCCTTCTCTTTTCATAGTGTCTCCGTGTCCTGGTTATAAAAGCGACTAAAGTCTTAAAAACTGGGTTCTGATGACTTGAGCCCCTCAAAAATCTGCTGGCTTGGGGTTTTGAGGACTCATGCTTTATTTTTTGCAATAGGAGGACTGGGAAATAAGTCATCAGCTCACTCTCATGTGAGCATGCAGGCACACACAGCCCAAGTACCCATGAAGGGAGATTTTTGCCCCCCAGGTGACTTTGCACAGCTCTCATAGCACCACCTGCACTGTGGGCTGGGCTGACTCCTGCATCTCCACCCTCCAGATGCTCCATAGGCTTCAGAGAGAGGTTCTGACTTTGCACGAGCACCTGTGCATGCATCTGATCTCAAATTAGCAAGCAGCATGCCCCGTGATAAAGTGAATGATGTTTGCCCTGGGATTTTACCTTTTTTGTAGTCTTTAAGCACAGTGCTCCTTGGGCAGGTAGTGGCCTCCTGCACAAGGTTTGCATTTGGTGCTGACGGATTTTTGGCAGATCGCAGCGGGTTTGAAACCCTGCACACTGCTTCGTTCTTTCCTCTCGGAAAGAAGAACAGCTCCAAAAGCGAGAGGCTGAGCAGCTGCCTCGAGTCTTTTTGACAGTTAATGTTTTCGACAGGGCAAAGCCATCTGGGTTAAAGAACACAGAGAATCTGCAGACAGAAGTGAAGGGGAAAGAGCTCGGAGCAGAGGCTCAGGGCTGTGTAAAGCAATACCTGAGGTCAGCTGTGAGATCCTGGTGGGAAAGAACACTTGAACGAGCTGTTGGAGCAGGATCTTCCATGGGTCTGGAGTGCTCTGAGCCAGCTCCCAGGGGACGTTTGCACTAGATGCAGAAGTAATGCGATGCTCAGCAAGGTGCAGGGTGGGTGGAGCAGCCATGCAGGGTTCAAGCTGCTCGGAGCACAAAGGTTAAGAGCAAAAAGCAGAGGGCGAGGGTTCATGTCAGGATGTGCAGAATGCAACGCTTTGTGTTTTGCACTTCTAAACCTGCCCCGTTTTGGAAGCTGGGAGCTGGGAATGTCATGCTTTCTGTATTGTTCTGTCTCAGAGCTCATGGCCCGAGCCCAGGGCCTATCTCTGGGTGCAGTGCATGGTGTGCAGAGCAGAGATATGGAGCACTCTGCTTCCCCATGATCTCAGCCGCCCGCTGTGCGACCGGCGGAATCTTCTTGAATACAGAGCAGCAAAAAGTTCTGCCCTAATTAACGTGAAGATAAATGAGGAAGATGCTTTGAATGAGCTGGAGACGCAGCCCCATGTATTACAAAGTCAGCACTTTCTTCTGAACTGATTTTAGGCTTTTTGGGGAGTTTGTCATGGCACTGAGAGTTGGTTTTCTTGTTTTGCAGTGACAAAGGCAGCATGGGGTCAGGTTTAAAATATGAGTGAAGGGTTCTGGGAGGAAAAACACAATGGAGAGGGAGGGCTGGCAGCACCAAGCCCAGCACTGACCTGCAGCACGTAGATAACCCTTTATTCTCTTAATTTAGAACACACGTATGTGTATTCCAGGGGAATATTTGGAGTAATGATGTAAAAGGAAGTGCAAGCATGATGAAAATGTATCAGAAAAGCATTACTTGGTTAATTGGGGTGTTCAGAGCACAGAACTGGAGCTGCTCCTCCTTGGGAGTGCCACCAGGGCAGCCACAGGGCTGTGCAGGGAGCACCCACTGCACCCCAGGAACCCAACAAAGCAATTCCCAGCTCCTTTTTCCATACAGACTCAGTCCTGTGAGAACCCAAAGCAAAAAAGAAATGCAAACTTCCCTCAGAAAATCACAACTTTGTACTCAAAAAGAGTGAAACACCCAAGTGTGGGGCACGACATCAGGGTGCAGGGCTGCGTGTAGAGATAAATCCCAGAGAATTGCTGCTCCTAAAGCAATCCTCTAAGCTGCTGGCTGCTCCATGCAGCGCTGACCTCAGAGCACTAATAATACGGATGTGCTCTGGAGGCTTTTTAGCATGTGTGTTTTAATGTAATGAGCTTTGGCATCTAAAATGTTTTTCCCCTTTTCGCTTCTCCTTTGGGCTCGAAAACAATGGGGTCAGTTCAGTCTTGGACACAGCAGACGAAGACAACACTTGCTTTAATGCACAGAATTATATCATCGGCAGCCAGAGGTCACATCCTGCTGTCTTTTTAAAGATAACTCCAGCCCCTCTCTGTTTCCCTGCTCCCTTATAAACCTGGCTCAACCCATACCCCGTAGCAGCAAGAGCGCACAGCCCAACATCTTGGATCAGTTATGAGTGTCTCAGATGCGCTCCAACTCATATTTCATATCATTCCCCCAGCCAGAAGATTTGAGTTTGTCACATTTACTGGAGACTAAAGCACAAACATGTTTTACTCATTATCTGTCCTGCTCTCCGCAGCAAGCACCTGCAAAACATTTTGGCTCTAGACTGGAGCAACGAGGTTTCATTAGACATGACACTTTCTCCCTGGCTTGGATGATGAAGCTACATTTTATCCCTACTCTTCTAGGCTGTGAAATTGCCTGGAGATCATCACCTTGTACAAATGCAGACTCTGGGGACCTCTTGGCTGAGGTGGGAAAAAGGGACAGAGGTTATTACGTAGATCCGATCACGGCGATCAGAGGGGTTCGGGGCAGCACTGAGCTGCTGTAGCATTTCAACATCGAAATGAGAGCTCAATTCTGCATCGTCAACAGGGAAAAATGCCACGTGGAGGAGCAGGACTGTTGCATGTTGTCATACAGGGGATTTGCAAGATGTTTGGAGCAGAGAGCCCCTGTTGTTATGTTGATTTTAGCCAGCAGCCGGTATGGGAGCAGCGGTTCAAAGCTCCTTGCCGACTCCTCTCTCCTGGCCAATGAATATGTATGGGATGCAAAAGAGAAGAGCTCACCGGGAGAGGGAGAGGAGTTGTTTGCCTTGCAGAATTCATCAGCCCAGTGCTCAGATGAACGTTGGGAATGACGAAGTGAGATTCATGTTCCTCCTCTGAGCTCAGCCCAGCAGAGCAGAGCGCGCAACCTGGACCACAAGCATCACTCCTTGCACTCTGGCAATTCATTTCCTCACATCTGTCCTGCCAGCCTTCCCTGGGACAGAGGGGCTGCCAGGAGCTCGGTTGCAAATGCTCCCAAGCCATTGGATTTTATTCCTTTACATGAATAGCATTTAACACTGTGCTGCTCTCTGCTTGCTGCCCCGCACATATGCTCCCCAGGAGGCTTTGTTATGGTGCTTTCCCTTTAATTATCTTCATAAACGTACAGTTTTTCTCTCTTCACCTTCCCTCTTTCATTTCCAGAGTCTTTAATCACTTGTTTTCCTCCCGTTTCTTCTTGATTTTTCTGACATGTGCAATAAAAACGCCAGTAAAATATTCATGAGGAAGCACTGATCTCAGGTCTTTGAGATCTCGCCGATGGGATGTGTGCGGCTGTGTAATTAAAAGATACCGTCAATAAAGCAAGATATTGTGACACGCTAATGGAGCACTGCCATGTGAGAGAGGCCAGGGAGATGCCAAATCTGATTTTGCAGTTAGTGTTCCAGCAGTTAAAGCCATCAGCCCAAGCAGCAGGCAAAGACACCCCTATGCAATGTCAGTCCGTGGCATGTATTTATTCAGTGCTGCATACAGAAGCGACCTTTGAATTATCAATATTTCCCTTTGGGGGGTAAAAGCATGAAATGAAATCCCAGGAACCACTGCCCTTCGTAGCCAAAGACACTTAGCCATGGGGATGCAAGGGCATCTGGGCCTCCTGTCTAGGAGTTTAATTTCTATATTCATTGTCAGCCCTCTGCCAAGTGATCAGGGATTCAGTGTGCTTTGAGTCAGAAGGGATCCTAAAGACCATCTGGTCCCAGTCCCTGCAGTGCATGGGAACACCCACAGCTCCATCCTCTGCTCAGAGCCCCATCCCTGGCCCTGGCTGCCTGCAGAGATGGGGCACTGTTGCCTCTCGGAGCAGTCTGTGCAGTGCCTCACTGCCCTTCTCGTAACAAACTCCTTCCTCATATCCACTCTCTTGAAGCATTTGGCATTTCTTGAAGTGTGAAGGCATGCATGAAGGGGAGAAAAATATTCAGTAATCTCTTTCAAAGATAGCCACAATGTTTACCACATCAGCTGTTCAGAATTTGGCTCTGGATGGAAGGTGCTGCCAATCCAGAATGCCTTTTTTTCTCTGCAATTTCAGAGCAGAAAAGGGTCATTCCAGGGAAAGGGCCAGCTCAGGGGAGCTCAGGTGCACACAGTGCACTGAGTGATGTGGGATCCACCCTTTCTCCGCCTCATTTAATGGTTGCCAGTGGAGGTGCAGAGCTCTTGCTGGAGATCCCTGCTTACTTGATGTCTTTTAAAGGTAAGTAGCTTCTTTCCTTTGCCTCTGTAGCTGTTGTATCTGAGGAAGTCCTCACTAGCTGCAACCTGGGGCATTGCTGCTCTGCTGTCGTTGCTGTGCTTTCCATTGTGTTACCGTGGGTGTGGGTTGAAGGTTGATCTTGATGACATGGAGGTCTTTTCCAACCTTAATGACTCCATGACTCATGTCCCTGAGCCAGCATCTCACAGCACTCAATTTGCTGGAATTAGCTGAATATTTGAGCAAGCCAGGAGGGGAAACAGCCTTTCATCCTCTGCCTGCCTTCCTCATTACCAACCTGTCTGCACAGAATTGGCTTTCTCATTGTGTGGCTCCAATGGTGTTTTGCCAGGCTAAGTTTCAGCCCCGCAGACTCTGATTAGCGATTCCCTGGGGGCAAGGCTGCCTTCTGCTTTTAACCCCTCTTCACTCCCTGCCCTTCCCTCCGCATCCCTGGCAAGGCCTCCCTGCCCTTTCCTGTTATTGTCCTGCCTGCCTCTGATAAGATTAAATACGTCCCCTTCAAAAACAACAACAACAAAAAAAAAAAGGCCTTTCTTTTCCCATTCCTTATTGTTCTTCAAAGAGATGGAGAAGACAAGATCCTGCTCCTAACTCCTGCTAAGAAAAGCCCGTGATCTAGGAGGCTGAATAAATAACTCTGAGTCCCTGCAGTGCGTGCGAGCAGCACTCACCTCCGTAATTGAAATGTGTTCAGAGAGAACTTGAGTTTTACCTTCCTAATTCATTCCCAGGGCCGTGAGAGACTTTTTCTTCCTTTCTCTCTTTTTCCCCCTCATTGAAAAGTGAGCTGGCAGTCCGTGGCAGCCTGCTAACTGCTTGCCCTGCAAAGTGCTTTGATTCTGACGATGCCGAAGGTTTATGACAGCTTGGGGGGTTATATATGTGTTATGCTTTTTGCTTGAAGCCGTATTTGGAAAACACAGACCAACCGTGGAGGTGCTTTGCATTTTTCTTAGAACCGTCACTGATGGGGTTGGCTGGATGGCTTGGAGGGAGGGCGTGGGTTTATTTCTGGGGTTGTTTCCTGTAGGGTTTGGCTGAGATGATGGCATGGCTGTGCTGTGTCAAGTGAGCTCATTTATGAATGCTGTAGTATAGGGTGTTTTCACCCTAGAATGCTGAAGGGAGGTAGCAGGTATAGGCTGGGGTCTAACAAATGCTCTTTCCCCCGTTCTGCAGTTGGGACAGTCCAAATCACTGCAAGCTCCTGGTCATGCACTAGTGCTGGACAAGTGTGTAAATCCATCCAGTATAGGTTATAGAGGACAAATTCATTTTGCAAGATTCCCTGAAGCAATGTGCATGGGGTGAGCAAACCTGGAGCTGATGAGCTCAACCCCCACTTTTCTTCCCCGTTTTACACCTTTCTGCCAACTCCAGCATTGGAGTGGCTCTGACCTCATCCTGCTCTCTGTTTTTAGCAGCATCCATACTCTCAGCTCAGATTCTGTGGACCCCATGGGGCTCCGCAGGAGTTTAGAGCATCCCCACTGCCTTCACCCTTGGATGGCAGGTAATCATTCATCCCCAGATAACACCTTGCTGAGCAGAGCTGCACGCAGTGCTCCCCAAAGAGCCCATGCTCTATGACCAACTGGGAATTACAACAGCTGCCCAACAGGAGAGCACTGCACTTATTTCAGCCTTGCATTGGGGAAGGGGAGAAGGCTGCCATTAGGGCTCAAACATTGTGCACCCCGATGCTCATCTGAATCAGAGTGAATTTTACACGGGAACTTCCTTTCCTCATGCAACAAAAGGTACCACAGCTACCCCTTACCTCCATTAAATACCTCATTCCCCCATTAACCCATCTCTCTCCCAACCCATAAGTGAAAAAGAGCACTGTGTAGCCAACATCTAATACTCCCCAGAGCGTGTCTGGAGCTTGACAGCCTTCAATAGGTTAATTTTTCAAAGCAGTAAGCTGATATTTCTGCATAAAATGCACATCTGCAGGGTAAATGCTATTAAGTGTCAGTGAATTATGGTCCCAGAGTACAGATCACTTGAGCCTTAATGCTACAAGCACCTTAATGTTTTTTTGAATGAAGTTTCTGCTAATTGCTTCCATATGATCTTTTCTGTTTCTCTCTCTTTTTTTATTTTTTTTTTGCCTCCCTGAGGTTTTTGTCCCAGTACATACAAGAAACTGGATTGATGTGGGATTAATGCCTGCTCACTGGTGAGTTTTTGTGTGATATTTCTGGCATGTGGATAGTGTTGGTGCAGAACTCAGGTGTTAGGGATTGCTCTTAACTATGGGATGAAGGAGAGTGAAGGGCAGATCCTCCCCTATGTCCATCTTTAGTCTCTGCTGGTACCCTTCAGCTCAGTTATTCTCAATCTGAGACTCAAGAGACTGCCCAGGGACTGCTGGGGTCACTGTTCATGGAGATATTCCAGAGCTGTGGTGCTCAAGGACACGATCAGTGGACATGGTGGGGTTGGGGACCTGAGAGATCTTTCTCAGTGATTCTGTGACTCTACGATGCTTGTGTCCAACACGTCTCCCCAAAGCTTTGACCCCACCATCACGAGGCTGAATTCAAACAGCAGAAAACCAAAAGGACTCCTCCAGAACTGGCTTTGATTTACTGGGGGAGAAGCAGAGAAGTGCTGCGTGACGGAACCTCTGATTTACAGCCTGTATATTTCATGGCTGGGTCCAGGGGGCTTATAGACATTATAGTAGAGCCCCAAAGCAGCCAACTGAATTAGTAGAACTTGAAATACAACAAAAAGCCCCCGGGCTGCTGGAGGCTGTTACTGTGTACGACGCCTTAGTTAAAGCCTGAATCCCTTATTCCAGTCATGCCTGGGTGCACCTCTGTTGTTGATAACATGATTAACCTCTCCTAGGGTAAGAGAGGAGAAAAACCCACTCAGAGGATGTGGGTGAGGTGGTTATCAGTGCTGGAGTTCAGCTCAGGTCGTGCTGCTGGTGGGAATGGTGCCCGGTCGGTATTTCCTCCCCTCCAAGCAGAGCCAGAAAAGGTAAAAGCATTTGGCCTCTGGGAGGGCAGAGGCTGTCAGAGGTGCATTTCTCAGCTCACCACGTGTCAGTGCCTTGCCTTGAAGGGAGGGAGTGAGCTGGCTGCTGCAGAAGTTGGGAGGCTGACCCCAAACCAGAGAAATCTGTATCAAAATCCTTATGGGTGTCATAGCAGTGTTGAGGTGTCTTCCCCTGGGTGGGGATAGAATTGTGGGTCCCATGGTAACATTGATTTGGGGTTCTTTTTGCCAACACTGTCGATCAGGGATAAAAGAATAGGAATTGCAGAAGGCATTTGCAAACCAAATCCAGGGGATTTCTAGTGGCTTAATATAAACCACATCCTTTCTCATGAAATGTGCACGTCTGCCAGGGTGGCTTTCCATCCACCTGTGCTTGTGTCACTTCAGATTGAAATTCCTTCCCCAAAAGAGTGACTTTGCAGATGTGTATGTACATGGGACTATATCTGTCTGTTTTACTTCATATTTATGCAAAATACTTGTAGTTATTGGGGGGAAGCATGCAGGAAGTGGTAAGCCTGTTCTCTAAGGGGAACTTAGTTTGAATTAAGGGGAGGAGGGACCTGAAAGCTGGATTGCTCTCCCCAGTGTCCCCCTGATGGATTCGGGAGCACTGCACTCTGTTGGTGCCCATAGGAAAAAGATGGGATGGAGGGAGGTGCCATGTGCTCTCCCCTGAGCATCCCTGGCAGGGGATTCATTGGGACTGGGCTGATCTGTGTCTGCACTACACCAGCTCAGAACGGCCTTGGCTGTAAACAGGAATAAACACATCCACATAGTAATTTATGCATAAATTAATTTGACTTCAGTAATTAGCCAGGAGGAAGTTTACCCCAACCAGTAAACCTCAGTGGATGGGGAATTCATTAAGCATCTCTGTTTTGCCAAGTACGGGACTTGTTTTGCAAGTCAAGGATTTCAATTTTTAATGGTATTTTGTGCAGACACAACGGAGAGGGATCTGCAGCACTGGGACCTCCTCCTTGCAGAGCTTTGACCAGGAGCCCTGTGGGCTGGTGGCACCCAGACAGCCTGGAAGCAGCCACATGCTGCTGATCAGAGAGGATGGCTGCTCCTGAAGGTGCACTGTTTGCTGGGTGGGTTCTGCACAGAGAAGGATGCTGCACTTCCCCACTTTGTGCTCACCATGGTGGCCCCACAGATCAGCCCGGCCAGAGGCCGGGGATGATTTCTTTGATTTCCTTTTACTTCACTCCATTGCATTTCTTCTTCAGTTTTCTTGGCTGGATCTGAAGCCTGCTGCTGGTGGGGGGTGTATTGCAAGCAGGGAGCAAGGGGAGCTTGCAACCAGCAGGCAGCAAGTGGCAGAAACTGAAGTGTGCTTCTGCAAGGACCACACTGAGGAAGAAGAGGGAGGAGTTCAGCAAACTTTTGGGGTTAATGTCAGGACTGCCTCCAGATCCCATTCTCTTTAGGCTGCTGGGAGAGGGCTGTGCATGCAGGATACTGCCAGATGGCATCAAAGTTTGGCATTACATTTCTCTGAGGCTAATAGCATCCTGTGAGAAGGCGATTTTGCCTCTTATGGTGCTGATGGTTTGTACCTGCCCACGGGAGGAGGGCTCTGGGGTTTGGGGGTGGGAGGGACCCCAGGTGAGGGTGGGCTTGGTAGTTGTATGAGGAAGGAAATGCACCAATCTGACTAAAGCAGAGCAAATTCCCTCTTTCCTAGTGCTGACAGAGTGCTGTGTTTGAGTCCTTTTTTTAAATTAATTTTTTAAAGTAAATATGGAAGCGAAGTGGTGTTCCAGGATAGATACATTCACACTTTGTCATATTTTGACATGGAGAAGGGAAGGTTGTGCAGAGTGGTGTTCTTGAGAGGAGCTGCAGACAGGAACAGCAGCAGCAGCAAATCTCTTACAGCTTGAAACAACACCAAACCTCACCACCGTGGCCAGGAGTGACAAAAGGCACCCTTGATATTTTCGTAACCCTTTTCCTCTCCTTGTCTTTTTATCCCAGGTCTAATAAACAACAAAAAATGTGTTAGTGAGCAGGGTAAACCCTGGGCTCTGGGGTCTACCTCATCCCCAAGCAACCTCAAATGGAATTCTTTTTAATAATGCTTTGGTAATGGGGTCCTCCTGTTTGCATGCTGCAGCACATGGGGCTTTTCCAAGGGAGCTGCAGAGAGTGGTCTGGGATGTGCTCATGAATTCTGGAAAGTCAGAAACATAGGATTTGACCTCAGGGAGATGACAACAGGTAGAATCCATTAAGAGTCTCGGCCAAACCACTGCCCAGGGTTTAAAAATTGTCTTAAATCATTTGGTGATGGCAGCTGTGGGGTGTAAGGGCTGGAAGTCAATTTTCGGTGTCGATGTCTGTTTCCCCCGAGGCGATCTGACCGGAGATTGTTCCTCCTGCAGCACAACGGCTTCACTGGGGCAGCAGGAGGGCTGGGGTCTTCTCAGCGAGACCCCCTTGGTTTGCTCAGTGGATGTGCAGCACGGAGTGAGGGAGGTTTGTGCACTGAGCATCTGATATCGGCACGGATGAGGAGAGGAGCACTGTGTGAGGATGCTGAGGATGGACGGGGAGCGGGGCCAGGAGCCGAGCCCTCCCGGATGCGGAGGGTGCGGGCAAGGCGTTGGGCACCAAGGCCTGCTCCTGGCATCACCAGGGAGGGGTGGGAGGAGGAGTGCATTCCCAGGGCTGCACTGCCACCTCCAGGTCTGCACGGCCTCAGACAGCTGCAGCTCCGCCTCCGTCCCCGTTCAGTGCTGGGGTGGATGGAGGGATGTTGGAGAGAGGGGCGCTCAACAATTTGCACTGATCGTCTTGGCTTTGCTTCTTAACTGTGGGTGAAAAACACAACTGTGGTCTCCCTCTTTCCGTGAGGATTGCGAAAGGACATTGCAACGGTGGGAGAAAGCGGACGTTTCTCTGAGATGACGGCTTTCCGAGCGCAGGCAGAGCTGCCAGGACGGTGCTCTCCTTCTCCTGCAGGGCCACCTCCTCCCCCACGAGCGCTGCATCGCGGCGGGGCAGCTCCGCACGAGGGATGCTCTCCGTGCGGGGCTGCGTTGGTCCCACGCACCGGGAGGTGGCACTGCAGCCGCAGCCTTGCCTGCCCGAGGTGGGCAGAGCTGGGTTTTGGGACAACAAAAAATAAAATAAAATGACGGTATGTTTACGTAAACATAACGAAAAAAAAACAGACTAGGGGCTACGTCCGCCTGATTTCTTCTGCCTGCTTACCTGGCGCGGGGTGATGCTTATCTCGGGTCGGGTGGGGTGTCTTTTTGTGGGGAGGTGTGAAGCAGCTCGTAAAGACAGGAGGTGTTGTGAATCAAACAAATGGAGACACGGGGCGTGGAGAAGAAAACCCTTTCCCGTGTTCTGCTGAAGTGCAGAAGCTCGAATGGACCCCAAAAAAGGGCTGAGCACAGAGGGCAGGCGCTGGGAGGGGGCTCGTGGGGCTTTTAGCATGTGCATGAGTGCAGATCGATGCATGAATGAGTGCGTGCATCAGTGCAGGTAGCGTGTTTGGGCACGTGTACCTGCACATGCTTGAGTGCATAGCACTGATTGGCACAGAGCAGCCCCCCCAGGTCTCTTGCTCGCAGCCTCATCCCACCTCGGTGCCTCTTTCCTCCTGCCATGTGTCTGAGCGTTTCTTTCTGCTTGCACCCCTCCTGCAGGGCGACCCCTGTGAGATCTGTCTGCAAATGCACCAGAAGGATGCACACATCTCCCTCTGCCCCCCAGGGAGGGTCTGAAATCAGTGTTAAGCATGATTGCGTGTCATATTTAGCTGCTCTGTGCTGCTGTCTTTGCTTCTTGCAATCCCTGAGTTATTATTCAGTGTACTTCTCACTTATTCCCAGCACAGATAAAATGTGGGAAAGAGCGAACTGTGGGAGCTTGGAGCAAGGAGGGCTTTCCCTGGCGTTTGTGAGTGATCTCTAACTCTTATCATTTCTATGTTGTGCTTTCCTGGATGCACTTTCACTGTGTCAGTAATGGGATTAAAAAGGCATTTTACCACCAGGCCTAAGTGTACATAAAGAACAAAGACTGGCTCCAAAGCACACGCATATTCATATCAAACTGAAAAATACCAGCAGGGAAAACCTGGCAACTAAAAACCTGTCAGTAAATCCCCTCCAGGCCCAGGCTCTGTGTCTCCAACCTTTGCCATGTGCTGCCCTGCACCCAGGGGACAGGCACTGTAATTCCACCCTCTGTCCCTTCCTGCACCTCAATGCAAAGCAGACCATCCAACAGGTAAAATAAAGTCGTTAAATGAGAGTAATATGCAGGGATTTCTTCCCTAAATCCTCCTTTCATCCCTGCATTTGTGGGCTGACTCCTTGAATATTCTGAGCTGCCAGTTCAGCCCGGGCTCAGCTCACATGGTCAGGCAGAAATACACTGCAGCTCTCGTGCCTTCAAACTGCACCTCTCTGTTATACATCTGCATAGCCAGGAAGCTCTGAAAATGGAAAATCAGCAAGCTATATCTTGCAGATAATGATTTGTATTATTATTATTGTTTACCAAGCGGATGGAAAACAATTAAAACTTCCATTGGAAAAAAAACAACAACAACCTGCAAGAAATCAGAGCCCACATTTAATCTCCAGTCTTCAAAAGTTTCTTGGAAAGCTTAATTAAATGGTAATTCATCTGTGCATTGGCTCTGCCTTGTAAAGCCTGATAATGCCGGAGTCTTAATTAAAAAAAGCTAATGCAGCTTTGAGTTTTTATTCTGCTAGTTCAAGGGGAAAAATCACCAGCCAGTGCTGTCAATAGAGCTGAGAGATGCCTCAGCATCACATTGATTTTATTCCATTTAAAGTCATGGTGTCGGTTCACGTAATCACATTAAAAGTTATTCTGCCTTTATTTATTTCTTTGCTCGTGTGGGTGAACTGCAGGCACTGGGGGGAACTGTAGCACCTGATGGAAGGGGTATCTTCTCTGCTCTCCCACCCGGAGGAGGAGAAGAGGAAGAGGGCTCTGAGCAGTGCTGCTGGAGAAGCCTCCAAGTTCATATTTATCAGCCAACAGGAGCACCCAGCAGGGAATCCGAGCATTTGCCTTTTTCTCTTTCCAACAACACATTTTTGGCCAGTGGGACCACGGAGCTGATGTGGAGATGCTGTGTCATCACCAGGAAATGGGTTTTTTGGGAAAATCCTCATCCGGATGCTGTCAATTTGGCTGTTTTTCTTCTGCCCTGGTGCCGTGCTCTGATAGCAAAAATTCCTCTGACCTTGCTGCTGGATCTGCTCTCCTTCCAGACAGTGATATAAGGGCCTCTTTAATGCTAATTAATGCGATGACACAATGAATTAATACTGTATTAGGCAAAGCTGTTAATTATACCAAAATAAAACAAAAGAATAAAGGAATCGAAGCAGGGAGAAGCGACAACCTGCACGTGGCTTCCCCCTCAGCATCCTCCACACTCCAGGAAATACTACTTCAGGAGCATCTTTGTAGAATCGTCGAGGTTGGAGAAGACCTCCAGGACCAGAAATCCCAACCACCAACCCATGAAAGCCCCCTGATAGCCCCGGAGTGCAGGTTTGGTTGGAAGGACACAGAAATCCCTCCGTGCCTCAGTTTCCCCACACCGCCCAGTGCTTTCAGATCCTCCCATCACCAATTAAACAGCATGAACGAGCAGACTGCAGCTGGCAGCCTTCCACAAGGCAGAGGTTTGGTTCAGACGTTGCTGACTTTAAATTATTAACCAGCCAACAAGCGCAGCCGCTAACGAAGCACACTCCTCGCTGGCGCGGTGCTTGAAGCTGTCACAGGCAGCATGAAAAACCCTCTGATGCTGCTCGAGTTAAGGAGAAGCACATCATTTTGCTCGCTTTTTAATGCTGCTCCCCCCTTTTTCTTTCCAGGCTTGATGTTAATTCAGGAATAGTTGGAATATGTAGAAGTTAAAGGCTGATTTTTTTTCGTTCTTCTTTTTGTTGTTGTTGTTGTTTGCTGCTGAACTGGAGTGCTGCAAAATGGATGAGTTTTTTTTAGGGTGTCTGCCTGGGAGCTGCTGGGTTTCGTGGTGTGCAGTCAGTGGAGGGTCTGCACTGGGATTGATGTGTAGAACGTATAAGTTGATAAGTAGAAGTGGCCCTGACTGATGGTGTTGGTGAAAGTGCTGAGGTCTCCTAGGACAGCTCAGCAGTGGTTTTGCTGAGGCACAATGAGCAGTGGATTAACCCCTGGTGGGTGCAGCATAAAACCCTATTGTAGGAGGGATGTGGTGTGTCTGTGGCAGGTCAGCTCGTCAGCTTCTCCACTCTGCTCTTCCCTCATCTCCTCTCCTTCTGAGCATCAACTGTAGAGATTACAGCCCCTGACAGTGGCCTCTCTACTTACTGCAGGCTCTGGGGTGACTCTTGCTCTCTCTTTTCCTCTTTTAATGCCATTAAACACATCCCTTGCTGGCTTTTCTTGAGCAAAGGAACACAGTGCTTTGGAGGAACCATCTCAATGGCTTATTTCTCTTAACTCGTGTTTGCTTCCTCTCTGCATGGCTTTTGCCCTATGGGTAAATGAAATCCTGTCCAGGCAGCTGCTCTTTGCTCCGTGTTTGGTTCCAGGAGGAAAAGTGTGGGTTTGTGTTGCTCTGGGGCTAAGCTGGAGGCTGCTGAGGTCAAGAGGTTTTGGGAGTAGAGCAGAAATGGGCCCTGGTCTCACAGCCCAGATAAGCAGCTTTGGTGAGTCTTAGAGGAGAGAAATGAAATAGGCACAAGCTCCAGACTAGGAATTATATGGGGGCTAGCAGGGGGCTGAAGGTGAGGAGAAAAGTAATGCACCTAATTCGAGGTGTGGGTAAGGGCAATAATAATACCCCTCTTGGTAAAAGCAGGTGCTGAAGTTACACACACAGCTAACGAGCTGGGCAAGCCAGTTCCTGCCACTCTGATTCCTATGTGACAGCACCCCCAGCATGGACAAACATCCAGAGAGCAAAGAGCACGCTTCCTAAATCCGAGTTAAACTGTGCTAATATAGGATAAGTGACTGCTCAGGGTAATAGCAGGGGAGAAAAATTACATGGCATGTATTTATAAATAATAAAGTATAATTTATTAATAATCTGGAATTGAACAAAGAGTCTATGAAGCTTAATTAATTATTAGTTGGAAAGTGCTTTTGAGATTACTGGATAAAAGCTGCTAGGAGAGGGGAAAGTACTGCAAGAAACATGTCCCAGCACCCACAGGAACGTATTACCCCAGAGACAAAGGTTTGTGCCCTGGAGCTGAAGGGACATTTCCTTTCAGTGTAACCTGTGTTTGCTTGGGGACAGCAGGATACAGTGTCACCCTGTCCCTTGGGGAGGAGAGGGAACCTATCATGGGATGGTGGGACCAGGGCCTGATCCTGCAGCTGGCCATTGGCAGGCAAGAGCTCTTACGGTCATGTTTTGGCATTAAAGCTAGTACATAATGGCAAATGTTAATAAAATCAATCATTCTTCAGTGAAATCAAAAGATGGTAAGCAATGAGTGGTTCCCGGCAGCCCACTCTCCAACCTCCTCCTTTTTCTTTCTCTTAATAGAATAAAAAGGTGAAGTCTCAAAGCCTGGGATGGCAGAGAACTAGCAATCTCCACTTTTTTTTCTCTATGAAATAAGCCCACCCAGCATTGGCCAACCTTTCCTTTCCTATCTGGGGCAGAGTCTTGTTGAAAACTATCCCTGACAGCACAGAAATTTTGCCCTGCTCCAATTAACTCATTCTTACAGCTCTGATTTGCCTTCTCCCCGGTAGAAAAACACAACCCCAGACAATTAAAAACGCATTAAATCCAGTTCATCGGGCTTTGAGGGCACTTATCTCATTAAATTCCCCTGGCAAAGAAGCTCACACAAGATACCCAGATGACCCCAGGATGAAGAGGGGTTGCTGGGGTACCCTGGGGACACCTTATCCATACATGTCTATGGCTTCTGTAAGTGCTGCATTTTGGCTGTCCTTGCAGCCCATGGAGTTAGAGCAGAGGCCATTTGCTGGAGCACTGCTGCAATGGGTCTATGATGGCTCAGAGGTGGCATATCAGCCTTTGTGAATGTGTGGAGTGCTGGGATGGGGGGCAGAAACCATTTCAGACCCAGGTCTCCACATTTAGGATCCAGGCTGTAGTATTTTCCTACACAAATCCTCCTGCTGCTGTTTGGAGAGGGAAATCTGCTGCTATTTCAGTGTGAACTAGCACTGCACACACAGGGAAACCAAGTCACGGAGCAAAACAATTTAAAACAGATCCTGAAGTCGAGCAGGGAGTCATGGAAAGCAGCAATCTTGGCACCACCAAATGGAAGGCCCGGGGTGTTTCCTGCTGCCGGCACTTCCTCTGCAGGGGTTGGACTCCAACTGGATGTGTCTGCTCCAAAAATCAGTGCAGTGCACTTGCTACCTCTCCTTATCACCCCCAGTGCTACCAGGCTCACACAGCATTAGCAAATAGCTTGAAAATGAGGGGAGAAAGCTGTCTGCCTTGACCAACTGCACAAATCCCCACCAGCATCTTCCAGGAAGGGATTTCTCCCCTCCAGCCTGACAGTGGCTGTAGTGCCAGGACCGCCCGCCCGTGCCTAATGCTTCTGCCCACTGGGTCTGTGCTCACTGCCTTCCTTCTTCCTGCCCTAAATGAGCCTTGTTATGTGTCCTCTGCTTCTATTTTTATTAAAAATTTAATGCATTGCCAATTTGCCCTCTCCAGCAGCGGCTGCAGCAGCAGCAGCCATAAGTATCCTCCGGAGAAATAAACGGAGGCAGCCTTGAATAATCTACAAGCAGCGATTATTATCTGGGTTACATCCTCTAAAGTATATACTGCTTAAATGGGAGGGCTTGGTGGAGCTGGGAGGGAGGAAAGAGGTCTCTCCTTGCTGGGAGAAGCTCAGATTAACACCAGGGAAATTTGCTTTATGCCCCTTGCTGCTCTGAGCATGGGAGAAGAGAGGGGATGCTCTTAAACCTCCCCATACTTGAGATCCTTCTAACAACATCCAGCTCCTAGTCCGTGCTTGTTGACCAAAACATCTGTTTTTAACACCAGACATCAGCCAAAGAGGTCTTGGTTGTTAACTGCTGTCTCTGACCCGCATTATCTCTGTGTTTTGGCTGTTTGATTGAGAAAGAGACATTGATGAGATCCGTGTTCTTTGCTAACCTTGATCTCCAGAAGGAAATAAGTATATGCTTTATAATAATAACAGTTTTAAAGAACAAGCAAATCTGTCTAAGGTAATGAAGGCTGTACAGTAACCCTGCCGGAATAAATCATGCTATTTTGTAGAAGACGTTGACAAATGACACCCAAAAGTGTAGAAGAGAGGAAAGCAAACAACACAACCCCTTTCCCCCAGCTCTTCTGGGAGGAATGCAAAATTTGGGGGATGCCTCAAATTTCCATCTCGTACCACCACTCTACAGTTCTGAGTAATGGGCCAGATTAGGAAGAATGCAACAAAGAGGTTGTTGGAGAAGAGTTGTTCACCACTGACTTAATGCCAATATCAGAGTGAAATGTGACACATCCAGGTAGGAATTTGTCTTTATCTTCCTTGTAGTCCCCCATTTATCTTGTGCTCTCCAACTGCACCATGACTTCTCTCAGTGTCGATCCATCCTGAAGCAAGGTCTTTCTGCAGAGCTGAGGAGCACCATGGTCTCTTTCTCTCTCTCCTCTCTCTCTATTTTTTTTAAACTGCTTTTTAAAGTGCCACTGTGTTCTTTTGGAGTCGTATTAACCATGCAATAAATTTGCATAATGTGGATCCATAATGTTTAATCAAAGCCTCTCTGGAAAGCAGTTATTGTCCATGAGCTCTCATAAATTCCCACTATCACCTCCATGTTAAATACTAAAGCTGCTCAGGGTGTATTGTGCTCTAATCACCTGCAACATTGAGTTTGAGAGAAATTATCCTTTTCCTCTCCCTTCCCTTTCCATATGAGCAACCTGAAAGCCCTGTGTGGAGGCATTTTTAGCAAGAAGTGCTAACCTCTACAGTCTTTAAGCTTTTCTGGTGAATCATTTGGGTTATTTGGCCCCACTGTGGTGAGCGAGCAGATGATGTGTGCTCAGACATCTGCACTCCAGAAATAGGTAAAGAGCTGAGTGTCAAATCTGTTTGCACTCAGAAAATGTAAGACTCAATTAACTCCTGGGTTTCTTTCTTCTTTATTTAATTTATTTGCCTTTAAATGAGTTAGGCAGTGAGGCACGATGGGGGAGTCTGGTGAATCACCATTGCACCCATGGGATGAACCCTACATGCCAAACACAGCCTTGCTGACCCCACTGCCTCCAAGAAGAGCCCCCTCCTGTCCTCGCTGGTTCATCCCAAATGCTGTTTTCAGCCATCACATCACCATGGGGCACCCACCAGCTTTTATTGAATGGATGAAACCCTTCCACTTCGGTGAGCATCGTCAAAGTAGAATCAAATCAGGAGGGCCCTTGGATGTAAGAGAAAGCACCCAAGGAGATGGAGAGCTGCCATAGATTATGCTGAGAAATGGTGCAGAGATTACTCCAAATGTTGGCCATCTTCAGCCAAGCCACCAAAGAGCAGCAGAAAAGAAGAGGAGGCAAACTCACCTCCCAGCTCTCTTTTTGCCTTATGCTGACTTTCACAGTGCTTTTCCCAACTGTAAAGTTCGTTCCAAAACAAAATAATAAATTAAAAAGTCTCAATGAGGTTTATGTACCCTCATAATTGCACCTGTAAGCAGGAGGAGCAGCCTGCAGTGTGCTGCTTCCCAGCTGAGGTTGGGAATCCAATTCATGCGTAGATTTGAGACTTGGGACTGCAGTGCAGTAGGGAGAGGAATAGAAAGAAAAGACAAAGCTGGAGTTGCAGTGGACAATTTTTTATGCTTTTCAGTGATTTGAAAAGTTAGGCCTGAATGTCAAAAAAAAAAAGAGGAAAAAAAAACAACCCACGTGTTTTCCTAATTTCAGCACATTACCAGATGATTAGACAATCTGGACCACTCCTTATGACCGTATTCACCACACAAAGAGGGCTACAAATAATAGCAACATAACGGAGGTGACATCTCCAAGCCTCTTAGGAGGCTAATTCTATAACAACATTAATTCAACATAATGCGTTCATGAATAGAGATTGGGTTAATGCAGGTTTTTCAAGTTAGGCAGCTTACTCTCGCCGATCTTCGTTTAACTAAGAGCCTGATCTGGAAACAGCCGTGTCTCCAGCTCTGAGCTGAGGATGCACAAGGATGGCATCAAAAGCACAGTCTTCAAGCAAGACAGGGGCAAGGAGAAGGATGCTGATCAGAAGAAGTATTCTTGCTCAGATTGACACCAGTGCCTGGATAAAGGCTAGCTGGTGTATTCAAAGAGTTTCAAGGAGTGTTTTTCTAGGAAAATCCTCTTTTTTTGGAGGTTTCTCACCTCTTGCTGCTGGGGTTAGGTCTCTAGCTTAAACCAGCCCAACCTTTTCTTCCCAGGCATTAGACATAGATTGATCATTTGATAAATCATTTCTGTGCTCTCTTCCCAGCAAACAGCGGTGCTTCTCGTGCCAAACACAACAAGGCTTGAGAACTCCCACCAGGAGCAAACCCGGGGCACTTTCTGTGGATTTGAGAGGTTCAGAAATTTGTAGGGAAGCAGAGAGGAGCAGATGTTACACTTCTTGATGCATCAATTTTCTTTTGCAAAAAAAAAAAAAAAAAAAAAACACAAAAAAAAAACAGTTCAGGAGAAAAGAAGGGAGTCTTTGCTCCTTTGCCTCTTGCTTGCAAGGAGAAACCATTTGGAGTTTGATAGTTTTGGAGGACACGATTTGACTGCCTCATACTTCTCTGGTGCCACCAGCTGGGCTTGGAAGAAGCAGGGACAAAGGGGACACTAGCAGTTGGCACATTGAGTTTGTTGGGCATCAGTGTCCCAATGGGGAGCTGCAGAACTCATTGCAAGACCCCTTCACTCCCATAAACACTTTCCAGTCCCTTTTCCCAACCTGGAAATTCCCAGGGAACCATCTCACCATGCACAGCTCAGCTGAACTGCCTTCTCCAGTCAGGAGGGGTCAAAAGCCATAGGAAAGTTGACTAACTCAAAAATCAAGATACTTATACCCTCTGTGTCGATTTGTAAGACACTCAAGAATTAACTCTGTAGGGTTAAGATGATAATCCACAGACTATATACATTTGCCAACAGCCAACCCACATGAGACCACGTCCCTTTGGGGTGAGCATCCTCTTGTCTTCTCTTTCCACCTGAAAGTCACCAACCTGAGGTGCTTTCCTTCACTGAACTTCCAATTTCCTCCCTTCTCACCTCAAAACCAGGGTAAGATTATAAATGACTGCTTTTTCTTTTCTTGATGCAATTGCCTTCAGGCTGTTGGCTTTACTCCCACCCCAGACAATGCTTTTAATGTGCATTTTTCCCCCAAAGCTGCTTAGCATCCCTGGCTCAATCCAGTTCCTTGGAACGTGCATGGAGATGTGGATGGGACAACCTCCAAAAGCAGATTTCAGTGCCTTTCTCTGGAGGTATTTCAAGGTTGCTGCAGTGTAAGCACAGGCATATTTTAGGCTAGAGTTTCCAGGCGACTGACGACGTTGCCATAATTACAAATGTGGGGAAATAATTCTGACTTTGGAGAGAGGAGAAGATGAACAAGCAGCGATAAGGTCCTACTTCAAACACAGATAACTTAAAAGATTAGCGAGGCCGGCAGGGCCAGAGCTCACGGCTGAATTGAAGTCAAATAGATGGCTTAACACCGGCATCGAATTTAAAAAGGAAAAAAAAAAGAAGAAAAAAGAAAAAGTTATTTAAGGATTTACATCTTGAAAGACCTCATTTCCCATCTGGCCTCCTAATGGAATTCATGTTGGGTTGGGGATGAGATCCCGCACGCAGCAAAACGCATCCATCACGAGGGCAATAATATAAAGCTGCCGTAATGCATCAGGAGCCTTTGTATAATGTGCCTGAGATGGAATAATCAAGAGGGGAGCCAATTTCTCGTTATATACAGTAACTTTTCAGAAGACAGACAGCAAAGTCCTCTCCTCCCACCTTCCTGACCTCACAGGTCTTTCTTCTTTTCCCTCTCCTGCAAAGCTCACCTTGAGCAGTCCCAGGACCTGCATCCACTTCTCTGGAAAGCTCCACATTTCCTTTCTATTTATTTGAAAAGGTGTTTTTTTGGAGGTTTCTGCATCTTCTCCCATCCACAATATCCCCAGGACACCAATAGGAGGAGTCACAGCCAGCCAGGACCCCAGCAGCTTTGGGTTATACCAGCAAGACTCTTGCATGGTCACAAGCCTTGCCCCTCGGCAATGTTTACTAAGTGCAGATAACCTCATTAACATGCAGATGGGTAATGAAGAAATCTGCTCACCACGTGATGCAGTGAGCGCACCACATCAAATTTCCCATCCTGAAATGAAAGCTGGGGCAGGTTTAAATATTACTGCTGGGTTCTGGGGGCACTGGAGGAGCCCTGGAAATATTTTGCATCTTGATTTTGGGAAAGAAAAATTACTTTTTAATTACCTTATTTATAACACAGCTCTTGGAAGCACAGTTTGCAAACCCAAATGAAATGTGCCTCCTGACCATCCCCCATGCTGCTGGCCCACATCCCTGCTTGGAGCCTGATTATGAGACAATGATTCAATTTAATAATATCTAATTTTTACTGCAATATCAATAAGGAAAAGTGCCAGTCAACTGAGCAGTTGGGAGTGCGTTAGTGCATTAGCCTTCTGCAAGCGAGAGCATCCTTAATGCTTTCCGATGGAAAAGCAATTGGGTGCTAACAGCATCGGTTCTGACACTGTGCTAGAGAGGAGCCTGCAGCTGGCACCAGGCAGGGGGAGCTCGCCTGGAGACATTCACAATGCTACTCGGGTGTGAATTAGAGATACCTAAGCAAATCTGGCCCAAATCATAGGTGTAGCTCTCTGAAGGCAAATCCCTGCCTGCATTTCCAAGTTGTAAAAGGGGCAGATTTTCTACCTTCAATCCACCTCATCATCCGTATTCCTCTAAGTCAGAGGCAGGACGGGTTGGCCAAAACCAGGGGAGAGGTTTTTGGCAGAGTTTTGGGAGACCCCCTGTTTCTCTGTTGCTGAGCCCCCTTGCTCAGCTATCTCCCATCAGGGATGGGATGGAATTCCTCAAGCTTGGCCTTGAATGATGTTCTTCAACACTTTGTCCATGATTCCAGGGTGATTTATGGGATATAAAGCCACCTGAATTATGACAGATGAATGGACTTGGATAAAGAGACCCTCTTCATCTCAAGCATAAGAAATTGGATAGTCCCAGAGGCGAGAGGCTTTGTGGGTTTGATAGATCTGGTTGGATCTGGTAGAGCAAATCCCAGGAGCCTAAAGGTTTAAATGCCTTAAAAGTTTAAATATTAAAAAGCACAGATTTATTACACAGAGTGACCTTTAAAACTTGTCTCATTAAACTACATCTTCTGGCCCTTCTGGGCCTCGGTGCCTGAGAATACAAGGCTGGGAAGTTCAAAGCAATGAGCAAAAATGGTTAAAAATGTCACCACTTCATAGATTTTTTTTATAACTGAAACCTGAAAAGCAAAAAAATAAAAATAATTTAAAAAGTGTGTTAATTTCCCAATGGGCTTCCCCATCATTTGGAACAGTATTTTCTTCCTCTGTTATTGTTTTTCATTTGAGGAGGTGAGGACAGCTCATCCAACAAGGAGGAAAGGATGCTGACCCCATCGCTCTAGTGTGGGTAATAGGATATGCATGCAGCACAGCTTGTTCTCTGTGCAAGGAATATGGTTTCGTGGTGCCCATGGCCCTGGAAGAGCCCACCCTAGGAGAGATACGGGGTGTGGGGAGCCAGAGCATCCCTTTCAGGAGATCATTGTGCTACTCTCCAAAAACCCAACGACCCTGAAACACATTATAATGCTCAGATTTCCTCTATACCAGCAGAGTCACGCGGGCTCAATGGAGACTGAGGCCAAATTACAAATCTCTCGGGCATTACGTGTGCATCCCTAACACAAAGTGAAGGGCGTGATGGAATTAGTGAGAGGGGAAGGACGCACGGTCGGGTCGCATCAGCTGTGCAGAGGTCCAGGCAGGAGGGGCTCAGCCCCTTCCTGCCTGCTCACATCAGCCCCAGCACGGACCCTCGGCCAGGGAAGGGCAGGAGGGAAGCAGGCAGGGTCACGCAGGATGCAGGAGAGCATGAGAAGGCCTTTGGGAGGCAAAAACCCTCCTAATGGTTTGCAGAGGGAGCTGTGCAGAGGCACGTTTTGCTTTCTACACCACTTGCTCAGCTGAAATCTCGAATCCCTCGACTGTTCCAAGGGTGTTTGGAATGCAGAGCGGTTGCCCAAGGCCTGGGTTTGCTCTGTGTGCATGGAGGGTGAAGAAAACCACTGAGATGCCTGCTCTGCCCAGCTCCAGCACTGACCACATCAGCAGTAACCAGGACGGGTACAGCAGCACGGCCCTGGAGCAGAGATGTGCCACATGCAGCGTTGGCTGAAGCACTTCAAAAGGGGAATTTTTCCTCTTTAAGAGAAATTGTGTCTAATTTGAGGCTGCTCGGACAGCACTCTGCAATCCAAAAGAAATCAATGCCTTCAACTTTCTTCCCTCATCCTGAGAATGTGATAAAAAAACCATTCTGGCAACCTTCAGATGTTGCGTTTGCCGCAGAATTGAGCGATGCCGTTTGATATTAACACACATCTTTAACACCTGGTTGAGATCGGGTGTCATGTAGCTGCCTGTTTCTAAATTGAAGCTTTTTGGAGTTTCGTGAATCTCAGATTTCACTCTTTCTCATTCTGATTTTGAATGAAAAAACATTCAGGAGTGCAGGAAATTTCAGCGCTACAGACGGTCTTGTTTACATCTAATTTTAAATAATAGTTTGCAATGCAGATTGAACAGGGCCTGCAAGGGGGAGCTTGTTTACTTGCTATTCAGCGAAGTCTCAGGTATATCTGTCATTCTGAATAATTAATCCACAATTAACAAAAAATAGTTTGCACTGAGTGCGTTTGCTGAGCGCGTCTCCCTTTTCATTTTTCACCAGCACCAAAAAGCCAGGAGGGCAATATCACAATGCCACAGCTTCCCCAAATGCAGTTTAACTCTCTTCCCTATAAAATCCATCCAATTATAGCCACCCATGTTAAGTGAATGTCACAGTCATCACCGATACCTTCCAGCAAATGCAGCACTGGTGGCTTTTTCCTGCAGGGAACTGTTGGGCTGCTCTCAGCCCACCCCCATGTGTGTGCTGCAGAGATGCTGCCCAAGCACTGACCTCATGTTCAGAGCATGCCAAGAGGACTTTGCATCGGTGAGGGTGATGCTTGGAAACTTCAGAGCTTTTTGCAGTGGGTCTTTCTAACTAAAAAAAAAAAAAACAAAGCAGAATTTGATGCGTTCCGTGGGAAAGAAAAACCAAACCCGAACCCACCAACCAAGGAGCCTGGAGTCGTCAATTGATTAATGAAATGAAATAATGCTCTGCAAATGCCATTTATTTAAACCTTCAGCACTGCACTGAGCGCTCCATCGGTGATTAGGTATTGAAAAATCTGCAAGTGGATCACACCACTTTAAAACCTTATTTTCCAAATGACTTTCCTTAATAGCGTGGGCTGTATCGACAGCAGCCTCGTGTTTCCCCACAGCCCTTGGCATCCACATTAATCAGAGCTGTGAGAGCAGCTCCCCTAGGGCTGCCTGGGGGGACCAACGTGGTGACAAATTCCCTGTGATTTCTCCCCCACTCCAATTAAAACACAGCTCAAATGGATCAGCACTCACCTTTCCCCTTTCTTAGGACACCAGAAGGGAAAAATCAGCTTAATTTTTTTGCAGGGTGATGGCGCAGCTCACTACAAAAAGGTTGAGGATAAGATAGAGTAGGGTTGGGGAGGATAGCATAGGTCGAGTAGAGTAACACAAGATTTATAGGGAGAGGTAACCAGTTAAAAAAAGGCATAAATCTTTTCTCAGTCCAGTGCTGACATCCCTAGGCACATTCCAAATACGTGGACCATTTCAGCTCTTTGTCACAGATGGGGTTCTGATGCACTTTGGGCCATTGGGGTCAAGGGAAGCGTTGAGATTTGCCCATTGAGACTGTGCAGCTGCTAAAGATCACATTGCCAGCCCCTCACCAACTGATTTATCCATCACTACAGCCCCTGGTGTCCCATGGGGGGGAATATTGCAGTACTGGTCACACTGCAGCCCACACGTGGGCCTGGATGTGGATCTGAGCTCACACTGCAGGCACTTTCCTGCCCGTGTGTTAAATCAGCTTTTCTTTAACTGAAGTGAGTGTGATCACTGTATTTTTGCTGATCTTGGATAAAACTGTGTTTAGCACTGGCCGGACAGGCAGGCTGCATTGCTCCAGCTTTGGAAACATGGATTTTGTGGGAAACAGAGCCCCTGTCCACCAGAGCAACTCAGCACCTGGTGGAAAGCTGTGCCTTTCTGCAAAATCTAAGCAGGAACTTTGCTCACGATGGCTCTGTTTCATTTCCTGAGGTGCAGGACCTGTGGTCTGGGGGATGTGGGGAGAAGTGAGGCCTCTGCTACAGAAAAGACACTCTGATTTCCAGGGGGTGCACATCCACCCACAGCGAGGATTTTCAACAGGTCTATCCACAGGGAGTAGCAAGAGTCTCAAGACACCTGGAGGGATTTATTTAGGGTTTCTGCCAGCTCACTGGCAAAGCATGAAAATCAGCACAGCTTGGTTGGCTGCCAGACCGACCTTATACATTTTCTTTTTTCTCATCGCTCCGCACCAATTTGTCAAAACCCATGTGGAGGGCTCTGTCAAAAATTATTTTTTTGGAGGGGGAGAACAGCTGGGTATGGGATCGTGCCAGCTGCTTCCCCTCTCCTTTCTTAACCCACTCTGCATCTTTCCAATGTGAAGAAATCCCCACTCCTCTCCTTGCTCATGGGAAGAGTTATGGGGGAAATGCACAGCGTTTTGTTCAAGCTCCCTTTCAGACTTTACTAAGCAAATGAATTGCAGGATCTCAGCAGTGGCAGAAAGGATAGGGAAGTTAATTGGGTAGCACGGCTGAATGCAAGGACACGAGTGCCAGCACGGACCTGCACCAAAGAAGCCCCTGACACCTGTGAAATAGGGTGATTTATGAACCCTATGAATCTATCACTGCATGTAATACACACAATGCAACCCCAGCTTGAACTTTATTTGGCTGCATTTTAACAACTTGCTGGCATTCAGAGCAAAGTAGAGCATCTAATTCACGGGGCAAGAGCCGGTCCTTGAAGTTTTCTCCCTTTCCATACAGACATGCCAAGCCACGACCTATTTCCACAGAAGTCAGTCTGTGGAGGCTCTACCCCACTGCCTGCACAGTGCCTGCACCCGTCCTGCTGGGGGATTTGGGGCTGCGATGCTCTGGGTCTGATGGGGAGATGCAACAAGTCCTGTGCACCCACGGGGCGGGAGCAAACCAGAAACAATTGCCTGCTGGTTGCGCATTCATCCCCAGTTCCTTCCAGCTCGACAACCGCTCGGAACGAAAATCTGTACCTCTGGAGCTGTCTGAGCACTTTTTCTCTCCTTTCTTTCCCCAAGACAGCATTTGATGGAAACATTTGTAGCTATGGAAACCATTGATTGCTGCTAATGAAGCCTCCCGTCTCCGGCAGGCGGCGAGGGGTGCGGGTTGGATGCGGTGGCGATGTTCCAGCAGGAATCCGGGACTGCGCTGGGGCAAATTCCACCCGCTTTGGGGAATTATCAGCGAGAAAAATGATGCAATCAATAAACACCCATTGAGAGACAAATTAATCCCCTGAAAGATCCTCTCGCCTTCACGGTGATGATGGGGATCTGCCATTGGGATCTGCCATCGCTGCTACCCCAGCTGATATTTCTACCTATCTGGATTTATACTCATATCTTTGGCTCCTTCCTCCACTCTCTCCCTGCCCAACCTCCACCAGCCACTCGTCTGCAGCTGCTTATTTGATTTTTAATCATTCTTCATTATATTTAAGGCAATTTTGAAAAAGAAAAAAAAAAAAGTTTATGGCAATTTACTCTTCTTTGTAATTATAGCTGGTGATTAGTGAATCTTTCGCTTCGTGATGGAGTTTTCCTTTAAAAGAGGGGAAAAAAATCAGAAAAAGGGAAAAGAAAAGGGCCGCCAAAAGAGCTCAAAGACTAGAATTAAACAGATTATATCTCATTACTTCCAAATGGAAAGGAAAGTTACAGCTTATTAGAGTGGTTGCATCTGCAGCTGAGCAGGAAGAGAGGCAAATTCCCCCCACGTTACTGGGCTTGGGTGCAGCAGCAGCTTGCAAAGTGTGTTGCAGAGCTCCCCGGCCCCCAACCAGCCTCTGCTGCAAGTTCTGTGCCCCTTCCAATCTGCTCTTTCAGTTTCCATCGCTGGATTTTGCATTGCTCCAGGTGCATGTGAAGCATCTTGGGCGCATTGCTCCCTCCTCTGTGCTCAGCCCGCCCTGTGAATCGACCAAGGTGTGCTGAGAGCACCAGGGCAAAGCTGAATCCCACAAGCTTCCCCCCTCCCAATTCTAAAAAATAATAACATATCGATTTCAGCTTAACAAAACTCCCAACTGGCAACGTTAGCGTTCCTGCTATATTTTACCCCCAAATAAACACACAACAAGGGGAAGGATAGCGATGAAGAATTGGCTTTCGAGGGCTGCTTTGCTGATGCCTTTCCAAGCCTTCTGCTCCTGATAGGAAATAGATGGCTTTTTTATTGTTTTATGTTTCTTTTGTTCAGCAGGGCTGGCTTTGCAGATAAATGCCACTTTCCTTTCAGCCCATTTAAAGGCCAAAGCTAATTCAGTAACATATCTCACACCAATGCATCCCCCTCCCTGGTGCCATTTCCAGATGCTCTTCTTGTGCAGCACTCGTGGAGCAGGGTCCTAATAAGGGGAAGAAAGAAGAGCTGAATTTGGGCATCTTAAAATGTGATTGCCCCATGAAGTGTTCTGGTCCGAGCTGCAAAACCAGACACACTTGGGTAGAAATGGTCAGGTTCAGTGACTGTTCACTCTCATTGCTTGCATCAGGACTACCTTTAGAGGGTTGTTTGGTATTCATCCCTCCCCTGCAGAAGGGGCTTGATCTCACCTGTACCAGCACCCATCCTAATGCTCAACTCCACGCCATCAGCACCCTCAGAGAGGGTGTGAACCTGCTGTGATGCACTGCTCCTACCAGGCCAGAGCTGACTTTAACTGAGCAAGTCAGAGCTGGAGATAAATAGAGGCAGACAACGAAATCCCAGTTAATTGGAGCTCAGAAGCACTATTGGCACTGTTCTCTTCTTTTTTATTCCCATCCTAAAGAATTTTTTCATTAGTGAATAACAAAAATTATTTAGGTGCTTGACATGTCAAGTGGTTGTGTGCTAGGAGTGTGCATTAACTTGAAAGTTTATCCAGCCCTTAATAGGCTTGAAGAGGGATGGATGCGTTTTGGCTACCCCAGAGAAGCTGATTGCTACCTTAAGAACTGATTCATCTTCATAGCAGACAGCCATCAGTGGGTAGTAAAAAGGAGTTACACCCAAGTTCACGGCAATTAACTGGAGTGGAGAGCTGCAGTGCAGGGCAATTGGAGATGTAAGCAGCTCAGGATCAGCCAGCAGCCTGAGTCATGTACCTGGCTTGGGATGGATTCTGGCTTTTCCACCTATGTGAATGTAGCTGAGCTCCTGTAAGAGATGCTCTGGGCCCACTACACTGTTGTGGCCAGCATCAGCTGGTTTTTGTGCTGGGGAAGAGGGAGAGAGCCTGGAAAGTTTTCTGAGAAGTGGAAGAGACAGTTACTTGGAGCTGCATTGGAAACTTGAATGAGATGAGATGCAAAAGCTCTGCTTTTAAAGGTGTGACAGATGGGAGAGGAAATGAAACGGCGAGAGGATCTAAATGGGTCATGGCAAAAAGGCTTTTCAATAGTTTTTAGTGTCATAAGGGATCCATAGAGCCTCCTGCCTGCCCATATAACTCAGCCCATTGAACTCCACCGGAATGAGGGCGAGAATTTGGCTGCTTTCAGACCTCTTCTATAAAGGGGGAAAACATCCGCAGTCACAAGTGAAAGGTCCTAAAGACCCAGCACTACTTTGACTGGGCTGTGTTTGCAATTTGCCAGGGACATTGCAACAAATCAGGCAAGGAAAACCCTGTGCTCAGAGCACAGACTGGGGCAGAAACCCAAATGGTCCCCAAACGATCCCCATCATCCCAATGGTCTCCAAACTCATCCCACATCCCCAAGAACCCCAAACCCATCTTTCCATCCTCACACATTGGACATCCAATGCCTTCTCCAGCAGAGAAGTTTGCCAGCACTATGCACAAGTTGTCATTGTTATGGCCTCCTGTGGCTATTGCTGCGTTGTGATTGAAGCATCCATTAACTTGCATTTCCCTTTTTATTTTTTTTTCCCTTTTTTTTTTTGCTTGGAGCTTTGCTTGCCTTAATTTGATTTTTTTTTTCCTTAAGAGTTGTCGCCACCTCTCTCATTTAATAAGTAGTTAATCAATTCTGCAGAGTTGCTGCAGCCCCACTGCTCCCAGCCACGCTGAATTGGGATGCTCTGATTAATTTCTCCCCCCTGTTTGTTTGCTGGCAGTTCACTCTGATAACTCCCCCCATGACTCGAGGGCACAGGAATCCCTATTTCTGAGGTGCTGCTGCTTTGCCTCACGGCCGGTGATGGGCTCTGGATATAGGGCATTTCCTGGGTGAGTTTGAAGTTCATTTGAGCTGAAACATGCTCTGCAAAACACAGAGGGCTACATGCAACTTCTCTTACCTGCAAGAGTTGCCTAGGAACTGAAATATCAGAAAATCCTGAGAAAATAAAACCCTAATCCTCTTTATTACTGTTTTTTTAATGGATAAGTTTTTGAGTCATCCAAAATGGGGCCCAATGGTCTTTAGTTTTTACCTGCTCTTTGATCCATGCGTATTTTCCCTTTGTTTCCTCGCTAGGGTCCATTTCCACTCATCACTTTCAGCATAGCCCTTTTGTGCAGATGGGAATGGCTTTCTGCAAGAGCAGTGGCCAAAGACTATTGTTGAAGGGTGGCATCCACCCAAAAAGAAAGGAAACCTGGGCTCACTGCTAGAGCAAACGTGGGGAAATCAACACCTTGGCAGTGAGAGCTAACTGCAGATCTGGAAGCAGTGTTAACCTGTCCTGGCTGCACATGGGAAAAGGTGAGAACTTTCAGCTGAGTTACAATCTATTATTCAAGATAACTTGGAAAGCTTTGTAATTTTCTTTTCAGCAAATTTGCTTCTGTATATAGCACCAGAGTAGTTAATTTTCTCTGAAAACCCAGAAAGCTGCCTTCAAAAGATAATAAAGCTTGATCAGTTCACCTCGGTTTCCTTTTTAATTCACTCTGTGAGAACACATAACCTCCCTCCCTGTTTGTGAAGACACCTACTCTATGTGCTTGTAGAGCCCTGGATAATAGACCAAAGAGTTTTAACTAGGTGATAAAAATAATGCATAGATAATGGGACAATTATCAAGCTCTTACTTCACAAATGCAAATAGGGGTTTTCCCTGCACGGAGATTTTCCCCCATGTACAGCCAGGCTTTTGACCAAGCTGAAACATAGCATGAAAATGGAGCAAAGCAATTAACGGTCACTGATAATGCTGAATCTCCAGCTGAACATCTACCAAGAGCAAGCAACCAGAGATGGCCACGTGGCACATCAAGCTCTCCTCTGCTGATGTGACTTCCCTAGAGAGACAGAAACTGATTTTTTTTTTAAACACCAAAACAGGTAGAAACAGTCCAGGTGAATTCATGGACTTTACTACCATGCTGCAAACAAATCTCAACAACCCAGGACAAAATCATAGAATAGGAGAATCATTCAAGTTGGAGAAGACCTCTGAGATCCCCAATCCACACTGCCCACGTCCCTCAGTGCCACATCCCTGCAACTCTGGGACACCCCCAGGGACGGTGACCCCCATTCCTTGGGCAGCTGTGCCAGTGCTTGGGTCTTAACCACTTCCCTCATTCCATCTCCATCCATTATTGAAGCAAATGTAGGGTGCCTGCAGAGCTTAGGGCCATGCAGTGCTGTCCCTAAAGCTCTGTCATTTGGTGTTTACTCTTCTGGGTGATTTCTAACTGCGTGGGACCCCCTGGGAGCACATCTCTGTGTTCTAAAGGGTGATGCTCCTAATATAAGAAGTGGTATTCAGGGGCTTTGAGTGTACTATGCTGAAGAGTGTTGTTACAGTCATTTTAATAAAACCTTTATTCTAATAGAAATAACACTTATAAAACTTAAATGAATCTGTAGAGCTGGTGGGAAAAAGGATAGGTTCTTCGCCAATTATTTCTCTTCTAAAATACTTCAAAGATTAGAAAGAAAAAAAGAGAAGAAGAAGAAGAGGAATCAACCCACTCCGTTCATTTATTTATGAATTAATAAAAGCAAGTGAGAAATAAGCAGTTAACATGCATAGATTTCAGAACCTGGGAGATCTAGGGGATAATGCAGCCTGCCCTCCTGCCTAGCAGCAGCAGGGCTCAGCAAGAAGCACCTCTGCAGCTCAGCCCCCCACCAAAGGCTTTGTCTGCACATCTGGGCCACAAAACCCACATGCGGACCCTTCTCATCCCCCCAGAAAGGTTTCCTTTTGCTTTTGTTTTTTTTCTCCACTTTTTTTAAAAAATTACTAAAATGAGAACTAAGGGGAAACATCATCTTTGCAAAAGAAAACCAAAAAACAAAAAAACATCTCTGCCATTTTCTCCCATGCTTTAAGTTCACCCTCCTCTGTAATATTTACGAAGCCTCCAAGCTCAGACAGTAAAACCTCCCCCAGTGCTGATGTGCAGAGAAGCAGGTGAAGGTTTCCTCCATGCCTGGAGCACCTCTTGCAATGGGTGCATCCCTTTGTCAGTGGGAGTCTTGGAGGAGATTGCTGCCATCCATATTGCGAGCAGGACCCAGGTTTTCCCACCTGCACTAAGTTATCTGCCCCGAGTTTGATCCCCACGCCTGGATTTTGAAATTCAAAGGTAATTCAGAGCCCTCCTTTCAGATCATTTTACAGGGAGTTGCCCTGAAACATGAGACTGCAAAATAGAAGATACGTTCACATTTCATTCGCGTCCTAGGATAAATCAGACCTACACTTGGCTGGGCATGACTTGTCTGTGGGACTGACTACTGCTGGGTGGAGCACTGAACACAAGAGAACAGAGAACAAAACAGCAAAATTCTATTAAGAAAGAAAGAAGGACGGAAGGACGGAAGGAAGGACGGAAGGACGGAAGGACGGAAGGACGGAAGGACGGAAGGACGGAAGAGAAAGAAAGGAAGGAAGAGAAAGAAAGGAAGAGAAAGAAAGNGAAGGAAGGAAGGAAGGAAGGAAGGAAGGAAGGAAGGAAGGAAGGAAGGAAGGAAGGAAGGAAGGAAGGAAGGAAGGAAGGAAGGAAGGAAAAGAAAAATCAGATGTGTGTTTTCAACCACACAACAGAATTTCTGCCATGTTTTCTTCCTTCACAAATAGGGTTATGGGACACATCCAATCAGTGCATTCTCTGGGTTTTAATTACTGGAGGGGTAGAGAAACAAAATATCTATTTGGGATTCTTTTCCCCAGGACTGTATTTGTGCTATATGCAGCAATAGGACTGGGACATTTTGTATGTGTGGACCATGTGTGGCCATGACCTTGTGTGGCCATGCCTATGTGCACACCTTTCTCTCTACACTGAGCCCCAGGAATTTCTCCCAGCAAGCACCAGGTGGGAGGTTCTTATCAGGTGAGGTTCTTAAAATGCGGGCAGTTTAGAAACCATGTCCAGGGGTCCCCAGGACCTAGAGTTAATTTAGGAGGAATTCCGTGGCAATGGCAGTGCGTGAGAGCCCATCCACCTCCAAGGGGATCCCAGCACCTTGGGCCACTCTTTTGCCTTTGACTTCAAGGAAGAGGCAGGAATTCTAACGAAAGGGAAGGATGAGAAACACCACTGTAACCTGGATCCGAATCTTTTCTACCTCTGACAGGAGATTTTGCAGAGGTTCCCCATACACATTGATAAGCCCACCTCTTCTCAATGGCTTTATTCTCCTCCCTGCTGCAGCAGATAGCAGAATCCCACCAAAAACCTCTTCACTCTTCAAAAAGACCACGTTTCTCACTGCTTGTTCAGGCCAAAAGAGTGTGGAAAGCTGATAAGCACTGTGCAGCATGTGCTTAAGTTGAGCACCGTGATTATTCTTTTGTGTTGTCGGAGTGGGATATTTTCGTGACACCGCAGTTTATTTTAAGTGCGTCTCTTTGGAGGTGAAAAATGAATGTTTACTCCTGGAGTAGATGTGCAGCCAGGGCCTGTTAATGGGCCCGGGGGAGGGAGGGGTTGAGCTGTGTGGGGACATCCAATTTACAGTCATCGAGTCTCTGCTCTGGGAGTATCACTATTAAAGTCACAGATGGAGGAGGACTTCACCATCACACCAGGGTTAGCCAGATCAAGCAAAAACAATCCAAGCTGACTTTGCAATGCCCATGTGGTTTGGCCCACCCAATTTGGGTGTTTAAAGACCCCCTCTGGCTACAACTCCCGTTTCTGGCTGCAAAACTTCACTTAAAATGGCAATGACATGCCCAGGCTGCCTTGCTGAAACTGGTTTTGAAAAGATGAATGAAGATTTGCATTTTTCTTCTTACTGCCCTCCAGATTCATGTCTGGGTGCAGAAGGACAGCAGAAGCATCTAATGAAGGGCAGGTACAGTTTACTCAGGGCTTAGAAATGAGTTGGTCATGCTCATAGGTCACCAAACGGATCTCACCTCCCCAAGGACCTCTTTCTGCATCTTCATGTGTTGCACCCTTCAGGGGCAAAGAGCAAAACCACTCGAACTGCATCACTGCTGTGCACTATCTCATCTCCTCCTGCTTGCCATTAGAGCCCTGTTTGGTGACACTTCCAAGGTCCCCATGCTCCCGGGCTGGATCAGCACCTGTCAATTCTGCACTGTTGGGGCGGGGAGCAGGGTGTCAACCTGGCTGAGATGCACAAAGACGCTGCAATGATAATAAATTGGCTTGTCAAAGAGGAGGGCAGATTTGCTATTAATGGAAATAATAGTAGATTACATGGGCTTTTGTCACACAATATAATCAAAGGCAGGATCAAAGGGAGGGAATATAGCAAATGGTTAGCAGGCAAGACATGCTAATGAGATAAAAACGCTAGCCTTGCCACCTCTCTGAGCTTCAATCGAAGGATAATTGATACTAAATAATGTAATTTTGAGCTGTGGTGAAATGCACTTAAAACCAGCAGACAAGGCTGTGAAAATGTTTTAGTTTTTCTGTTACTCTGCTGTCATTTCCATCCTTTTTTTTCTTTTTCTTTTTTTTTCCCCTCCATGTGGCAGCTGATTGTGTGTGTGGGAGCTGTTAGGGAAAGAGAGAAGAAGTGAAAAATAAAAACCCTTGTTTGGAGAAATACCGGTGCACTTATGTGGTATAAATCTCCATAGATCGTCACCTCGATTGCTCTGTGATGTGAGGACGGCCCCACAGGTGCTGCTCAGCACAGTCCTGGGGGCACACATCCTGACCTGCCCTCCTCTCCTGTAGAACCCAGTTTGCCCAGCTCTCATGAGCTGCAAGGTTTGCTCAGGAACTGCGTGCTTGAAGCAAGGACAGCCTGCACCAAGAGATGATCATCCCAAGTGGGAAATGCTGCAAATTAAAGCGTAGAGAGCTGTCATCCTCAGAATACCTTTTAGGAATTGGAAGAATTGTTCATTCCTCCCCCAGTTAATGCCAACCATGGGTGCCTGCTGGGCTTTGCTGGGTTACATTTCATCCACGTTTTCCACATGTCCAAACTACACGGAGGGTTTGTGAGGATGAGCACACACGAGTGCTTTGCTCAGCATGCGTGGAGTCCTTCTGGGCTTCAGAAAGGCTGCAGAGGATCTCAGTGGTGCAGATGATCGGTGCAAGAGCATCCCTTGCTTGCAGGGCAGGAAGGGATCTGTGACAAAGGCAACGAATGACAAGCTAAAAAGAAAAATTGCTTTGCAGATTCGACTTTTTTTCTTTTTGTTCCTCCTGAGAAGTTCCTTGTGGCAAAATTAATCAAATCAGGATGCTCCCCAGAAACTTTCTGCTTTGTTTATTTATTGCAGTGGGTTTGGCTGAGCAGCTTCCCTGCAGAAAGAAGACTGTTTCGTGTCACAGAAAATAAATAATGAAAAATCAAGGATCCCTTCTCCTGTGTTCCCAAGTCCTCTTTTCTGACTGATGCCAAGGGCTGAATTCAGACTATTTTTGCCAGATCTTTTCTGAAAACCACTAGAAGCATTTTTTTCATGTAGGGATGCATCAGGGGATTAGACAACACGTATGAGATTCATCTCCATGTGACATAGAGCCTTGGTACTGGCTCTGTGCTGTATCAGTCTGAGGAGGTGAGGAAGAGGTCACACAAATGTCCTTCTCAGTTGGACCCACTGAAAGACCAGAAAAGTCTGAATTTCAGAGCCAGTGACCTGCAGCCCTGTTGTCTTTCAAAGCCTGCTCACCCCAGCGTGCTTTTCTTCTGCAGCTTCTCCACATCTTCCATCGAGCTCTGGTTGGAGGTCAGTGAGTGGTTTTGCTGAAATGCTACGCTGAAAGTTAATGAATCCAGCACTTTCTTAAAACTGAGTCCAGTCTTTCAGAGGAGCCATTTTCATATTATCACATTTTTTGTGCGCCACCTAAGTCCATCTGTGTGTAAAGGTACAGGGAAAATTGGGGTTGTATTTCAAGATTCAGTGCCTGACCTCAGAGCCACTGGTGCAAGTCACAGTCAGGAAGTCCTCGTTCTTGGTGAATGCCATCACATGTCTGTGTGTGCAACTGCTTTTTATGGATGCTTCCATTGCCTTTAATCGGACAAAAACGGTAAAGCAAAGCATACACACAGGCCCTCTATGGTTCTTGCTCTCTGGTTAGACGATTGCTGATGACTTGAAGTGTTGGCACACATATGCTTAGAGGGACTGTGGATGTCAGCATCTTTTCACAAGAGATGCTTTGGTCAAGGTTTTGTGTACACTGAAGTGCCTATATTTCCCTTAACAGGAGGATTAATTTCCTGGGCATCCCATTATATGGTTCTGGTTGCAATTGGGATGATGAAAGTAAATGATTTATGACAATATAAGAAAGGATTCAAGCACTTTATTCCATTTATAGCTGTGCATGCGTATATAATGTGTGCATTCAAGATACACTGCACAAAACAGAGGTGTGAACTACCACCAGCTGCATTCTGAATGGAGTTTCTCAGCACTCCTTGTTGAAAAGACCCGATAAAGCTCCAACATCTTTTTACCACTCTTACCAAGGATAAGAGAGTCACAAGTCCAGGGTTCATTTTCTGGAATGAGAAAAATAAATAAATAAAGGAGTGATGAAAAAAAAAAGTAGTTCAGCTCAAAGACAACAAAAAGATGACACCTCCTCCTGAATTCCCAGTTAACTTGGAGTGGAAAGTCTCTTATAACATTCTTCCTCCGCTCCTTCTCCCATCCCGTCCTCACCCGTTCAGAAATGGAACAATAGAGCTTGCAAAGCTAAAAGCCAGGAGCCACATTTTAATGGCGTAAAAATAAAACATTTCAAAGCAATTGATGTCTTCCTTGCATTGTTTTGGTCTATGAGGCTTCTGTGGTGGCTTACATTCAGAATGAGTGTTTATTTGGGTCTACCCAAGAGGGCATTTCCTAGTAAATCTACTACTGCCTGGAAGTAAAAAAAAAATACGCCTAGGTCTCATTCTCAGTGTTTTTTATTTGCTTTTATGAGCGCAGCTAGGAGCTGGAGGACAATAGTCTCTGCATGGGCTCTGGTGGAGCGGAGGGAGAGGAATCGAGGAGAGAATTTTATATAATTTGCCTGTGGTCATACAGCAGATACGCTGCCAGATGACGGCTGAGCGAGGTATATTTAGAAATGAGTTAAACAGAGCGTTCAGCCACCTGGGATGGGAGCAGCAGCTCCAAGAGCCGCCTGCAAGCACACGCGTGGGCTCACAGTGACCACTGCCCCCCAGCAGCCAGAGATGAGGAGAATGATGATGAGTGGAAGATGCACGGAAGGGTCTTTGCTCTGTGTTTGGTCTCCAGATGTCTTTCCAGGCACCCATGCCTGAATCTCTTTTAACTTGCTTTGCAGAACAAAGTGTCCTGTAGGAAATGTTTTCAGGCTGTGGGGACCAAGTGGTTTGCACAAAGCCTCCCTGGAGAGGCAGTGGATATTGCTGCTCCAACGGCTCAGCTTCAGAGCTTGGGGTATTGGCTTGGCTCCTTGGGGATATGGAATCCATAGGGTGATCCCGAGGAGCGGCGGCGGTCAGAAAAGATTCATGAGTCAGGGATGGATGATTCAACACTGCTTAAAAATTCTCCTTTCTTTTTCCACTTTTCCCAATGGAGAAACTCAGATCTTCTCCATCAGAGAACGATGGTCCATAAGCTACAGCTTCTTCATCATCCTCTTGGGCCTTGTTTACCTGCTTGTTTGCCCTTTTTTTAGCATACATTTTGAAGCTTTCCAGTTGAGCCAGTGTTTTATTGATCAAGCTACTCTCAGCTCCTCTCCTCCAGCCCTTCATTAAAGCTGGGATCATACTTTCTGAAGGTCTCCCTCAAGACTTCTTGCTCGTGGAAACCATATATCTATGGCGAAAGATGTAGGAGTTGAGATCACACTTGCTATTTCCCTTTTGTTTAGGGAATGCTCAGGTTTTCATTTTGCACTTGTTTTCCTCTGTCCTTCAGGGTGGGGAGAAAAAGCAGCCTCTTAGATTTTCTTTCACTGCTTATTTCAGCTTTCATTTCTCTGCTTTAAAAACAAATATATCAGAGAACGGATCTTTGGGTTTTTTTTCCTTTAAAGCAAAAAAGGTCATGTTAATTAACCATCCTCGTTATGACAAACTACACTAAAGGCCGAGTGAAGAATTTGTTATCCTCCTGCTTGCGTGTGAGAGTTGCTATGATAAAGATACTCCAGAATATATAATACAATAATCGTAGACTGTTATTTAAGCCAAAGAACATGTTGTCCTCTCCTTTTTTCTCTATTAAATTAAATGAGCTGAAGTTTCAGAGTGGAAAAACGGGAATTAACTCTTGAAATACCGGACTCCAACAAGTGGCGTTCAGGAGAAGGTCCTTCAAAGTTCTTCCTACCTCCCAATAATCTGCCAGGAGTTGCCTGAAACAAATATTCATCACCTGGGAAAAGCCAGAACTTCCTTTCTTTTTTCAAACCCTTCTGTTCTGCTCACTTGGGGAAGGTGTCTCATTTGAAAAACACCTGCACTCATTTAAAGAGGAATGAATCAGTGTAATAAATGGTACCCCCTTGCCATCCATTGAACTGGGAACACTTTTATTTTAATTTTTTTTTCCTCCTTCCAACTGTTATAAAATAGACCAAAGGAGGGCTATTTTAGATCAATAATCTTTTTTTCCCCCTCTCCCTTGATATTCCAGGTCAGCTGGCAAACGGAGAACGATTCTTTGCGCCGTTCTCAAAAGCTCCTCTTATCGCCCGTCTGAGACGGCCACTTGCCCCGGATAAGGGAGCTGCTTTCGGAGCGAATGGGTAATAAAGCGAACGGCACCGGAACGAGAAGCAGGCAGGTTTGTCCTTGCTGGTGCCCAGCTCCTTGCAGCATCCCAGCCACACACCCTCAGACAGCAGCCGGGGACGAGCAGCCCCGTTCCCTCCCCCCCACCACCACCCCAGCTCCCGTTTTTCGCCGTTTTTCCACTTGCTCTCAGCCCGAGCCTTTCCTGCCGTGCTGCTCTGTGTCAGAAATTCATTAACAAACTTTGCATTTTGATGGTAGACGGGGAAATGCCATCTGCTACCCAACGGCTGTGCTCTTTAATCTGCCCAAATCCTGCCGAACCCCGCCAATGTCACCGAGAGTGGTTGAGCTGCTGCTCGCTTTCCTGTTATTAGCAAATTAAGATACACTTCCTGCTGTTGATTTCCTCATCTAAATACTGCGCTGGGAACAGAAATAACCCTATTACTGGGCCAGGATATAATTTAGCCATAACACTAATCTTCGCTGGTCTGAGACAGGGTGTTATTCTGCATCTGTTGTTATTCTCTATAGCCCTCACTCTTAAAGCTGGGGAAATACGTTTCCTTATCAAACAGCCTCATTTCAGTCTAATTAGATAATGACCCACAGGTGAAACAGCCTAATATCCTCCCCTCTGTCAGCACACCCCTAAATACCCCAGGACGTGTGCTTGAGGAAGCCTTCCTGCAGGGGAAGGAGTCAGCTCGTTCGTGCATCCTTCTGCGTTAAATGCGCTGATGGGGAGCGCTGGGTACCAGGAGGAACAGCACTGAACGGTGATGGGTTTCCTGCTGAGCGCAGTACGGCTCCGGGTAATGGGATCACATCTGCCTCCCAGCAAAGATCTCAGATCCTGTTCTGCACGAAGGCGTGGAAGAAAAGGGAGACGATCAGGGCAGGATTTTCGCCGGGTTTGAAGGGCTCTCGTGGCCCTCTCGAGGTGTGAGAGGTTGATGGGGCGTGAATGGAGAGCTTTCCCAAACAATGGGATTTGCTTCGTTGTGATGGGGTAATCTGCAGCTCTTGTGCACGCCAGCCCAGGTTGAAGCCCTGGGGCTTGGATTTGCACTGCGATTTCGACCAGCAGCTCCTCGGTCTGATTTTTATCTTGTGGAGGATCAAGCCCCACCCCTGAGCAGGTTGGGGGCTGGGGGAGGGAGGGGATGCGGTGCTCTCAGTACTTGGCAGCCGGGGCCCTCGACCCTCAGTGTAATTAGCTGAGACAGCGAGGAGGAGGGTTCATTATGAGAAATGGTCGTGGATGGAGCCGGGTTTCCTGAAAACACGTGAGTGCCGTTTTCAGTGCGTTGTCACAAAGCCCAGCTTCGCCAGGACCTGGAGGTTCAGCACAAATGAGTTCATTGGAGTATCTCATTTTCCAGTATTGACCCGGCGGGTCCGCCTGGGTTTTGGGAACTCTGCTGATGAAATCATTGTATTTCTGCAAATTGCTTCAGACTCAAAGCAGCAGCAACACCCAGCGCTCCTCAGCACACGGAGGGGACCTGAAGGTTTCTGCTCAAGGATTTGGAGGTTTCTGATTATGTAGCAGAAGTGGAGTTCTGCCCTGAGTGCAACATGTGCCAGCATGCATCACCCAGAAGCTGTTTTTTTGTTTGGTTTTTTTTTTTGTCAGCTTAATCATTAGTATGCTTCTTAGCCCAGGTGATGCTCACTGGGCCTCCTTGGGGGCTTCAGTTTTGATGAGAATGAGATGCTTGCAGCAGTTCCCAGCGCTCGATGAGGCTGCTTTGAGTCCAACTGCAAACTGCCCTGGGCAGGGAGCCAAGGAGCAAAACCCATGGAGGGGTGAAGGCTGAAGCCTGAATTCATCACTCATTTGGAGGCGCCAGTGGGCAACCCATGGCACCCATGTGCTGGCAGAGCTAGTGATGGGGAGGGCATCGGGTGAACACCAGCAGTTCCCTCCCATGAGATGTTTGGATTTGGTTGCTCCCCCAGAAAGAGATGCCTCCCGAGGCTTATCCAAACACCAGCCATCATTGCAGCCCTGTGAGCAAAGCACCTCTGCTTTGCCTCTGCCACTGATCCAGGTCTTCTCTGGAGATAATTCTCCAAGGTTGCTGCGTCAAGTGAAGCACTTTAGAATAAACCGTAGTTGCTTCAAATTTTGCATTAAACACTGAACTTCAACAGCTTTGCTGTACTGGAACTGCTGGCGTTGTGCACTCAGGGATATGTATTTATTTATATCCAAAGTCTTGCTTTTAACCTGCAGAGGTCAAAGGGATCAGTAGAGGTGGGAGGGAGAGGAGAGAGAAGTGTCTTTGTCCTTTTTTTCCCCTTTTAAGGCCCAAAGACAACTGTGAGCTTAATGTTCCCTGCTTGCACAGGAGCCTGGCGTGTGGTCAGAAATCAGCAGCAGGGCCTGGCTGCAGCATGAAAGGGGATTTCTGCTTTGCAAGATCGCTCTCTGAAACCCTTTTCTGAAGTTAGTTGCACACAAGGATTCCCTGCTCAGTGCTGCTGCCTGCTCATGGGGACACGCAGGGACCAGGGAAAGCAGAGGATAAGGGATAAAGCATGAGTTCAGGTGCATATCCACATATCATTTGCTTTCAGCATCCTTTGGCTGTTTGGGTGGAGTGGGGGAGAGGCTAAACGTAATGACCTTGTGAAATGCCTTCCTAATTCTAGGTTAAAAATTGCACTCCTTTACTTGCTGGGAACTTCAGACGTGCCCCAAGTGAATCCCGCTTGAAGTTCTGAAGATCTTAAAATATTAATGGCAGAAGGAGGCTGTTTTGCATGCCTCTTGCCCAAGTCACTGCCAGAGCCACAGTGTCACCTCACACATGCTGCAGCGTTGCTCTGGATTTAAGTGATGATGGAATTAGAGTCCATCTCCACGACATCCCCATCTGCTGCTGGTTTGGTGACCTACATGAGACAGAGATGTGCTGGGCTCTGTCCAGCTCCTGGAGCAGGTGTGTTGCCCCATCCTAAAGGCAGGGGAGAGTTGCTCTGTCTATGCAAAGCAAAATTTCTTTGTGATGTGCACATTTTGGTCCCACTATTGTAATTCTGCTGCATTTCAGTTGGGCTTTGCAAAGGTGAAACAGAAGACAAATTGTGCAGGATGGTGATTTCCACTCACCTGAATACAGGTGCAGTACTATGAATTCGATGATGCCTGTGCATCTCTGGCTTCCATCTCTCCCAGATGTGCTTTCCCTCCTTGCAATCCCAGCCTACGTCTCTTAAACCAGATGGGAAGTTTACCCTTCCCAATCTAGTGCTATCTCTGCATGTAAATGAAGAATTTTCAGCTTAAAACCTGTCAAGCCAACACCTTCCCCCAGGATTAAATTGACTTTGAAAGCGTACACTTCAAGAAAAGAAAAAAAAATAACCCACCAAACAGGCAAACAGGAAAAAATCCCAAAAGGAAAAGAATTAATAACCACAGTGTTTTCTAATATGCACACTAAACAACTCCTTAAATCTAAATTAAATCTCTATTGCATTCATTTTCCATTTCTGAGCTGAGACTGGACTAGTTTGGATCCACATTCATTCAAATTTCATGCTTCTCCTTTGAACCTGGCTTATCTGAAACGTTTGCTTTCTGGTTTTCCTCCCTGTGCCTTACGGTGGGGTTTTGAAACTCAAATCAAAGCAGCTGCCTCCGTGGCAGGGAAGAAAACACCCAACCCATGGCTGTGTCCATCTGTGTGTGTTTCTGGGCCTGGTACTCCAGACTTGGGGTCAGCATCCCTGGGGCACCCAATTTCTGTTCCGTACTGTGAACCAGAGAGTGAGATTGTGGTTTTGGATGACATGAAGAATGCTGTTGGGCAAAGGCAATCTGCCAGGCACCGTGCTGTGAAATTCGCATCCGTAGAGATGGGTGTGGGTGGGTTCAGTGTATTTAACTTCCCTTCTGCTCTGGGCTTGGTATTGCCTGCCCTAGTGATAATGTGCCTACTACTCTTTCATTTTCTATTAGAAGCACATGTTTACATCTTTCAGTGTGGAAAAAGGAAGGTATGTTTTTTTTGCAATGGTTTTCATCAGCTCCAAGGGCAGTGCAGGGCTGTGCTGTGCTGACCTGCTCTCTCATCCTCTCCAGACCAGCAGGTTCCATTCCCACTGGTTTGTTACGAAACACAGCTCTTAGGATGTGGGATTTGGGGATGAGGCGGCTGGCGTTAGTTGCTTCTGCTCTGTAGTGGTATTGATGGGAAGGATGGGGCCCCCTTGGTGGCACCTCAGCCAGGGACTCCGGCCACCAAACCTGCAGGACCTTCAGTTCCTTCACCAGATTTTGCCCTCCGTTGCTCTGAAGATAGTGGGAAGCCAGCAGACAGCCACTGTCTGCAAACCTAAGGGGGAAATCCAACCAGACCAGAGCAGAGAAGGAAACCACGGAGGAGACAACTTTTGTTTAAATTACTCCTGGCTAGCTGGGCTCCGAGCAGAGCTTTTGTCCTGAAGATGCAATTAGAAACACAAGCGTGAGCAGCGGAGCAGATGGACAGCAGTTGTTCTGTCTGCCTGCACCTGCCAAATGAGCTCCTTCCCCACGCTGCAGAGCTTTCCAAGTGCTCTCGAAAGCAGAAGGAGCCAGCGTGACCGAGTTGGATTTCAGGGAGGGAGAGAAAAGGATTTGAGGATGCAGCCCTCCACGGAGCTGGTGGGGAACCCCAGCGAAGCACCCGCTGAGCTGCTACAGCACCCAGCTGCTTCTCCAGGGGGAGCTTGTCAGCTCCTGCTTTGTCCAGCCACCTTGCTGCTGGATCTCAGCTCAAGTCTGCTCATCCCCAGAGCTCCGTGCAAAAAAAAACCAGGATCTCAAACCATCGTGGGCTCCTCCTGCCAACATTCTGATGCAAGCCCTGGCCCTGCTGAAGGCGGTTTTGTTATCAGCTTAATAGGGCCAGGACTTCAATTCATCCTCGCAATAAACTACAGAAATGTTGTTGGTCTCGTGTTTTCTAATCAAATAAGATTTTTCTCGCAGGAGAGGCTCGCTGGCCCTGAGATAGCTGCCCTGCTCCAGTGCATGGAATTACAGATCCTGCTGGCGCCTGCTAACCGGACAGCTCTTTGCATTGATAACTAAGAGGTTCATGTCCTAAAATGAGAAATGCCATCGCTGACATCAAAACCGAGCCTGTGGATCAATCCAAATCAGAGTCCACTGAGGAAGTTAAATGAGGCAATTGCTGTTAATTGTCGTCTCTGACATTTCAGCATCCTACGTGGGGCGATGGGCAGGAGGCACCCTGCTCCTCTGGAGGCTCCTGGCTGCCCCAGCTGAAGCCTTTTTGCCAAGCTTTTGGGGGAATATTTGCAGAATTGTCTCGGTGCTGCGTTCTGGCACCTACAAGGAAGTGGAAAGGTCATTGCAGGGTTAAATGCGTTGTAAAAATCAACCTCTTGCTGTCGCTTACCAATTGGCTAATAAGCCACAAAGTGGATTTTCTCAGATTAATTCCCACACACTTCATTTCCTTGCTGCTTTTCCTCCATAAGTCTGCTCTCTGCAGAGCTGGCAGGCCAGGGCAGGACTTTCATCCCTCAGTGCAACTGCTCTGGGGGTATCTTTGTTCCCCATCCTTCCTAACTCCCCAAAGTTCAAGACCTTGCTCATGACTTCTGTGCTTATACCCCATCAGCACTGCAGAAATCTCACCCAGGGCATCTGCTGTGGGTTTTTCAAGGAGTGGAGGCTTTGCTGCTTGTGTTTGCAGCGTATACCCTAAGACCCCAAGTTTCTGGGAGCCTCTTCAACCAGTACAAGCTGGAAAGAGGCTGGGAGTTTTTCAAGGTCCCAGCTCATGTCCTCAGGCCACCAGCTCTGCCTAAACTGTTCTTGACAGCTGCTTGTCTGAACTACTCATAGCTGAAAAGACAAGGGCCTCCCCAGGTAACTGCTGCCTCATCAAAGCCAAACCGTGCTGGTGCTCTCCTCCTAATGTGCCCTGGAGGAAATTATACAACACTGTTAAAAGTTTGTACACATTTAATCTTCATTACAGAGGAGTCTCCAGCCTTGCAGGTGGGTCTCACGTCAGCTCCTGTGGCAGTGCTGGGAGCCCAAGGAGATCTGGGCTGTTCTGTAATGTCCCCTTGCGCATGGCAAGGGCAAAACCTCATCCCTTCAGTTTTTGTTATGAAAGCAAATACATGTTTAGGTCTCATGGTTGCCAAATAAATAAATAACTCCATCCTGCCATCCTCTATTTAGTTTTAGCATCATAATATTTATTACAACCACCCAAGCAACCCATTTGTTTCCAAGCCAGCCCCAGAGAGTCCCCATTTGGGGGAAGTTCTTTGCAGTTCCAGGCTGAGATGCCCTTTGGGAAACCCCACCCAGCTGCCACCTAACCCCCATCATGGCATCTGAGGCAGAAATGGTGAGTCAGGGCCTGAAGCAGTGATGCAGCACCTGGTGGAAAGGCAGGACCAGCCCAGGGAGCTCAGGTCCATGCAGTACTGAGTGATGGAAGGCTGGAGTCAGGATCCACCCCTTCCCTGCCCTCATTTAAGGGTTGGCAGGGAGTAGTGAAGGGTCTTTGCTGGAGATTCCTGCTTACCTGAGGTCTTTCAAAGGTAAGCAGCTTCTTTCCTTTATTTCTGTGCCTGCAGTTGTTGCAATTGAGCAAATCCTTACTTGCCGCAGCCTGGGTTTTTGCTGCTCTGCTGTTGCTGCATTTTCCATTGTATTAGAGTATTTCCCCCCTGATACCCAGCACTGGGGCACTTTCCAAAAATTTCTCAAAATGACAAGCCTGAACAAGCATCTGTTTCTCATTCAAAAGGGAATCCAATGGGCTGAGGATATGCTTGCATTTTCCTGAGTATTTCCATGTCACCCAGTGGGATGCACAGAGCTCTGGAGCAAGTGTGAAGGCTTCACCCTCTTGTTTGCCTCTAGCTGGCTGCGTTGCTTAAGTTTTGCAAAACCATAGCTTATTTGCCACTAAATAAAAAAGAGATGTCTCTGGGGATACTGGAAGGGCTCCAGAGAAGAGCTGCTGCCATGAGAAAAGCTTTACAAGCTGACCCACGTGGGATGAGGTTAAGGGAAGAGAGCAGGAACAGCCCCTAGCAGGAGATTGCTCATCGCTGCTCAGGGCTGTGGCTAAAAATACAGACTGGGATCTAAGAAAAAGGGATGGGTGACTTGGTTTATTCTGCTTCATTGATGGGAGAGGGCAGCCTTAAAGTGACATGAGATGAAATGGGAAATAACAAGTCTGGATTCCTAGAAATTAGGGCTGAGCTAAACGTTGACCTGCAAGATCAGCTGGAGGGGTTCCATGGTCTGCTCCAGCTCGTTTTAATGCCTGGACCCATTATGTCATTTGGATATGTGCAAAATGGCCTTGGAGAAACCTAAGTATCCTGGTTCTTTACCTTTCCTACCATGCAAGACTTGTATCCCTGCAGGCCATCAGCTCTGCCTTCCTCCTGCATTGCATCCCCCAAAAGCCTTTGCTGGGTGCTGTGGCCATTGTTGGAAGTGCCAGCTGGGGTATTCGCAAGCTGGAGTGTGCTCCCTGGATTTTCCTGGTTGTTTGGAAAGGATCACACGTGGTGAGGGAATGATGGCACCTGTTGCTCATGTCACCCATGAGTGGATGGTTGGCAGGTTTGATTTGCTATGGCCAGTGTTTCCTATCTGAGAGATAACAGCTGCAAAGAATCCCAGTGCACAGCAAGATCTCATCTCCTACTTCACGAACAAGGAAAGTGAAAGAAGCAGCCAAACTCCTTGTTTTCTTTGATGTAAAGGGGCTGACATTTGTGCATTCTGCTCCAAAAAATCCCAGCAGCCTCCCCCAAACTCTGCTCCTTTTGCTCAGGGAGGTACTGCTACGTTTTGTAGCATCCTTTAGCCGTTGCTGGTAAATCCTTCCTCCTTTCTCGAGAACATTTTATTTTCTTGTCACAAGCTGAAGGTTTTTCTCCTATAATATGAGCTGAAGGCTTCTCATGTTTTGTTGCGTTAACTGGACTGTAGGGAGAGGAGGAAGTATACTTAATGTTCCAGGTAGATGTCCAAGAAAAATCAAAGGAGTTCAATAAATAGGAACTCAAGCAGCTCAGCTTGCCTCTCTCCACTGCAAAGCAATCAGGTTCAGCAAAGGTGAAGCATCTTATTTTGTTCCTCTTTTAAAAACAACTGTCTCCATCTGAGCAGAGCAGCCGAGAGCATCCCTAATCGTGGCTGCTCTGAGTGCTGGTGCTAATGAACCTGGCTCCTGCACGTGGGTCATCGCCAGCAGGGAGAGAACAGAAATAGAGGGGGTTTTTGCACTATAGGTGTTCTTCTTTCTGGTGTAATTCTGTCTGCTTTGGTTCATTTTTAGGGGAGATAGGATTATTTAGAGCAGCTGATGAGCTGGCACAGGCTTTGTGATCAGTGGTAGGTGCAACCAGCTTGCTATGAGCCTGGGCCTCTTTTTGACAACCAAGAAGAGGGAATTGAGGGGGAATTGAAACAGCTGGAGATCCACTTGAAGATGCAGGACAAGGTGTGGAGAAGAGAGGTGTTAAGACAGCCTTGGGGAGGTGTCAGCCCTCTGCAGAAACCCAACATAAAGCATATGGGTTACAGCTGGCATTCTCATCCTGTACTGTCTTCTCCTGCCCGCTGCCCTGGCATAACCCAGTCTGTTGTTTCCAGCAGGGAATCCTTTCTCAGCTTCTTTCTCACCTCTGCATGTAGTTTTTTTTTCCCCCTCCATTCTTCTGAGGTTTTTAAGAGAGAAGCAAGCAGATGCAAGAAGAAAATCAGTACATTGCCACTGTGGTTCATTTCAGATGAGGTGTTGGCCACACGTTGTGCAAGAGGATGTTTGGGTTGGATATTAGGAACAGTTTCTTCTCCAAAAAGCAGTGCTGCATTGCTGAGCTGCCCATGGAGTGATGGGGTCACTGTCTCTGGGGTGTTCCAGACCTGTGGGGGTGGGGCACTGACAGACATGGTCAGTGGGAACAGTGGGCTGGGGTTAGATTGGGAATCTCAGAGGTCGTTTTCAACCTTAGTAATGGAATGACGTGTACTGGTGTCTAGGTGTAGAGAGTGTATCTGTACCCGGGAGATGTGAAGCTCAATTACATCCACTGTTGCAGAGAATGGTCCCTGAACCTTATTCCTAATGTGGGAGGAAAACATTTCCATCTTGCTGAATTTCCCATTTGGATGACGTAGAACCTTCTGGATCTGGTAAGTGCTATGGCCTCTCCACCACAGCGGATGGATGGGCACCATATTGCTGCCAGTTGTGTTGGAGATGCCTCGCCAGGCTTTTCTCTCATCTTCCAACAGCCTCTCTCTTTCCAGATGCATTTACAAAGCAAGATGAAAGTAGTTGTGTGATGTATTAGGCCCCATGAATAATGCAGTCGTAGAATTCCTTGGTGCAACCGAGCATGTTTCATCCCATCAATATGATAAATGCAGGTACAGTTGTTTTAATTGTTGAGACCATGTTAGACTGAAAACACATCTGTGCTTAGCCTGGGGGAACATTAATGTTGCCCTGATCTTGACAAACCAGTTCATTCGCACACAGCTAATCCGCTGCCTTCCTCGAGAGCAAAGCTGCTGCTTGAGCCAGCCTCCTCCTTCAGCTGCAGTGATGGGAGCAGGGAGAGAGCTGGGACCAGCCAGGGATACAGGCATCCACGTGGTAGGCCCCATATTCTATGAAGTTGAAAGTAAAATTGAGAGCTGGATGCCACCGTGTGCCCTGACCCATTCATACGTGTATGGAGGATCCCAAAACCCAGGGAGATACTCAGAGCTGGTGTGGTACATAACACTGAGTCTAGAAGCAGAGTTTAAAGAGCCCCTGTCAGAGTCACCATGCCAGGCTGGGAGCGTGCAGGCATGGCTGGGAGCTCTGCCTACAGCATGGTGAGCATCAGCCAAGTCCCTTTGGGTTGGATGCTGCAATCTCCATCCCTGGAGGTGCACAAGGCCATGGGTGGGCACTGGGTGGGGTGCAGCCAGCCTATAGGAGCTGGAACTGCATGGGCCTTAAGATCCCTTCCAACTCAACCAAACCCTGGTCCTGTGGTTGTGTGATCCCTGTGGTACCAAGGGCACCATGAGCTCCCACAAGATTCTGCCGGCCGAAACAGGGTGCAGGCCAAAGGCAGCAGTAAAATATCTCTGTAATAAACTGAAACACTTGGCTCTTTGAGCCGATGCCAGCTTTTATAACAATTTCCATCTTAAGCCGGCTCAATACATATTTAATGAAATCTTCTATAAAACCTTTAACAGCCCTCAATTCATTTCAAGTGGTAAATGAGTCAGCAGTTTGAAATGATGAGATGGATTCAGACTCTGCTGTTGTTACTTAAAGAGAAGAAGTGATTCTTTTTTAATGCCTTTCCCTCTAAATAACGTTTCTTTTTCCATTTTTTTCCTCAGTGCTGGTGTGGCACTGCTCAATAAAGAGGTGAGGGCAGGCACAGAGGTACAAGATGAACATATCTGGCAGTCCATGGTCCGGCTGCTTGGTTGGGTCAGCTCCAAATACCCATTCATTGCTCCCTGCCTTAGTTTCCCCATTTGCTCAGCACTACCAACCTCCTGCAAGGTGTTTTAGAGAGCTCTGAGCCATCGGCACAACCTGAATGCCTATAGGTGAAAGCAATCAGGAGGGAAATATGACATCTACCCAGCATAGCCCACCTGAGGAGCAATCACCTGCCCTGTTATTCCCATTTTCCTTGATATCAGACAGCAAGCCCCCACCACCACCCCCTAAAGCCACAGAGAAAGGCAAATACCAGCTGTGCAATCATCACTATATGGTACCTGCTCATTTGAATAACAAAACGACATCTTTGTTAAAGGCAAGGAGACTTCCAAGCTGTCTTGTTCCGCAGCTCACCTATAAAAGCCAAGCGAGCTTTGCAAAACATTTCAATTCTCCTGATCACTGTAATTACTGGATGGGATCCAGCGCTGCTCTCCGTGCCAGCAGGTTAGACAGGAGGGGTGTGAGGGAAAGATTTGAAACCAAGTGAATCACGGCTCAACCCCACCCCCCCCCCCTTTTTTATTTTTTTCCAAAGGCCTTTATTTTGCATTATATTGATTTCCTTTATTCCAGCAGCTCGCTGTGGTGCAGAACAAGCACCTGCCAGGGTGGGGATGTGTCGGGTCACCGCTGGTCAGGGTGACATGAGTTTGCTGAATGCAACGTGTGTCACCAGCCAATAACATTATGTGGAACCAGGATTCTCTGCAGGGATAAACGTGCCCTTAAAAGTTGTTTTCAAGTTGCAGCGAGCGAGCAGTGATGGCACAGAGCCCAACGCAGTCCCTGGGTGCCTCCATTCAGCTGCTGGATGTGCCACAGATCGTGTGCTCGGGTCTGACTCACCTAAAGCAATTTGGTGGCAGGTTTTCCAGCAGCCCCATGGCTGCAGTCAGTCAGCATTTGCAATTAACTTCTGCATTTAAATGGCTCGCATTCTGTTCAGTGCGTGTTCGGCACACCGCAGCCAGCAATCCCTACAAGCTTTGCAGTGGCACCCATAGCATTGCTCTGAGCAGCTTTGTTCAAGGTGGGTGCCACGGTCTTTGTGATTATGGATGAGGTGTTCAACCACTGTCCAAGGACTGGGGGGGGTCACTGTCCCTGGGGGTGTTCCAGAACTGTGGGGATGTGGCACTGAGGGATGTGGTGTGGGTTGGGGGGGTTGGGAGTGGGGATCTGAGCGGTCTTTTTCAACCATAATGACACTATGACAATGATATCTGCTTATCCTCAGCATGGACCTGGACGGTGGATCTGAGCTCCTCGTGTGCAGCTCAAGTTTTGAGTGGCTGTGATATGGGATGGCTGCACACACAAAATCCACTTGCTGCTCTTAAGTGCTTGAAGTATTTTCTTCCATGTCTACCCTGAACGGAAGATATTTCTGGCAGAGATGAGGAGGTACTCCTGCTAGTGTGCTAGGCTCAGGTGAGATTGCCTCGGAAATGCACTGTACAGATTTAATAACTGCTATTGAAAAAGGCTGAACTGGCCCTGGAACAGCTGCTAAAAAGAGCAACTACATTGTCCTTGAAAATGGAGAGCAATCTCGGGAGAGGGAAGGAGCAGAACTGGGCTCCTTTAGCCTACCTAAGCAAAGACAGAGAGGGGACCTGGCTGCTCTCTATAAATATGTCAGAGAAGAAAACACCAGGGGAGGAAATAATGGTGTAAGTTAAAGGCCATCATTGAGCAACGACTAAATTTAGGCTGGGAGACAAAAGAAAGATCTTAACTGGCAAAGCAATTTGGTTCAGAATAAGCCAAAGTCCTCGGAAGATTAAATTCGATTAGCTGGTGGAAGGGATGAGGTGAGGACAGTCCTAACCCTGCAGATGGAGCAGTGCCTGGTCAAGGGCAGGGTGGGGAGATGGCCAGGAGCACTGAGAGCCTAAAACAGGGGTTGTAAAGTGCCCTGAGGAGCAAAACAGTGTAACAACCCAAAGTACAATGGGAAATCTTTCAACCCAGATTGTTTTCCTAACACTAGATTTTCAGCAGCGTGAGCTCCTGCTGCTAATGAGAGATGAAGATGCTACATGCAGGGGAGAGCTGTGCTTTAAATTGTTAATCCCACTCCAAACCCATCAGCAAGTTGTGCTTCTTCCAAAACCAGTTGACTCCCAGCTGATCCCATCCATCCTTGATGCAGCTCCAGTAGAGGCAGCCACGGTGGCCCCTGTGCTGGCATGGTACCTGTCACTGCTTCACTGCCTGCGGGAGAGCTGGTGAGGAGTTTGTTAAACAAAACCCATCTCAAGCTGTTATCTTCTACATGCATCACCCAGATTAAATGGCACTTAATGGAATAATGAACCACAGGGAGAAACATACAAGGAAACTTCATTAAATCTTGTTAAAAATGAATAAAATTCGGAATCAATTCCCATTAGTGAATGCACCAATATTTCACATATCTTTAGGAGTTTTATTATGCATTCACACATAATCTGATTCAATGATGGCTATTTTCCCTCAAACTCCTTTCCTTGTAATAGAAACGAGCAGGACGAAGCATTGGGTTCTTGAGTCCCACGTGCTTTTTAAAAAAGAATTGCATGAAATATTCAAGCAATGTCTTTTGCTTCTCATGGTCGTGCTCTTATTGTGTCGAGTCAGATTAGTTAAGTATACAAATGAGAGTAAACAAAGGTGACAGATAAATGAAACACATGGTTACTGAATTGTCAGAGGCCCCCACATGGCCCATCCATAGGTTCCTCAATTCCCCAATTGCTCACATGCAATTGTTGGAGAAGTTGAGAAGAAGACCAAAGCTTCATGCAAGCTTCTCATAGGAGCAGATGTTTGTCTCCTTCTGCCTCTGTCTTGCACACTTTCATCTCTCATTTAAAACCTGAGTGTGCACTGAGCAGAGCTAAGCAAACAGTGGAAAATGAGTTCACTTAAATGATTGTAATTAATGATATTTGGAAAACACCAGCATTTGGAAATTCCTGCAAGGCTCGTGCTGTGTGATGGCAGCTGGAAGAGCACAGACCAAGCACAACACACGCTTCAAGTGTGTTAGGTGGGTGTGAAAGCTGGATGAGATGAGCTGGAGAAACCTGGCAGAGCTGGAAACAATTTGGGCTACAAATGCCTTGGCGTAAGAACCAACTGAGTTTGTGCAGCACCTGGCATTTCTTCACCATGTGCTTAGCAAAGATCTTTAAGTACCTTCAATCTAACATCCACAAGAAGTTCTAATGCTTACTTTTCCCCCCATTTGTCAGGTATGATCATCTTGGACAAGCTCAGAATGAAAGGTGCCAGAGACAAACCCAGTAGGTGGGGGTAGGCAGACAGATGGGAGAGCCAAAAGTAGCAAGGAGGCAATATTGGTCAGCATGTTAAACAGGAGTCAAGGCATGATAGACAGTGAGACACCAGCTGCTTAGCTGTTGTCAGGGTTTTGATAATAATAACGGGCTTGTTTTGCATAAACTAGCTGTGTGCATAATTCATGGCTGTAATAAGCTGATCATTAGGAGAAGACTCAGCTCACCTCCTAGCTGCATGTGGTCGGACCGAGGCGTTGGGTACAGAGCACAGCGGAGGAGAGCCATGGAGGAGGCATATGAAAGAGGATAATTTATTCTAATTCGAAAGACAGCTTCCACCTGACCCTTCTGTGCTCGCTCACCTTGAACAGCCAGTTGAGCATCGCTAGCGCCAATTCTCTCAAGGAAAGCAAATTTTTCCTTCGAATCCTCCCCGCTGGGAGCGTTTCAAAACATCCCCCTGACTACAGAAATCCCACTTGCCACGGACGTGCCCCGTTGCTTTGAATCCAGGCTGGGCTGGGTCAGAACCCACGGGGGTGAAGGGTCCACCAGGTGCACTCGTGCTGTGCTCGGAGCTGCGGAAGAGGCAGCGGCGGTAATTGCTGCTCTATGAGCAGCCACGCCAGGAGAAGTTTCAGAGAGCCAAGGGATCTTTAGCAAAGGCATAACAGGAGCTGAATGCAAATTAGAAATGTTCAGATACAAATTAAACAGCAAGGGTAATTAAGCCCTGGCTCAGCTAAGTGAAGACGTTGGTAAATTCTTCACTACTTCAAGGTGCTGGAACAAGAAGCTGAACTCTTCTACAAGTTGCTCTCGTGGGCAGTTTGTAAGGCTCAGAGAGGCACTCACCAGAGAAAAGCCTTTGGGAAGTCAAATTGGATGGTTTTGTTTCTTCCTGGCCTTACAATTGTGACTTTCTGACTTCTTTGTTGCATATTTATGGTGCAGTAACATCAAAAGGCCACGGCTGGGTCAGCGGGGATGGTGTGGATATGAATTGTAGATTCCATAATCACATTTTCAACTGGAATTGATCCTTAGACCGTGAAGAAATCCGTAAATATTTTCAAACAAGGAATATGGTGGGGACTATTTCAATCTGTTTGCAGGCAATTTGCAAACAGAAAGCCTTGGCAACAGTGCCTGAATACGTAATTAATGAAGTGATTTATGGGCCCAGCTGTAATTTCTCCCAACCTCCCTACTCTTCACCAAGTGATCTGGGAGAGGAACGACTCGTTTACATCATGCTTCATTTTGCTGCTCCATCCAGTCCTGCAGTCTGAGATATACACGTGTCACAAGGACATCTCCTTTATCCAAGGGAAATAAAGAGGGTGGATTGTCTGCTTGCTTGATGGATGTGGGCAGAGGAGATGGCTTGTACTCCTGGTGGGATATACAGTGGATAAACTTGCTCATTGCCTTTGAGTTGCAGATATTTCAAACTGATCTGTACGTGATGTGGATGGAGTAGGTATTTCCAGCAGTGAGTGAACTTGGGGAGGTGCAGCCCCACGTCTGAAGTTCTGCCCCATCCCTCCTGCCCTGGCTATATCCCTGAGAGAGCTGCCACCAACCTCCGCTCACTGCTGCTGTCTTCTCCCCACCCTCTGTGCTCCCTGCTGCTCTCTCCCATATCATTGTGTTCCAAGGGGCTGTCCTGTCTCCTGGGTGAAGCAACCAAGTGTTTGTGTTTGATGTAGCAGAAATGCAAGTCAGGGCCTGAAGCAGTGATGCAGCACCTGGTGGGAAGGCAGGGCCAGCCCAGGGAGCTCAGGTGCATGCAGTACTGAGTGATGGAAGGCTGGAGCCAGGATCCACCCCTTCCCTGCCCTCATTTAGGGTTTGGCAGGGGGAGGAGAGGGGTTTTTGCCAGAGGTCCTTCTCTACCTGTGGCCTTGTGAAGGTAAGCAGCTTTTTCCCCTTTATTTCTGTACCCACTGTTGCATTTGGGTTTGTCCTCATTTGCTGCAGCAAAGGACTTTGCCACCCTGTTATTCTTGCTATATTTTCCATTACACTGTAACATTACATATCTGTATTGAGCTGTCTAAAGAGAAGTGAACTTTTCTCATTTTTCAGTGGAAAAGAAAGAGAAGAAGGGATGGAGGAGATGAGCCTTTATTTTCCTGAGCCACTTCTTCCTGAGGGAGCCGGTGTATGATTGACAGAAAGAGATCCAGTCTTGCTATTGAGATATCAGGTAATGGAGAGCCAACCACATCTCCAGATAAGACGTTACTTAGCCAGTTGCTTAATGCACCGGTATCCGTTCTTCTTTCCCCTTAAAATGGGGACAATTATAGTTCTTATTTCTTGCTGGGCTGTGAGCCTGATGTTGTTAAGGTCTGTAAAGCATCTGAGAACCATTAGTGTATTTTGCTTTTCTATCTCTAGAAAGCATCCAGCTCTGTATAGCGCAGCAAACGCTATTTTCTCCAAAGTGCCCTTTGTATTTAAGTCAGAACTGGAAAGAGGTGCAACCACTGAGAGCAGCCAGCACGGCTGAGGTAGTGAGCGCTGATTGGTATGAAGAGATTTTACAAACTAACTGAGAAATCCTCCATCCTGCACTAGTCCATCCCAAATTGTTTGCTTTCTGAGGTTTTGAGTGTGGATGGGTTATTTGCAGCTGCAGACAGTTCCCTCTCCCCCCCTCCATGGAGGTCTCTCCTAGTGGTCATCAATGCCATTTGGCTTTCGATGAGAACTCTGAGATAGGAAGTTATCCCCAGCTTCATTTTAGAGCCCAGGAAGCAGCAGTGAGTGAAGTGTTGTCCCATTGAGGTTCCATGCCCATCAGTGCTCCACTTTTATAGGAAGTGTAACTAAAATCAGGCAACTCTGGGAATGCAAATCCCTGCAATGAATCTCAGCCCAACACAACGAGACAGCGGGTGGACCCAAAATTCTGCATTCCCCCCTGAGATAAAACTGCTTTGATAGCCAAATAAATTCCTTGGGACCATGTTAGCTGCTCCAAAGTTTGAGGGGGAAATCCTGGCATGATGCGATTTGTCTGTCAGATGAGAGTGAAAGGGAATAAATTTCCCAAGCAAAAACTATTATCCTTTCAGAAAGTGACACCAAACCTGTGATTTACTCCGTGCCTGGGTGCCGAGCCCCAGCCTATGGGATGGAGGAGACATCATCCTGAGAAATAACGTGGGGAAAAAAAATATATATCCCATTAAAGCATCATCTTTGCTCTGGAGTTATGGCACTGTGACCTTAGAAGCAGCACTTCTGTGCCTCAGTTTCCCCCTTAGAAAATGCAGGTGGTTTTATTAGGTTTAAAGTAAGATGCTCGCTTTCTTAGAATGCAGAGGGATGGAAAGCTGTTGGCTGGTGGTATGGGCAGGGCATGGGGGGATGGTTCAGAGCTTGGCTGGAGGCCAACCATCCCCCTCCCCTGTCCTTGCTGCCTGCCGTGCGTTCGCTGTATGTTCAATTATGCATCGTTCTCTGCTCTCATTAGAGACCTTCAAACAGCCTTGAAAATATCCTCATTCAGGGCTTATTTTGTCCTCGTTAAATTTTTATCTGAGCTAAAGGAGGAGGATAATGGCATTAAACCCTACACAGAGGCACGTGAATGAGCTCCAGGAAAGACCTCAGGAGCTGATGCTGTGCAAAGCCCCCCATCCTGGGCAGGGAGTGGGATTTCTGGGTATCAAACCACTTTGCTTTTCAGAAAAGCAGCTGGAAAAAGCTCTTTGGATTGGAAGGATGGATGGGAGCTGCTTGCAGATGGGTTTTTTTTCAAGCCACCATGCTGGCTGCCTCCTGTCTGGCTCTGAGAAATCCCCTTCCTGCAAGCACTACTTATTTTGCCCATCCTGTGGCCAGCTCTCCTGCGTCTTCTGCTCCTCCTCCAGCTCCCCACAAGTGCTGCCTTTGGCTGAAAGCAAAGAGAAACATCTTGAAAGGACAGACCAAACCGGGAGAGATTAAAACACGTGGAGGACTTCTATGAATATATCTATTTATTATTTACACTTTCTATTATCCCCATCACCTTTGATCCTTCCCCCCCTCCAGGCAGCTCTTTTTTGCTTGCGCTCTCTGTGTTTTGGGGATCAAGAGAACTGAGGAGTGGTGAGAAGCGATCTGGGCCCATTTGGATGCTCTCTGCTGACTCTTCCCTCCATCCGTGCCCTGCGGATGCTCATCTCACTCCTTCTCCTTGTACTCCTTATCACCTCTTCTCCTTAAAAAGAAGGGGGGGATTTGAGGCTCTCTTTCACTAAATCCATAACTACTTGCTTGCAATTTCCCCCAAGGGAAAGTTATTAGCAGCAACTTAGCGTCTGATGGATGGCTGTGTTGCCGAGGCTCTGTTTTGCATCGAGGCTTCTAAAGATACATCATTTAAATTCACGTGGGCAGGCAAGTATTAAGTAAATGCCAAGAAAAATATTTATTACAGTAGGGAAATTGCACTGCAGCTTTGTCCGTATGCGTATTCCGAGTGATTTAATAATCAATTATTGCATCGGCAGTCGATACACGCCTTATTAAATCTTTGCAGGAAGTCGTCTCGAGAACTTTCAGTTAAAAAAGTGATTTTAATTTTCTTCTGTAATTGTTCTTTTGTTTCGCTGTGGGCCACCCACGAGCCTCGTGTCCCTGTTAGCATCCCCAGGACGGGCTGTGGTGAGCGGGTTCGTGGCTGTGTGTTAATGGAGCTGCCAATTGATTTTTATTTCTGGTTCTATTCACTTTTTCCAATTCCCTCCCCCCCAAACTTTTTTCTCTCGTAAGAGATAATTCATTTCATGACTGCAAATAGATCACTGTAAACTCAGTGTAATGGAGCAGTAATTACCTAAGAAGTGATGGATTTGGGTGGATGCTGTTGGCTAAATGCTTGGAGCTGTGCTGCAGGAAGCACTGAGTCTGAAGTTGATCGAGGAAATGCTTTCCAGTGGTGTTAAGGTGTCTCCCCATGGTTTCATGCTTTGTCCCCCTTGGAAATGCTGGACTGCCCTAGGGTGTCCTGTTCACCGGTCACCCCAACAGGTCCAGGACATCCCTCATCCAGCTCCCTTCTCTCCAGGCATGGAGGGGTCACCGTGCGAAGTTGGGCACTGCCTTGTGAGTGGGCACGGCACAGATGTGGTGTTTTGGAGCAACCTGTAGATTTTTGGTGTGTTGAAACTCTGTGTTGTTGCAGCCATATGCAGCATCCCTCTGCGCTTCGGAGGGGAGGAAAGCATGCGTGCAGCCCCCAAAATCTAGGGGGAGCAGGGTCAGGCCACCTGGAGAGAGATTTCTTTTAGGACAAACCACTAGTGGGAGCCGTGGTCACATACAACCCCGAGCAGACCTCGGCTCGGTGCCCCCACCCGGAGCAGAATGGGCCCCGCATCCCTGCGGAGCTCCCACGCACCCGAGGGCTTTCCCAGTGCCTTCTTCATTGCTCCTGGCAGCTGTCCTCTTCGTGCTGGGCTTTGCTCCAAAGTGAGGAGCCCTTTCCTCCTTGAGGGAGTTGCCCACGGAGCTTTCTGCTCCAGCCCGGCTGCCTGGGGGGCAGTGGGAGATGCAGAGCACAGCCAGGGCTGGGAGCAGATCTCTACTCACCTGTAGGATGAAGGTCAAACCATCCGCTCTGGGTGAGCACAACTGCTCTCATCTTTGTGCGGATCATATTGTAACTCCACATGAGGAACTGTCTCAATGTGTGGATGGACTGATTATCATGGGTGAGTTATTGCTTTTTTTTTTGGCTCCATTGCTGCCCCAAAGTGCATCTTCCTGATGTGAGGACGTGGCCCCAGCCATCTGCACACATGGGGAGCTGGAGGAAAAGAAGCACACACATGGAGCTTGGGGTGTTGCTGGCCCACATGGCCCAAAGCAGAGCTGAACGAGCAGGTTCATGTTGTTTGTTCAGACCTTAGTGACTGTGCTTGAGGAGGAAATGATATCTTATTAGGGACTCTAATAATGTTCCAGATCATCCTCCGTACAGAGCTGATCTGAAGGATTAGCAAAACAAATGAAGTAATGACTTTTCTGTGAAATTAAAATTTTGTAAGATAATCCGAAGAGGAAATAGAAATTTTATTTCAATTATGTATTAAAGTTTCTCAGCTCATTTTGGGTCAGGATTTTGACTTCAGGGGAGATTTCTAGCAGCTCTGGGCCAGAATGGGCTCAGACCCTGCACAGATGTGCTCCCCTACACTGCCTGGTGTGCTTGCAAATGTGCACAACAACCCGTCCTTCCTCAATTAAAATCCCAACTGCCAAACGAGAGCGCTCTGCACGGGTGAGAGATTTCGTCATCTGCAGTAATTGCATGAATAATTGAAATATCTCACGTTGCTCATGGCTGAGGACCCCTGGACCGACAAGCAGTGAGCAGATGGGCTACCCTTTTCCCTTACTGCTTCAGAGACTGGAGCAGCATTGGGAAGGTCTCGGGCTGAAATTGGGTCAGGGTGGATATCTCTGATGTGGTTTTAGCGGGTTCTGGTGAAGCAGGTGAGCCCTTTGTTGCCAGGTCCCAAGGCAACTCCCTTCCAGACTGCACCATACAAGGGACAATGCTCTCAAAGTGGGGATGAAGGGAGATTCCAGAGCCTCCCTCAAGGCACAAGTGTGACAAAAGGACACTCGCTGCCACCAGAAGGTTCACTGCTACAAAAGGAGTTGAGCAGAGAGAAACCTTCAGCTGAGATTTTGCTTCACATCCTAGCAACTCTGTGGATCTGCCCAGGAAGGAACAAAAGAAATAAATAAAAATTGGACCATTCATTAACAGCCATAATCTACAGTGTGTCATATCTGGTTAGGCACCACAGTGCATATCACATGGCTCAAAAGCAAGGAAATGAGAGGTTAACGCATTTCCTTGGCTTTGTGTGCTGTCTACAGACCGCACTCTTATCTTAATTGATACAGCATCAGCCTCTCTGTGCACACCTCTGACAACAAGCCTGGCTTTTTGTCCTCTCCAGATATTAAAGACTCCACTCTGGGTGATAGGAATAGCAGATGGGCTTGGTGAGAATGCAGCCCTCCCAGTGCAAAGTCCAAGAACTCATTTTCCCCATCTTTTTCCAGAGATGTTAAGCTCTTTTTCCAGCATTTGCATGCTTTGCATTTGTGCACAGTAACGGTGGGAAGGATCCAGCAGCGTCCTCGCTCTGTGTGTTGAGGAAGAAATCACAAAATCAGCAAGATTCACATCCCAGATGGGAGCGTGTCCTGGAAATCTGGAAGCAGGTGTCTGTGGACAGGTAGCATATGAAGTTCACAGAATGTTTCTACGAATCATCTTGGTTTCAGCATTTATTTTTCCCTGGAGAAGAAGCAACAGCCGGTGTGGTTGGAACACTGCCCAGCGTGATGAGTGAGCCCCACAGGTCCCATGCATCCGGGTGTGGGAAGAGGAGGAGAGGGGACAATAGACTTCATCCTGGGTCTCCATCAGGTTAGCATGGGTAGCCCTCATCCCAAGTCTCCATCAACGGTGAAAATCCGTGCACCTGAATTTAACTCCTCATGCCCCATATGTCGTATATAGTTTATGTTTATCTCGTTGAGCTGCAGGGCACAGCAAAGGCCCTCAGAACCTGTGTGGGGATCCTTTCTCACCACATTGCTGGGTTGCCTCTCTTTTAACCATTCACAAATGCTTCTGCTGCTTTCCACACCTCTAAGAATCATAGAAGATCCTTATCTTCTTGTGCTGACTTTCAGGTGCTACCATTGAGGTGGTGGGAATCTGGGGCCCAAATCTGCAGAGTGAGGTGGTATTCGTTTTGTTTCTTGTTTCTTTCTCAGTACTAAAGGACACTTTCTGGGTTCTAGGTTGGCGCTGTGTCACTTGCATGGCAATGGAACGTGATTTGCAGATGATGGAGATGTTGGGCAGCACTGGGAGTCACCACGTGGCAGGCAGCACATGGTGAAGGTCCTGAACGCTAAGGGGAGGAGAAAGAGGTGCTTGCTTTGTGCAGCATCTGCATGCTGCAAGCAGCCTCACAGACAGACAGACCCAGGCAAGCAGGATATACTCAGGAATAAAGCATAGGTTAAAAAAAAGATTAAAAAAATATTAGGATGTTTCATAGGAGCACTGGGGACAGAGCTGAGGAATGGCATTAGTGGCACTTACCGGAACTACATCCCCAAAGAGCCTCATTACTCCTCAGCGTGCCATGTCAGCACCTGGCAGGGAAAGTAGTCCGTGCTGATGCCTTCAAACTTCAGCAGAGCCATAATGGGAAACAAATTGTGTGAGACTCCCAGGCAATGGAGTGATCTCAATCTGCATTTGTGCTCTCAAGCGAGCAGGGCTTCAGCTGGGAACGAGATAAATACCGGCAGAATTAATTCTCCGAGTGCAGCACTGCTCTGATGATGGACATGACTGACAGCTGTCGGTGCAGCTGACAGCTTGCCATCGTGTTTTGGAGCGAATTCACCTCTGTGGTGTCAAATGGTGTGTTTACCAGTCAGGGCTCGAGCTGGCTTGGTTCTGTGGACAAGTTGAGTTCATTAGGGCGAGCTTCTTTAATGGAGTAGGAGAAATAAAAATCAACGCTGGGGATCCCCAGGAAAGGATGTGATTCCCCATAGCTGCATGCTGGAAGGTGTGCTTTGCTGCCTGGATAAACACAGGTCCAAGCTGTCACCAGGCGTGATCCACGAGCTGGCTTCTTCTATCACAAAGCTGTTTTTAAAAGTCCCCTTTGTAATAAACATCTCTGACTGCTTTGGAGGATGTTTTTATTCACCTTCTTCCTCCCAGGCCATTTACGGTTCCTGTTTCCAGGTTTATTCCTGCCAAAGTCACCAGCCTCGCTTTTAAATAAAAGCTGGAACTCCCATGCAACTCTAGGATCAAAGGATTTAAGGCAAAACCCACCAATTTTCACATTACTTTGACCCCAAGAACTGGCAGTGCTTTAGCTCGGGGCTTTTCCTACCTGAAGTTGATTAAAGCAAAAACTCGAGAGCTGGAAATGAGCCATAAGAAATACCAGCACGAACTTTTAGAGGGAGGAAGAGAGGAAAGTGGCAATGAATTGCTGTTATGCACATCGTGTAGTCCCTGAACGCGCTGCCGAGTGTGGTCGTACATCCATACACAGGCAGCCAGGAGTCCATTTTCTGGACGGGAAGGTGGATATATGGACCATTATATGTCCCCAGCTGGAGAAGAGTGGCTTTAACTTCATGCACAGACTGCTTTTATGAAACTCTCAGTGTTGCTGCAGGCTTTGGGCATTTCCTCCTTTATTCTCTTGGCTTTGTAGGATGCTATCACGCAGCGCAGACATCATTTCTCCTGCTCCCTTGATCCTAATCTCTTTTCCAGTGCTATAGGAATTTGGGGAATGAGACCAAATCCTGCAGTAGTGCTCATACACCAAGATCTGTAACTCCCAATCTCTCTAAAATTGATCTACAGAATAATAGAATCATAGAACCGTGGAACAGTTGGGTTGGAAGGGACCTCAAACATCACCCATTTTCAATTGCTCTGCTGCAGGCAGGTTTGCCAACCACTGCATCAGGCACGAAGTCACATCACCCAAGGCCCCATCCTACGTGGCCTTGAGCAGCTGTGGGGCTGGGGAGCACCACTCCTCCTCACCTTCAGCACTGTGGTTCTGGTCAGGTTTTGGCCTTGTGTTTCTTTTTGCAGAGTGGGATTTTTTGGTTTTCCAGCTGGTGTGCCCTTTGGGTTAAAAGAATTCTACTTGTGGATGTGGCAGCCCCCTGTGCTGCAGTGCAATGCCATTTGGGAATGTTTGCACTGAACACAAGGTAACCGTTTGCTTTTGATAGAAAGGCAAAGTTTTTTCACAGGAAAGTTATTTAATTTTAATTAGTGGTCAAGATTGTTCTTCCTCATCTTCTGCCTCTGTAATCCTTCCCTTAAATTAAAATGCAATTTCTGTAATTGGAAAGGTGCTGTTAACACTGATTCACACAAAACAGCTTGCACACGGGGCCTGGGCTGCCACATGGTCCTTCCAGACACAAACCAGGAGATGACCCTAATGGGAGTGCAGGCATTTCCCCAGCCCCTCTGCCTTACCTTGCTGCATCTGCAGACTTCACTGCACCCGTGGGTTAAGGCCCGTGGTGCCTAATTGAGTTATCCGAACTTCTCCACTTTCCAGCGGGGTGGACTTCTCCGGGGGTTTTGAACCGAAACAAATTGCCTCTTTTTCATAGTTAGATCTCCCTGGGGCGAAACGCTGCAGCAAATTAGGTATTAACATCTGTACAGCTCTGTTATCCACCGTGCCAATCACAGCTCCGTAATTGCCCGCAATGTCTTCCCTGAAGGATGCCTGCTTGTATGTTTAATAAAACAGCCAAACCAGGTCTCAAATTTCCTTGCTCCTATGAAAAATTCATAGCTGCCTTTCCAGGAAGTGTTGATCCTCTGCATGCCTGCCATCAGCTGTGGGGGAGAGTCCTCCCCAAGCCCCCGGAGTGCCATCAACATGGTGACATCCACTGGATTCAACTGGAGAAGGTTCTTCCAGTGCCAACATCCCTAAACATCCCAAGCATCCCAAAGCATCCTAAGCATCCCTGAACATCCCGACCATTCCCAGTCATCCTGAGCAACCCTGAGCATCCCTAGAGATGCAAGGGGGAAAGCAAGGCAGTGAGATGAGAAGCATTTGGAGGATTTATGGTGCAGAGCCCTGGACAAGGAGCTTCCTCTGTGCTGGCAGTGATGTGACATCGGTGCTCACTGACGTGAGTGCTTTCCCCGTGCAGAAGTGAGTTTTAACTCACTCCCAAGCTGGGGCTGCAGCACTGGCTGGGACTTTCCCAACTTCTCAGCGGCTCGAGCACTGCCAGCAAGCAATTTTAAGCTCATCTCCTAAAATATGCACCAAAAAATGTAGCGTAAATTGTATATTTGATTGTAAAAATTGCAGTTCATGCTGTGTTGCTTAGTGACATAAATCATCCAGCAGTAGGGCAGCATACTAATGCTCGACTACTGTACGGAGCTGACACGGAGCAGCCTAGGTAAGGATTTATCTGCCAACCAAGTGGTTTTCCCAGGAGAGTGGTGCAAGCAATTCTGCATAACAAAAGCCTCTGCCGGCTGCGGGACGCAAAACAAGCACACACGTGTCCTCCTATTTGTTCCTGACGAAGTGTTTGCTCCTTCCTGGAAGAGGCAAAGGGGAGAAGGAGTAGCAGTGTTCAGTTTTCTGCTGCAATCTGTGATTCTGATAGAGAAATAAAAGTGCTGAAACGCGTGCAGGCAGAGCAGCATTGATCCATCACTGCTACCAACAGGAACTTGAAATGAAGGGGGAGATCTGTGGGAAAGTTTTGCTGAAGTTTGGTGTTTTCCAGAGGCAGTTTACAGGCTGAGCATCATGAGTGCTATGTTTTGGGTGGAAACTGAGGCACAGGAATTGTGGGCCAGGGTGGCATGGAATGCAGATGATCTTCCACGGAGCAATGCATGGAGCTGTATCCCACTCATGTGGAGCTCCCCAGGTTAGCCCTGACTCTTATGGGTTCCCAATTCCTGCCGGGGTTCAGAAACCCCTTCACAAAATCACAGAATCACTCCGGTGGGAGAACACCTCTGAGATCCCCAACCCCACCCCACTGTGCCCACCAACCACATCCCTCAGTGCCACATCTCCATGGCCCTGGAACACCCCCAGGGATGGTGACCTCCTGGGCAGCAGTGCCAGTACAGCACCTCTCTTCCCCCCATCCCACTTCAGCACTTATTTTGGGTGGGATAAATCCACCCCTAACCCCACTTGGGGTCTATGGGAATCCCAGCCAGCAGTGGGTGCGGGACAAGAGGCGATGAGCACTCTGGGATCTCATCGTTGGAGCTGCCAGCTGGTGAAGCTGGGAGGAGAGATGTGTTTAGTAGTAATTAGAGAGGTTAATAATTGAACAGATGATGAAGTGGGGCGCGGGGAGATTAAAGCCGAGAACTGACGAAGGGATTTAGATGAACAAGACCAATTGCAAAAGAACAAGAAGAATTCGATGACGTTGAGGCTGAGTTCCCAAATTCCTTAAGGCCCAGCAAGAGGTGGATGAAATGGAAGAAATGGGTTCTGGCCGTGGTTTACCACAGCCCCACTGCATCCTGACACCGCTCTGAGCCTTCCTTGGGGCTCAGGGATGCTCCAGGTCCCTGCTCTGACTCTGCTGCTGGATGCTCAGCTCTGCACAGAGGCACTGGGAGGATTCTGCTCCTCCTGCCTCTGCCTTTGGAGTCTCTTCTTCCTGAGAAGCCCTTATCTCCTCATAGCTGCTTCCCTGGGCATTGCAAATAGCACTATCTGTTTTCTCCCCAGTGCTCCAGAGGGGAAACCGGGCATTTCATTTCCAAATAAACCCTTTGGTTTTTTATTTTTTTTTTCCCTGCTACTGCCAAAGTGGTTGTAATAATAATAATTAATCATAAGCAGGGAGCTCTCTTTTGAATGGGACAGTATTAGTAATACTTGGCTTGCCATATCATGCTTTACAGACATTAACTAATTAATCCTCACAATGCTCCCCTGTCTTTTACTCATGGTTGAGTGGAGCAACAAAAGGTGCTTTGCTTTTTATCACGCCTTCCTGAGTGAGTCGTAACGAGCAGCACCGAGCCCCTGGAATAAAACCCTTCCTTATGACCCCAACAAGAAGACAGTTTAGGTTGGAGATGCTCAGCAGCACCTCAGGACCATCAGCATCCCCAACCCATCCCAGGATTGGCCGTGCTGAAAAGAAGATCACATCACCCGAGGAGCAGAGGGGAGAGCGGTGGTCTGAGCAGGACGTGCAGTGCCCGTGGTTTGGCAGGGTGCCCTCCCACCACCGAGCTGCTCCTGTATGGATTAACAGCTGAGTGCAACGTTCCCCCGTTCCTCTCATTTCCTGNTTTATTTAAAGAAGGGGAAATAAAGCCCAAACCTCCTTGGTTTTGAGCTCTCATCACTAAACAAAATGTGATGAGCCCATCTGGGCCGGGAGCGATGCTCTGTCCCCCCCCTCCGTCCCCTCCCACCCACAGCAGTGGAGCAGGACGTGGTGCTGAGGCACATTTGCAGCAAGGAAATGTGTGCTACAGATAAGACCCTGCCAATTTTGCTCTGAACTTACTTAATTAAAAGCCAGAGACTCCTGCTGCTGGGGTGTTGCCAGTTCTGCTATCATCCCCAAATTTTCTCTTCGCGTGCAAATAGTGCGGCCTTTTCCTGCACTTCTGCAGCTTGCCCAGCACCAGGAGCACACAGCGTGACTTTGGGGTTGCAAGGTGTGCTCCCTCACTCTCCTCATGCTCTGTGTGAGGGTAGAGGAGACCTGATGCACTTCTCTTGGCAGAGTAGCACGGCGAAACACCGGCATTTGTGGGCAGCAGGGAGCCAGCGAGCACCGCCAGGCTTTGCTTGCCTGATGCCGGTGATGAAAGCCCCATTGCTGTGAGTTTAATTAAAAATTATTGTTTCGTTTGCATGGCGGGGGCCCCAGCCTTCCCCAGGTGAAACTGAGTGCGGATGGATCTGAGGGTTCAGCAGCGGGTGCGTTATCTGCAGTGGCAACTAATGGAGCACGGGAGGGGGCAGCACTTTGGGGAACAAATTGGAAGGAGGAGAGAGGAAATTGAGCAGCAGCCCGGGCTGGTAGCATCCCTTGGGAGAGCTGGGGACAGGGAAAATGTTTCCCGAACAGCAGGACCAGACTTCTGCCAAGGCAGATAAGTCAAGGGGAAAGCGATGCTCGATTATTTTTTATTTCTTTGGCTCAGCGTTGCCCTTGCCTGATGCTTCGGCTGCATTTCCAACCTGTCTCATCGACACCTCAGGAAGGCAGAGATGGATGGCATCCTGGTGACACGGCCCGGCAGCAGGCTGCCAGCCCCAAGGCAGGCGTTGCACCCGGGTGGCAAAAGTTCCCAACAACTTATCCGGCTCAAAATGATGTCAAGGGTGGCTGAGGTCCTATTTAAAATCCACGTGAGGCTTTTTTTTATCAGCCCCCCTCTAAGCTGGGCGCATTATTATTTTATAAAAATAAGTTATTAATAGGGAATCAGGCTCAGATGAAAAATTTAACAGCGAGTGTGATTTAAGTTTTTATCTTATAACAATGTCCACAGAATGGATTTCTTCTTGAAAAGGACAAACCGCGAATTAAAGTGATAGTCAGATGATAAAAAACCTCACTTAAAATATATATTTCTTCCCCATGTTATTAATAACATGTGGGATTAATATTTTAAACAGAATGAATTTTAGGAACGTAATTTACGAGGCGGATTGAAAGCTTTTCCCTGGGATTGTAAAATCGTGGCGAGAGCCGGCCCTCAGTCACTGCGAGAGCCCCATGTATATTTCATAACTGTTAAATACATCACTTTTGTCCCCCTCCTCATCTTCAGCACATCTCCTTCTCTTCATTCTCACCCCCACACCACCATGAGGACAGCAGCCTGGCTGCTGCACTGGGATTTGGGGTCCAGCCCTAATGGATGTGGCACCCCGAAGGGCACAGGAGGGTTTAGTGCCTGGTTCTTGTGCACCAGAGCAGGAGGGAGAAGTCCATAACTCAGCTCTGAGCTGCAACTGGGCACAGGATGCATAATTTATCCTACAATTCCCCATCAATTGGTTATGAGAAGTGCCCTCTCTGTGATGGGCTGTATTAAGTATGTACGAGGGAAGAGATAAATCTCGTTCCCAAGGAAACTAACTTCCAATTGCAGATTGCGGGCAAAACTTTACTTACTCCTCAGTGTCAACACAGACTTGTTATTTGAGCAATCTGGGAGCCAGAAAGTAGAATTTTGGTGCAGAACAGAGCAGCATTGCTGTGTATAACCTCCACATATGTCCCTTCACCACTCACTGACCCTTCAGTCGGACATGGAAAACATTCAGCCCATCCCAGCTGTGGTTCTGGGGTGAGTGAGGATGGCTTCAGTGAGGCTGCAGTGCCCTGAGTGGGGTAGGGAGGAGCTGAGGCAGATGAACTGCCAGTGCTTTTGGGTTGCTTCCTCCCAGTGTGGGTATGTGGAAGCTATGCACCTTCCCTCGCTCAGTACGGCTCTTTGCTCAGTGTTTGCATGGCTCTTTTTCAAAGAGAGCTTGATGGATTTGCTTGTTATTTGCAGCAGTAAATAAAAAGTAGCAAAGAGTCCATTATAAATAATAAATAAAATGAAGAAGGCCCTAGCAATCGGTCTTCCCCTGTCCCAAACCTTGCTGTTCCCCATGGAAAGCCACATCCAGCATCCCCAGATCTAAGAGCTTTGGGTTTCCCTTTGAGTGTCTCCCATGGGACTGGCTTCCTGGCAGGCTCTTGGCAGCTTTTTGCACTTGTTTTTAGGTAGTTTTGAGAAGAAAATAAAGGGAAATATAAAAACACACACACAAAAAAATCAACCTAATAGCATGGGAACATTGGTATGTGTGGGGCTAAAGGGTGAAAGATGATACTCTTTGGAAACAAAGGAAGAGGAGTGGCTCCGGACACATAAATGCCTAAGTGGGGATACTTAAATAATTCAAGCAGAGGAATGAATAAAAGCAACACTCTGGCCAAGGCAGGGGAGGAAGAGGTCACAGTGAATCTGGGCAGAGGGACAAGTGCTGGGCCAAACCCAATGGCTTGTGGGGTGCAGACTGGATCGTGCCCCTCCGGATGCATTCCTCCACCTCTCAATAGGTGGATTCAATAACTGCTCCTCTTTCCCATCACAAATAATTGCAGATGGTGGAGTGGAGATGGCTGGATTGGGGGACAAGTGCTCGAGTGCTCAAGCAGTGTTACTGCTCTCCTTACAGTGCTGTAAAAAGGCAAAGCCACGGGCTGTCGTTGCCTTAGAAGTAGGACAAAAATTACTAAAGACTTTGCAAGGACACGGATGGGACGTCCGGATGCTCTCGGTGCGAGTGAAAGGGGAAAAAAAACAGCGAGGGAGGAAGGGCAAATAAACCCCTCACCTCCTCCACCAAATTGCTTTTACTTAACAGTTTAGGTCAGCTTCAAGTAGGTCACAAGGATGTGTGTATCTTCAGAATAAAGTCTTTAATCGGCTGATGGATATGAAAAAATAAATTACAGTGGCAAAATGTAATAAACGTTAAAGGGAAAATGATGAGGGTAATATAACTACATTGATTTAACTAGGATGATATAGAGGAATTGTCTGGTTTATAGGTCTTTAGATGTCTATTAGTGGCTCTGTATTAAGGAATAGGGCTGTTCTCTTGATATACTTAAGAGCTGTCAGTAATTCCTATTTCACAGTCGGCTGCTTCAATTCAGAGCGCGCGGTGCAGCCCCAGCGACCCCATCGCCGGCGTGCTGGAGGGTGACGGCGTGCTCAGGGCTCCTGTCCTGAGCTGTGGGCTGAGCACCACATCACTCAGTGGCAGTGCTCAGGCCAAGAGGAGCCACTGCGGTGGCATTTGTTTTAATAACTCCCCACGCCACGGCACGCTGCAGGGAAGTCAGCTCATCTGGGGGGGAAAAGCCCCTCCAAGCAATGCTTGTGTGCAGAACCACCTTTTCCCACGGATTCTTAGGGGCTCATCTGTGTTTTCAGACCATTAAATACGTTGGCTCTTTTTCTTTTGGTCAACCATTATGCAGGGAACTGGAGCTGCTCACACCGCTCCCCGTGCTAACGAGCACTTGGGCACAACGGCCAAGGGTGCTGCAAGGGAAGCCCTGATGAAAACATCAGAATAATTTTCTGAGGCTGAGAGCTGGAAGCAGCATCCCATCCCTACCATGCTGCTCAGCCAGCTCACGCCAAGCCTCTGGATCCCCCCTGGCTGCAAACGATGCTTGTTGTCTCAGAACTACATTTGTAACCGAGAGAAGCACACTCTGGTTGGTTGCTGAGAGGAGAGGTAATGCCTGGCCCAGCAGCTCAGTGCTACAGAGAGGTTCAGCGTTCTTCACTTCGCTTCCCAAAGCCGGGAGCATCCAAGACTCCTCCAAGGAGGGAGTTTGACACTGAAACCAGAAAAATAAGCTGCTTGAAACAAACCCACCAGATATCATGCCTTAACAAGCAAAAGGACAGACAGGCACAGCTCTCTTTGCAGCCCACTCACTGCAGGGGAATAACAACACTCCTTAATTAGACCCGCAGGGCTCATGTCCCCTTCTGCAGAGGGCTGTGATGTGGCTGATGGTGGGGGCTTTCCTTGGGCCTCCTCCAAAATGTCATTGCCACCTTCCTCTCTGATTGACATCCCACTAAAATGACCCCCAAAAGTGTTTGTTCATTTGTTTTTCATGAACTAAAGTTTTCCAAGGGGAAAAGAGCCATTTTCAGCTTGTAATGGTCAAAAGGATGGGGGCACCCCGAGATTTGCAGAGAAATCTTCATCCCAGTGTCAACGGTTTACGTAAAACCATGACACCCAGCTGGGAGGAGGTGACCAGCTCCAAGGTTTCTGTACAGAAGGGCATAAATATTGCAAAAAAAA
>VXAB01002723.1:238226-302247 GCA_013399175.1 Odontophorus gujanensis | reverse complement strand
TGGGCACAACGGCCAAGGGTGCTGCAAGGGAAGCCCTGATGAAAACATCAGAATAATTTTCTGAGGCTGAGAGCTGGAAGCAGCATCCCATCCCTACCATGCTGCTCAGCCAGCTCACGCCAAGCCTCTGGATCCCCCCTGGCTGCAAACGATGCTTGTTGTCTCAGAACTACATTTGTAACCGAGAGAAGCACACTCTGGTTGGTTGCTGAGAGGAGAGGCAATGCCTGGCCCAGCAGCTCAGTGCTACAGAGAGGTTCAGCGTTCTTCACTTCGCTTCCCAAAGCCGGGAGCATCCAAGACTCCTCCAAGGAGGGAGTTTGACACTGAAACCAGAAAAATAAGCTGCTTGAAACAAACCCACCAGATATCATGCCTTAACAAGCAAAAGGACAGACAGGCACAGCTCTCTTTGCAGCCCACTCACTGCAGGGGAATAACAACACTCCTTAATTAGACCCGCAGGGCTCATGTCCCCTTCTGCAGAGGGCTGTGATGTGGCTGATGGTGGGGGCTTTCCTTGGGCCTCCTCCAAAATGTCATTGCCACCTTCCTCTCTGATTGACATCCCACTAAAATGACCCCCAAAAGTGTTTGTTCATTTGTTTTTCATGAACTAAAGTTTTCCAAGGGGAAAAGAGCCATTTTCAGCTTGTAATGGTCAAAAGGATGGGGGCACCCCGAGATTTGCAGAGAAATCTTCATCCCAGTGTCAACGGTTTACGTAAAACCATGACACCCAGCTGGGAGGAGGTGACCAGCTCCAAGGTTTCTGTACAGAAGGGCATAAATATTGCAAAAAAAACCATTGCTCTTCATGACACATGCAGGGGCTCCACAGCTCCAGGTGCTGCGGGGCTCCCCCCAACCTGGCTCCATGCTGGGATGCATTTCTGCAGTGCACTGCATGCTCCTGGCTGCAAAAGGGCTCAGCCCTCTGACCACGGAGCAGCACAGGGTGATAGAACAAAACCCAAATGAAACAGAGAATAAATAAGACACGGGATGGGTCTGATCCTCCACACTGCCTCTTTTTTTTTTTTGCTTCTTAGCAAGCAAGGAACATTTCGAAGAGTATTGGAAACACGATGGGAAGTTGTTTTTCTGGATATTTCATAACATTCTCACCTGAAGCACTTTGACTTCTTTTTTATTATTATTATTTTTTATTTTTATTTTTATTTTTCTTATTGCGAAGGAGTGAAAGGAGTTTTTATCGAAAATCTCTTTTTCAGGAACAAGAAAATCAATGAAAACATATCAGTTCAGGCTTTTGTTAAAGAGCTACGAAAAGGTCCCCATGTGCAAAAGAGGGAAAGCCTGAATGTCTCCTTTGGATTACACACTGAACTCTGCAATGTCTTGTTCCGTGCGATGAATCCCACACCCAGTGCAACATCGTACACAGCGGTCTGCAAAGACCCCGTGAGCAACTCGTAGAGCAGAAGCAGAGGGCTGAGACCATCGAAGAAATGGTTTGCAATGATTTATTTCGCTAATTCCAGCCGTAACTGAGTTCCTGATGCTTCGAAAATCTCTTTAGCATCGTCAGATGGTGCGTGGCGGGCGGCAGCTTTGTCCGTAGCCGTTCCCTCCTGCCTGCTCTTAGCATTAAACAAACAAAAAATAGTGATGTAGTGCAATTGATCTGACACTTTTCCAAGCTTTTTCTGCCCCTGAAGCGTTGAGGCTGTTCCTCTGGGAGGGCTCTGTATTTCCATCCTTCTCCCCTCTCCTGCCTTCCACTAAGCGCTCACTGCTCCGAGCACGCATCTCTCCTTCTTTATTCTTATTTTTTTGCTGGACGTATTCCAGCAGATCTGGGCCGTGTTTGATATCACTCCCAGCAAAGCATGCAATGTGCACAGATTTCAGTCAAGTGTGGAAGCAAAGCAAGAGATGTTTTTATCTCGCGGCCTCTTTCCCGTGTAGCCCTCAGCTCTCCATCCCAGCTGCGTCCCCTGAGCCTCCATCTGCCCCAGAGGGCTCCTGTAAGGGCCAGGGATGGAGGAGCCAGTGGGCCCAGTATGGCTGAGCACTGTGGGACAGGGGGAGCGGGCAGGGGCTGCCCCAGCATCACTGGGGTGAGTTGTGAGGTCAGTATGGAAAAGATGCAAAGTGACCTTGTGTGAGAAATGTTTTTTTGGTGACAGCCACAATTCAAGTCCTGGGTTTGCTTTGTTGAAATGAAATCTCACGGCTGGAGGTGTCTGCTCCCAAACTGCTCTGAACCCCAGAAAGGTCTCAAGCTGCCCCAGAGCCTGCATCCTTTGCCTGGCAGGGTTGGGAGCAGGGGCAGATCCCACTGGTATGGCTGAACAACATAATATAATGCACAGTATGGATACTGCACATAAAATAGCACATAGTGCTGCAGCTACAGAGAGGAGGAGGATTTCTGGAGCCCTGGAGCAGCCATGTGGATTGGAGCATCCGTAAGGACATTCCCAGTACTGCTGCAGGAGGACAGGGGGAAAAAAAGGAAAAAAAAGAAAAAACAAAGAAAAAGAAAAAGGGAAACCCCCCAAAACTCTTTGTCACGAAGGACCGAGGTGGAACGCGACATCTTGAGAACAAATATACATAAATACAATGTGGAGAGAATTGTCCGTGCATAGTGGGAAATGAATGCACGCAGAAAGAAAATTGTCAACGCCAAGCTGTTCTTGTGAAGCATTTCTCACAGCTAACGTTGCAATTCTGAATTAAAAATAAAAATAAATAAATAAATAAAAAGCCAAAATGATGCCTCATGTTCGAGACCCTCCGCTTTGGGTTTTGGAGCTGGATACACAACCCTCAGCTGGAAGTGGAACACCTTTGGCTCTGCTGTCCCAAGACAAAAACCAGCCCATGCCCCATTCCCCATCACCCCAGTTTCAGGACCACCAGCAGATGAGGAATCTGCTAATCACGGCGCTAACAGCCCGGGCAGTGTGATAAGGTCACATCCAAGCAGCCGTCACCACTCCTCCTGTCACCTCCCGTCAGCCCTTGCTCCCCAAATGCCGTTTAATTAAAGGTTCCTAAAGACTTTCCCTGCCTAAACCAATCCCGACCTGGGTTTGCATTGTCGGCAGAAGGAGCAGGCGGATTTGTGCAGGAGAGCGGCGGTGAGGATGAGCCAGGGGCTGGAAATGCTGCTCCAGCTCGTGTGGATATTAAAAACAAGGACCCCCCTGGCTCCCCCCTCCAGCTCTGTGTCCTCTCTGCCCTTAGATAAATAAAACACCAGGCTGAGCCCTGCAGACAGAGGCACTGCTGGGGTCTTTCTCAGCCCTTCCCTGCTCGGCTGCTTCCCACATGCTGACTAATCCATTCGTTATTAGTTAATAATGAGCCATGCTAATTAACAGCAGGGATGGCATGGCTGTGCCATGCCCCCACGTGCCCCCAGCATGTTGGATAAATGAGGTGGGGAGGAGGTGGCCCACATGGCTGTGTGATCACCACGTGGGACAGGGTCCTGCTTTTGGAGACATCTCAGAAGAGAAATTTTTGGATGCACCCACCCCACCCAGGGGGAAATCCCACCCAGGAGCTGCAGGGCAGGAGCAGCATGGAGGTGGAGTGATTTCAGCATGGAGCTGTGGCTGCAGAGTAACATCTCGGGCCACCGAGCTGCTGGAGAAACAGATGGTACCAGGTTAAATGTGAACTGCACATCTAAAAAATAAAAATGGTGTTTGTGCCCTTCCGTGCACCTTTATGATATATAAAGATACAGAACGCTGTTTTATTTTGTTCAGGGGAAAGCATTTCTCTCTCTCTCTCCTTTTATTTTTTTGGTTTTGGACTTCATTTCAGTGTCTGCCTGGCACGAGCTGGGGAGTGCAGCTGCTCCAGTGGGGGCTTCAGCTGTGGGAATGGGCAGAGCTTAGGGAACAACCAAAGCTGCAATGCGATTAATTGCATGGAAATCCTAGCGGGGAACGTGCCAGCATCCCCACATCCCTTGGCCATTTACTAGATGGGCAAAGACCTCCAAAAGAGCATGAAAGCAATGGGAGGATCTAATGGGAGGATCTCCAGCCTTGTAAACCCAAACTGTGACTGGGGAAGGGAAGATCTCAGCCAGAGGGGCTTTTCCCTGCTCCAGACAGAGATCAGGGCACACTCATTTCACTGTTGTTATTAAGGTGAGACATCAGAATGATTATCAACAACGAATCCTGTCCCCATCTCCGGTTGATCCCCTCAGAGTGCAGCTAGCTGGAAGCTGTTTGCAAAAGGCTGTGTTTTATGGCTTCAGAGGGGTTGCTGGAGAGCTGAGAGCCCCAGCAGCAGGTTTGCTGCAGGGACCGTCCTGCTGAGCCCTACCCACAGAGCAGCCCGTTAATACAGGTGGGACAGCTACAGAGACAAACACTGTGTGCAGCAGGGCACTCAAACAGCTGTTGTTAACAGAAGGATTGCTATTCAGATGGAGAAAAAAAGAGAAAGTATGCTTTTTTGGAAAATAAATCTTGCGCCACCTTTTTTGTCTTCCTTTTTTTTTCATTTATTTTTCTGCAACCCAGCAAGAAAAATATATAATTCATCATGAGATGGGGAACAGCTGAAGGATGTGCAGCTGAAGTCATGGCTGGAGCAGCAGGAGAGGACCAGCAGGTGGGGGTGCAGGGCTGGGGAGGGCAGCAAGCAAAGACACAGCATCACATCCCTCACCCCAAGGGGCTGTTCTGCCTCCTGGGAGGAGCAGCAAAGTGTTTGAGTGTGAGTGCAGCAGAAATGCAAGTCAGGGCCTGAAGCAGTGATGCAGCACCTGGTGGGAAGGCAAGGCCAGCCCAGGGAGCTCAGGTGCATGTGGTGTGCAGAGTGATGGAAGGTTGGAGCCAGGATCCACCCCTTCCCCACTCTCAGTTAGGGGTTGGCAGTGGAGGTGAGGGGCTCTAGCTGGAGATCCCTGTGTACCTGTGGTCTTCTGAAGGTGAGCAGCTTCTTTCCTTTGTTTTTGTGTCCACAACTTCTATAGCATTCTGTTACTCTGCTATCACTGCTGCTCTTTCCATAGCATCTCATATGGGCCTGCTGTTTAATTAAACTTCTGGTTGGCCCTTTGAAGAAAAGGGGAAACAAAACCCAGGAAGCCATAGTTCTTTAGGAGCTTTTGAAAGATATTTTAGCACTTCTGAAACAGAGCCCTTCACTTCAGAGGTATCAGGGTGAAACATCGCAGTGATTTTTCAAAGGTTTTCTGTTCTTCAAATCTTTTTTAACCTGAAATTATTCCTCTCATTAACATAATCCTGAGTTCACACCACTCTGGTTCTCCTCAGACATCATTTCCAGAAGACACACAGGCTGATCAAAAAACCCTCTGCACTGCACTGGCTTAAAGCTGTGGTTTCTGCCCATATTAGCACCTTCTTCCTCATTCCTAGCACTCTGATTTCCAAATGCACCTGTCAGCTGGTGGCACGTGATGCAGATCTGCAAGGAGAGCCTCTCCTGGAGCTCACAATGTGCTCAGGAGTGTCCCTGGAAAGGATGGGGCTGAGGAGAGAATGCACACCTCGTGATGCTGTGAGATGTGCAGGTGCACAGGGCTTGGTTTGTCGAGATGAATTGTGAGGGAAGCCGTGTTTCTGTATGCACTTCCCCAAATAGAAGAGCTTAATAACAATGAGAAAATACTGCAGGAAGGGAAGGTCTGGGGGGCTTTTCCTTCCTCAGCCAATCAAAGCAATTCCACTGTCAGAGTAATTCCCTGAATTTCATCAGAAGTGTGCTTCAGAAACCCTCTGGGTTAGCAGTGCAATGCAAGCTGTGCACCCCTGGTACTACGAAGGGACATTTGGTATGGCACAGAGAGATGCTTATCCCTGCTGTCCTTGGTGTCACCTGCAAGGTGCAGGCTCCGGGCAGAGGTGATGTGGAAACCTGGAGTTAATGATGCCCAAGGCACTTTGTTAGCTGGATTCTCACACCCATGAGCACAGCTCTTCTCTATGAGAAGCTCAAGTGCACCCGAGATGCAGCTCCTCCAGAGTGAGACAATCTCCTTGACTACAGGGAGCAAAGTGGGTTGAGATCATCTGGGGTGGAGTTCAATCTCCTTGATGCCAAGGTGGGCGAGGGCTGTCCTTCACTTGAGAGGGAAAATGCTTAAGCTTCTTTCTGAGGTTTGATTTGCAAACTGAGGCATGGCAAGTGTACAAGCACAGGGAAGCCAAGACCTCTTGCCCCCTGTATCCAAACAAAGGGGCTTCCTCAGCTTCCCTCTGAGCAGAGGTCTCCTCCATGCAGCAGACACACGGGTGATAGCTGGGGTCAAGGAACTCTTCTTGGCTCTCAGACAAACACAACTGCAAAGAATTGCCCAGGAGACAGTGAGCTTCATTGCAGTGATCCTCCTGAAAACTGAGCTTCATTGCTCTGAAAGACAATGTGGTGTTGTGAGCATAGAGAGGACTGGTGCCCTGGTGGCTGCACCTCTCACTGCCTGGGGGTGCAAACATCTCTAGGAGTTGATAGTGGAAAGGAGCTGGACCATGAGAAGTGGAGATGGTGGGGGATGTGTTTCCATGAAGAGGGGGAGGAAAGGAGGATTTGGCTGTGGTACACAAAAAGATGCTCATCTTCTTCTGAGTGGGTAGTGAGGCTGTAACAAATGCAATGTGATAATGTCTAGGCTGGCATGCGTTCAGATGAAGTGATGAGATGTGTTGATGCTTGGGAACAAGCATTTTGGAGATAGGGTCGCCGAGACCTCCAGGATTCTTCAGAAACTCTTTGAAAGTCATCTCTGATGCTACTGAAAACCTCAGGGGTGTGACTTTGGGCTGGGGACACCTGCAGAACCCACCAGCAGGGTCCCCATGCTGTCACGGGGTGCGATGCACTCGCTGATTCATAGCCTCTCCAGGCAGCGCCCAATGACCCTCTTAGGAGCTCCCCTTAGCACTTAATCAGTGAGGAGCTTGTATGCAGCATCTTAAGGACTTCTCAGGTGAGACACATCCTTCCCTGAATAACAAAACAAGCCAACCTACGAGTGGAGGAAGGAGATTTTTACCATCTGAGTGCAGCCCGTTCCCGTGACTGATGCACGGAGAGGCGATGCTTGCTTTGATGCACAGCCTATTTGCTGTCCCTTCACCATGCTCATTTCTCTGAAGCCTGAACAGCCTCCAGCCTCATGCAATGATCCTTGCAAGGTGACACAGGGCTGTCCTCGCTGCAGGGACCGCAAAGGGAGAAGCTATGTGGCTTGGCAGGGGTTGCAATGGAAAGCAGCAGCAGAGCATAGCCTCAAACTCTGCTTTCCCAATGTTCATCACCCTAATTAGTGGGCTGACCACCACAGAGGAGGAGTAATGTCCATATTCTTCCTTTACACCAAAAGAAGTTGATTCATCCACTTGCTGAAATTCAGATTCCTCCCCTTTGAATTGCATCTGCTACTATCGCTGTGTTACAGCAGAGCAGCATGGTTGGCACACTCGTGCTGGATGCTGCCCACATTCAGCAGCTCAGTTATTGTTATTGCTGTTGTTAGGGAATAAATCATTCCTGAAGCTCCTCTCTTCCATTGCAGATTGTCCATGAAAGACGTGCAATCTCTGCACTGAGACACACAGGTTGACAGACTAAATCAGATCAGTAATCAAATCCAGATCCCATTTCCTACTACCTGGTATGAGTTATTGGTACCAGAAAGTGTGGAAGGAGAGGGCAGGAGTCTGCAGGCTGCAGCTCAGGAGGAAAGAAGCAGGGAAGGTTTCTGCCTAGATCTGAGCTAGAAGGGTGTGGAGCTCTCCCATATGCATTCTTTATCCAGTGGTATTTACTCTTCTGTTTCTGGATATTTGAGGTCATAGCAATCGTTATGTCTGCTGTCTGCAGATGTGAAGGAATCAGAGTTCACAGCCACTGACACCAAACTGGGTCTGGATGGAGCAGGTAGATTCTTCTTGAACCAGGACAGAAGTTATTTGGAGTCCTAATTCATCCATAAATACCTTCTACTAAAACTTATCTGCCACGGTGATCTCTATTTGGAGTTTGTGGCACCAAGAGGTGAAAATTTGCCCTTGGACAGCAGCTAGAGGAGGCACTGTGACTCAGAGCTCTGTGTTTCTCGGCTGATTTCTTTCACTTGTGATATACGTCTTCTTGCCCGTATCTTCTGATACAATCCTCTCTCTGCACTTTCTCATCCTTTTTATACTGCAGGTGCTGCTTGGTGACGGGCACCCGTGTTTTAAAGTGTTGCAGTGGAGAGGCAGCTGCATTAGCAGGAGAAAAGCTCACATTTGCCCAAAGGAGGAGGCAGCATCCCATCTGGATTTAGCAAGGTCAGGGTGCAGCCACCCTGAAGCTGAATGTGAGCACATCACTGTGTGTGCTTTCAGGTGACACGCGTTTCTCGCTAGAGAAGAAATTATATCTGAGCAGTGGGATGCAGCCATTAAGAGGAAAAACTCTCAGCTGCCCCATGCAGCACTCATCCAACTGTAAAAGAAATCCCTCTCCTTTCTATGCTGGTGGTAATTAAAACCACCAGGCTTGTATCTTGAACTTGTCCCAGGAAGGGCTCAGGCCGTGCCCTGTCAGAGACTTAGGGTGGCACTTTTTGCACTCAGTGCTTCGCGTGCTGTTGGCTCTTTGTGGACAGAAACCCCACAGGGTTTCTGTGGGGTTTCTGAGGGTGGGGAAGGGTGTGTGTGTGCATCAGGTGGTGGCTGCTTCCACCCCCAAGCCCTGGTTTGCCATCGTGGGAGCATTCCCATTTCTGATAGTTCATGCGAAGCCCCTTGTGGAGCGAGGTAAATCCATTAGGGTTCTTCACCTTCCTGGGGAGAGCTTCTTGGTAAGAGCTCTGGGTTTGCTTTGGCAGTGTGTTTTCAAGAAAAAAAAAAGCCCTCTCAGTCTCCAAGGAGGAAAAAGCAGAAGGTTTTTCTGGTTATCAGAGCCATAATTCAAGCAAGAAATGCAGAAACAGAGGCACGTGCCCAGTAGCCCCAAAATGAGGGATGTTCTACGGATGCTTTTGTCCTCTCTTCCTTCATGGCAGCCCCAGAAGAGCTTCTGAGCTGCTGCTTCCCCAAACGGAGCTCCTGGATTCACTCTGCTTCGAGGGGAAAAGCAATTACTGCCAGGTTTGGCAGCTTTGGCTCCTGCTGCCCATGTCACAGGCAAGGGCAGACACCAGGGATTACCCAGATGGGGTTTGAAGAGCAGAGTGATATAGGTGGTATGGATATGGATGATGCAGAAGTGAATGATACAGAGTGGAATGGGATAGGAGTAGGAGTAGATATGTTGGATGCATACTAATAGGAATTATTAGGATATAGACAGAGATGATAGGCATATCAATGATAAGATAAGGATATAGTTAGATGAAACTCATGTGGATGAATATATAAAGTATTGATGTGAACGTGTTAATATAGATATTTATATAGACAGACATAGACATGGATATGCAGACTGATATATCTATATCTACTTCATCTGCATTTATCTGGATGATATCAGACGTAGATGTAAACATGATCCTACAAGAAAAACAGATTGTCTGGGGGCAATGGCACAGTTTTGACCACTCAGACCCTCTCAGCGTTAGAGGGGAAGGAGAACATCCCACGCACACACACCAAGAGGTGACAGCAAAGGGAGAAAAGTTGAACCAGTCGACTTGAAACTCCTGCAGGAGCCCCCGCTGGGAGAAAATGCATTTGTTACGTTAATCGGCGCTGGAGATAGCGCCAAACGAATGAAAGTTATTAAAGGAAGGGAGATGGATGGAACTCAAGTCATCCGTTTGTTTTGCCAGCGCCAAATTCGTTTCCAGAAAAAGCCCTTATCAATTTCCAGGGAATAGTTTGCTCTGTCAGTGTCGACTGGGTGTTAATGTTCTTTACGGCTCCGTTAGAGCTGGTGCAGTGACACCAATCTAAATAAGGGAGGAAGGAAGGCTTAATCAGCCTGTCACTGACCAGTTATTAACATTTTAGAACAAGGGCATTAGAGGAGAAAATTCTGAGAGGTCAATCTGTACTTCAGGAGAGGAACCAAAGAGATAAGGAGGGAGAACTTGGAGGAGAAATGCAGTGCTGGGCAGGCTGCAGCCATGGGAGCAGGGAGGACACCTCCCCAGGGCACCCAAAGCAATATCCACCCTCCAGGACAGGGACTGAGCAGGGAAGTGCTGACCCCTGGAAGGACCTGAATGGTGAAGGGCAAAAAAAAGGCATTTCCCCCACTGAGGGGCTCTGGCAGTGCTGTCCCCTCCCCACTCGCACCCCTGGTGTGGCTGTATCTCCGTGGGACCATACGTGATTGCTGCACAGCCCCGAGGGATGAAAGCTGTGTGCTTAGATATGGTTTATCCCTTCCAACCCCCGATGATAATCCGGGATTAGTCCTTCCAGCGTATGATTACGTTTTGCCCACTTGCTTTGAAATGACACCATTCTGGCCCTTTTCTCCACGGCTTGTCCCACCAACCCTTAGGAAAACTGCTTGCCAGGCTCTGATTAAACCCCGCATGCAGCAAAGTCCTACCGGGATCCCAAACAACTTCACATGTCCATTCTCTCCCCTTTTCCTCTTCCGTGCTCCACATACTCATCCCTCCAACATCTCCGTGGGGACAGGGCATGTCTCGCTATGCACAAGTGCATATATTCATTTCCCATAATAAATATGCAGCTTTGCCAGCAGCGATGGCTCCTGACCATCATTTTCCCCCAGGCAGATGGATCCATTGGAAAGAAACCATCTTGTAACGTCAGCCAGGCTCCGTTTGGGAGCACAGCATCAGCTGGGGAGCTGATGCTGCTGCTCCCCATTAGGTTTATTCGCTCTCTGTGTTGCTGGGCCATTAAAGGAGCTGTGTGATAGCTGTCTGGCTGCTCACAGGAGCAGTGGAGCAGCGGGAGAGACAGCAGCCGTCCCTCAAATGATTTCTCCGGGGGGAACGAAAAGAGAGAGAAATAAAAAAGAAAAAATCCGTGGCAGAGGAGTCAGAAGAGCCAACTTTCCCAGTGTTTTTTTTTGTTTTTTTTTTTTTTTTTATTGCTGTTGTTGTATGTTTCTTAAGAGGGGAAATTTGTTTTGTTTTCAAGCTCGTTTCACGCGTTATTCACGCTTCCAGAGAAAGGGAACCTGGCTCTGACATGTCCAGACACCGTGAAGGCTGGGGATGCTCGCTGGAGTGTCTGTGCTGCTGATGGTTTGTTGACTCCGGCCTGCAGGAATGCAGGAGGGATCTCTTTGCTGGGGTTGGATGCTTTGAGGTGCAGGTTTTTGCACCGTGGAGTCACCTGCAGCTCTCAACTGTGTCACACCAGCTGATCTCTCACCCAGCAGACCTGCAGCAGAGTGATCTGGAAGGCCCCAAAGGACAAACACAGAGGCAGGGCTGGCATCAGAGGCAGAAATGCCCACCACATCCTGGGCTCTGGGATGGCAGCTTGTCCTCCCTATTTACCACAATTTCTGCTTGGTACACACAGCCAGGACTCCTCTTGGATCCATCCATGAGGTTTTCTTGCTCTTATCCGCCCGGCTCAGGCTGTTTTGCTCCCAGACACTCTCCTTTCCTTCTTCAAAGGAAAAAGAAGTGGCAATACCCAGAAAGGTTCAAGCTACCTTCGCTGTCAACACTCAGGGCTCTGATTATCCCCAGCCAGCATCTATTACCCTGAGCAGACACAGTAATTATTACCCAGCCTGTAATAACCGACTGAGCATAGAAAATAAATGAAAAAAAAACCCCTCATGTTCAGGGGTGCACAAAGGATAGAAGGATTCTTCTGTTGCAAAGGTGGCTGCAGCCCTCTGATTCCTATGGCCCTGATCTTGGTCCGGCCCTGATAGCCCCAGCCAGGGTTTGAGTGAGGATGCAAGTCCATGGCAATTCACTGCAGGGGGGAAAAGTAGCACTGAGCCTCCAACCCCAGTCCTCGCTGCTTTGATGGTCCCTCCTGCAAGATCTGAATCTATGAAAGATGGTTTTAATACCCAGCATGCCGCAGGGATATTAGTTTGGTGACAGTGCATGTTAAAGTCAACCAGCCCGAATCCACCCGATAAATAAGCCAAGGCTGAAAGTTGGGCTTGCCACAATGCACTTGGGGAGGGAGGTGGGGAGATGGATGGATTTTATTATTGCTATTATGGCAATTATTATTATTATTATTATTTATTAGGCAAATAGAAGGAACAGCAATTCCGTCTCCTGGTCCAAAGGCCCAATTGCCATGGCTGGCTCACAATGACAGAGCGCAGCGATGCAGCACAATAGCAGCAAATTATAAATCATCGCCTTTTGTTTCAGATTGAGCACTGAGAGTCAGCAGCTCACCCTCTGTTGCCTTCCCATAAAGAGGGTTCAGGAGGAAAAGAGAGCTCCACAGGGACCCCAAAGCAGCGGGGCTGGGGGCCGTGTGCTCCCACCCCATTCCATGCCTAACCCAGAATTGGTGGCATGCAGCAGGGTTGCAGAGCAGGGGTTGTCTACCACGAGCCAACCCAAATACCACCATGAAGTGTTGAATTTGGCTTCCCTTTCCTCATTAGAGCTGATTACACTAATCGACATGTTTGTTTGGGGTGGATGTATTTTGTTGTCCCTTTTTTTTGTTGTTGTTATTCCTTTGGAACGTGAACATCTTGGCTGTTGTGAGAGAGGGAGTTCTCAAGGGGAACTACAGGGATGGTCCACCTCCTCCTGTGCATGGATGGGTGGAGCAGAGCCCTTCAGCACGGCACTTTCTGGTGCTACTTCATTTGCAAAGTGCCTTAAAAAGGGTTAGCTCCCTCCAGTGATTCAACCACAGCTTTCCATGGGATGGTTTGCTTTGATGCCTCAGTTTCCCACAAGGAACTGCAAGTCTCTCTCCCATCCCACTGTTAGATTTGTTTCACCTCTGCAAAAAAGAGTTGTAGGGATACTGGAGAGCGGGGTAATGCAGGCTGAGGTACCCAGAGCAGGATGCACAGTGCTGGGGTGCACATCCCCTGAGACACAGCACTCAGTGCACGGTGCTGCCGAGCAGCTCAGGTTTTAGCAAAGCTGCTGCAGCAGCGAGACACCAGTGCTCGCACACTTCAGTCCATTAAATCTACAATGGATGATCCCCGTGGATTAAATAAGACTGTGATTGGGAAGTTCATTTGAAAGCTTTCGCCACTGTGAGCACCGAACTGCCCCAGCCTGCTGCGCTACCGCCTCAATCAGCATTAAATTCTGGATCAGGCTGGCTGATTTCTGAAGACCTCACATCTAAAGGTCGAGCAGATCATCTGCTGCCGGGCGGGAGAGGGGCAGTGGGAAGCACTGCTGCCAGCCAGGGAGCCTGCCGGGCTCTGTGTCCTGACGCCAGCTGAGCCCAGGGACCAAAGGGAGCAGGCAAAGCCCTGAGGCAGCCCCAGAGCAAACAGATCCAGAGTTTTCACAAGAAAAGGAAATGTCTCCATAAAGCAGTGCTGAGCAGCAGGAATGTTGCAATGTCCAGAGCAAAAGGTATGGTTTAGTGGATTTTTTTCTTTTTATCTTATGTATGAAATTTGAGGGGAAATAGAGCTCATCACAGTCCAAAACCCAAAACGTGAAGGTGAAACCATACGGTAGGAAAGGAGCAGAAGGTCAGACCTGCTCCAGCCAGACTCAACCCTTCCTCTGCCTTCCTACCCCAGAGCATCTCCCTATCCCCTCTCCCCCAGATACCCAACAGCTTCAGCCCTCCCCCGCAGCACACATCGAGCTGCCCACCAACCCACTGCCCTCATCCCTTCTATCAGCATTAAAAACCCCACAGCAATTCATGCTGGCATCACTGTCTCTACCAGGCGACCGTGTGATAACGCACCCAGCCCGTCAGCACCCGCAGCTGCATGGCAGATTAGTGATATTGTGCTGTGAGGCACCCGGAGAAACCATCAGTGAGGCACTCATGGAATTAGGGCCTGGCACTTAATCGCTTTGCTGGTGGCTGCGTGCTATTAAATTCCCCCGAGTTCAGCAACTTCGTAGCCTAGCTCCAGGTTTCTTTTTTGTTGTTGTTGTTTGGGTTTCTTTCTTGCTGCAAGGCTCAGAGCAAAGCTTAGAGTGCCTGGGGAGTTTGGGTGAGCTGGGGTCAGTAATAGCATCCAAGAAGTGTTTTTCTTTTAATGCCACCAATCTATCTTTATCTTGATGCTCAAAGCGAATAGATGGAGGCCGTGGTTTCACCAGGGGGCTGAAGCAATTCAGTCCTGCTGAAGTCGGTGTGTGTTTGGGGTGGAATTCCTCTCATCTGCCTTTAGATGGAGATATGTCCAACATGTCATTCATCTAACCCTTATTAAAAACACTTTGGATAAGTTGCCTTCAAAGGGAGCATCCTTATAAAGAAAATACAGAGAGCCCAAAAACTTCTGGTCAAGACCTGCCTCTGACCTGCTGCTCCCTCCAGGGAAGACTCGAGCAGAAGAATTGCAGCTGGAGATGTTGGCAAAGCCTCACCCATCCCATGCTGAAGGATTTCCATTCCACAATAAAGGACACCCATCCCATCCCAAAGGGCGCCCATCCATTGTGGCATCTGGCCCATTTTCAGCCTGTGCACACGCTGGATAGACTCAAAAAAAAAAAAAAAAAAAAAGAAGAGCAGGGAAGACAGACTCCTGAACAACCCCGCTGCTGTTTTCCAGGTCAGTCACACCACCTCCATCACATTGAACACAGCATTTCTTCCCACACCCCATCCAAACCAGCCCTGTGCTCCGAGAAAAGGCCAAGAGTGAGCAGTTTCATTTAGAAAGCAGAGAGAAAAACAGAGTTAGAGCAGGGACTAGAAGCATATTAATATTTAATCACAGCAGGCCAGAGGTTGCCGAGGCAATTGCTGTTAAATGTTATTGAAACAAAGCATTCTCATTCCCAGTGTGGGGGCAGCTCAGGAGCTGCCTTTCTCCTGGTAGTGCTCAGGACCACTGCCATGGGTAAGTCTTCGTGCCAGGACTTCTCACTGGGGTGGGGGGAAGGATCCCCAGGTGAACAGGGAACTTTCCCACTTGGATTTCCATTGAAAAGCAACAGAATACACTGGGGAAACATGATGGCCCCATACACCGGTGCTCAGTGGACTGGGGATGTACATTTATAGACCCAGCTGTCAGTGTGGGCCCCTGTGTAGATGTACAGAAGCAGAGGGTGTCACCCTTTTCTTGTCCTTGTCCAACTCTTGATGAACCAACAAATGTTCTATGTACCTGGTGCTACTGCCAGATGCCTCCTACACATTCTCTCTCTACAGTCTCCCTGCCCTGTGTTTCAAAAACAGAAGTAGTCTATGCTCTACAGGTGCTTCACTCTTCTACTGATGTTCTGGTGGCAACTTGCTCACATTTCCCAAAGCAAGGTTCTTAGAAGGCTCCAAGGAGATGTTTGGGAAGGAGTTTCAAGTCTTGGTGTCATATAGCACATAGCACTGCTTTAAATCCTGAAAGGGTTAAAGTTGGAGGAGCAGCTCCCCACCACCTGGTCTGACATGTCATTAGCAGATCTGATATCTCACCTTCATCAAAGTGGGATTTTGTTCCTGAGAATTAATTCTCATTTTTGCCCGCACACAGATTATTAGCCCCGCTCTCCAAATGAAGTGCTAAAATTTCCTGTCACCTCCTGCTCCTCACTCCCTGCAATTCCTTAAAGCTACTGCAATCAAGACCATGAAAAGAGAATCAATTAGGCCTCAATGTATCTAGAGCCCATGAGCCACTGTGAAGAAGCCAACACATCATTACCAAGCTTGTGAAACCTCTGCCTAAAGAGCAGACGTGTACAAAGCAAAAGCATAGAGTGGCCCGAGGATTTTTCCCTCACCTTTACCTTCATCCCAGTGCTCCTGGCTGTGTCAAGGCAACTCTGACTTCTCAAGTGCTTTATGATAAGGAGAGGAAACTTGTCTTCTCCCTGTTGGCAAATGGAGATGCTGGGTATAGGCTGGGTCTTCCACGTGGCTTCGCATTGTAGACACCCTGAGCTAGGCGATGTGGGTTATTTCCCCAGAGGATTACATCATCCCCATGTGCTTTATCTTTTCCCTTGGAAAATCACTTTGTAGAGGATTGAAGGGAGGTTTTTCCCCCAGTCTTTGACTGAAAACCCCAGAATCCTACAAAACACAACCCCATACCAAAAATTCCCCACTAAAGCACTCAGGTCTAAGCCACCAGCCTCAGCCAACCTTTCCCCTGAAGTTAAACCTAAGCATCTGCATCAAAATATGAGACACAGTACTTGTCTGCCCTCAGATTTTAGAGCAGAACAGTTGTCTCCATGGAAACCCACATTTTCCCTTTTTCCCCTTTTTTTTTCTTCTTTTTTTTTCAGTTCAGAAACCAGAGCACCACAGCATGGAGCAATGCACGGGGCGAGGTGAGAGCACCCACTGTGGGCACCAGAGCTGCAGGAAAGACTAGTCCTGTTTTTAATGGAGAAGAGCTGTTTGTATGGGATATAGCTCTGAGCTTTTCCTAGAAAACCTCTCCTTGGTTAGAGAAAATGCTTTCCCCATAATATCTCAGATGCAGTGGTTGTGGGCTGGGCAAGTCCCTTGCAAGGCAGGTGCACACCTGAAACCCAGCCTGTGCCTCCAAGTGCCTCCAGCCAGGTTGTTTCCTCAAATTACCTTAAAGAAAGGCCAATCTCACTGCTGAAGGTGAACATCAGGAACCTGCTCCACGTTTCTTCGTGGCCTCAGGGCTGCTCTTCAGGCAGATCTCCCCATGGACCTGTCAGATCAGAAAAGGGTACGCCTGTGGGAATGAAAGCAAACCTCTGCCTCCCGAGATCTTTTTACTTTCCAGAGCTAAATGTCTTCCCAAAGGGCAAAATCTGAACTGGGGCAAGGTGCTGATGAAGAGCTGTGCTTCCCCTCAGCCCCTCCGATCCCAGCGTCCTTTCTAAAGGTTGCTCATCTCCTCCAGCATCCTTGAAGCGTTTGGCACTGGACACCTCTGGGGAAAAGGCTGCCAGACAGAGATGAAGAGAAGGGGTTTAGCAGTGAATACCTACCTGATGAATTATCCCCTCTGAGTGAAAGCTGGAGTTTATCATCACCCCTAGGTCACCGTTAGGGATGCCCTAGTGCCTGGTGTTTCCTTTGGCTCCCTCATCCAGAAATTCCCTTCCATAGCATGTGTGGGATGCCTTCTCCAACCTGTATTTCAGGGAAGCAATCTCATCCATGTACTCCTTTAATATACATAAACACGTGTCCGGTTTCTAAAGCCCATATTGTTTTGCAGAACAAAAGCTGCTGTATATTAATATCGTTATCAACAGCTCTCTGTTATTGCTGCACTTAGTAATTACGCCTGACGACATGCTGAATGACAGAAGTGAAGTTTAAGGTCAACCACGGAAAAAATTAGCATCAGCTTCTGCCTCTCCAGGGAAAGGATGGAAACCACAAAAAGGGTCTCAGATTTTAGCCACAGAGCCCGACCTTCCTGCACAGTGCTCGCACGGCCCCGGGGCTCTGCTCCGCCTCGAACACGATGTTCTGGTGTGAGGCTTTCATTTGTCTGATTTAAGAAGTTTGCCACGGCCCCTTCCTGGCAAGTTATATTTACAGGTGAAAATGCAGGGTAATATTTAGAGGTAAGTGGTATTTATAAGTACATACGCGGGGAAATGTTTACAGGCAAGATACTCACGGGTAATTATAGATCAATACTTCAAAGTAGAGTAAATAAGCAGGTAAAAGACCTTTGCCGGGGTGTTACAAATAAATATTTAGATACAACAGATGCATGTAAGTACGTGTAGGTTATAGGGAAGAGATAAAGATTAGAATTTAGATGGAGCGCTTTTATGGAAGGAGAGGCAAAGTACAGCTGCACCATTAGCAGCACATCCATAACTCAGCCACATAAGAGCATCCGAGCGACGCTATCAGATCAGACCCACGGTCCATCACCCCGGGCTTCCAACAGCAGCTCCTAGCAGTGCTGCTGAGCAGAGCAGCGAAGGTCAGAGGAGTCTTTTTTTCCATTTAGGGAGTCCTAATGCCTCGCCGCACCGTGTCCAGGACAGAGGGCAGCGCCCGGACCCATTACTCCCTCCCATCTCCCTCTGATTCATCACATCCTCATCTCCAAGCCGGACGCACCGCAGCTCACGTTTGACAAAGTTCAGCCGAGCAACGGGCAGCCTGCAAGGCCCTGAGATCCCAACGAAATCCCCATCCAATTTATCAAGTCAAAAATGCAGCCGGGTGGGAGCTAAGTGGGATGAAGCTCTGATCAAGGCGGGCGATTACGGAGGAGCCGGTTACACAAATCACAGCTCCGACTCGGGGGGGACGGAGGGGTGGAGAGGAGTTTTTCCAGAGCTGGGCACAGCTCGAGATAAGAGCTTGTTGTTAGTAAATAAAAAATGCCGGAGAATCGCCTGTCTGATCGGTGCTCGCTCCCATCAGGCTTGCAGAAGCTGCCAGCGTTATTTCCAGACTTTTCACCCGGAATACTAAGGGCGTTCGCAAAGGCGAGAACAAAGCTACAACTTTATTTGAGCACAAAACAAAAGCAAACAAATGCATACCCAGAAGACCGAGCACTGAAAGGAGGGCGATGGACTATTCAGCCGCCATCTGAAGCGGCTCTCGGACAGCTCATGACTGTTAAAAAGTTTCCCCCAAAGCAAATGTGCCTTTTTGTTGTAGTTTTGTTTGTTTGTTTGCGAAGAGAAAACAAAGCCAAAGCACTGCTGACGCCTTTGGTAGTAAATGAAGATAAATATCTCGCGGCCATTGAGATTGCCGGAATGGGAAAACTGCTCATCGCATCGTTTTGGAAGGCGTGTGAGTGATGGTTTGGGGTCCTCAGGCTTGTTTTGCCTCACCCCAAATCCCAGGGGCACACCATGCAAGCTGCAGCTCCCGGTGTTTTGAGCTGGGCGCAAACACACGTGCTCCCCAGAGAACCCCTTTTTGCTGCAGAGATGTAGGTCCCCAAATTCCCTGCTAGTTTATCCGAATTTTTTTGCACCCGCAATGTTTTGGAAGAAAAAGAGAGGGGGAAGGGGTGGGGGGAGGTGGAAAGGCTATTTGTCGTTTAACTTCTGTCTGTCTCTGTCTTCAAATCGTTTGTTCCCATTCTGCCGTTCTCTGATGGCTTAAAGAGCCCTTCAGTATTCGGTATTTTCCCCCCGTGAAGGTACTTAGCCATGGTAATCAAGTCACCTCTCTGTCTCCCTTTTAATAAATTAAGAACATGGAGCACTTTAAAGCATCTCTCCCAGCCAGCCCCTGGATGCAGCTGTGTGGCTGTTCCCCAGCTTCCCACCTGGCACAGCCCACGGGCACGGCCACGTCAGCTCCCCATCCCTCATCGCTGCTACCCGTGCTGGGGCCCGAGGCAGGAGAGCCACGGCCATCCTCCTCCAGGAGCTGTTATAGCTCCCAACCCAGAGCCATTTGGCTGCTTCAGACCATCCAGCTCATTAAATGAGAAGAAAGACCTGAAATTTACTGCCTCCATCGATGTAGAAAGCCCTCGGCTTCCCAACAGCCGCTGTCCAACTGGCATTAAACCATAATAGGCCTTTTTCTTTATTTTTTGAAAGGGAAAGATAATAATTAAAGATTGGATTATGAGCTAGCCCAGCATCGCAAAAAAAAGCCACAACTTTATCATATTACGCAGCATCAAAATTAATTAGGAGCGCGTTAATCTCTAATCTAGGAAAATATTGCAGGATCTCTGGCCTCGGTTTAGCATCCCCTGTCCTCTGATTGACAGCCTGCCTCTTTGAAAGGCTCTCTGCATCATCCCTGCAATGAAACCTTTGCAAAACTCTGTGTAATCAATGTTGCTTTGATTAGTAAGAGCTTCCAGACGCTCTGGCAGACAGCTCCCGCGATGCCTGCTGCGGGTTGCCTTTGTGTGTGCAACTCGGCACGTTGAGAGAGTCGTTGCAGCAGCGTGAGCCAGCCGGGTCCCACCCCGATCCGATGGCAAATCACCACCTTCAGCACTTGGGATGCTGAGCGGGGTCTGATCCACGAGCAGGAGCCGCATCCCCAAAATCCCATACGTGGGGCACGTGTGTATGTCCCGCCTCTCCAGGGGATCTGGGATGGAAACGCCAGCAGGGAGATGCTTGAGGACCACAGTGCTATGCCTATCGAACTTTAACAGATGGTTGTCAGAGCTGCATAGATATCCTGAAACAAGGCTTGAAGTGTCACGCAGAGAGGCAAATTAAGGGCTGCATCACTGTAAATTGAGCAACGCTCATTTCTGAAGAAGTCTCTGATTTGAGGCACCTGGGAAGTGCAGCTCGCTGCCATTTGAATTGGGAGCAGGAGGGGCTGGGGCAGGAGGGATCCTGACCTCTAGGGAACCACAGAATTACAGAACCAGTAAGGCTGGAAAAGACCATTAGGATCACCAAGTCCAACCCCAACCCATCAGCACCACGGAAAACCCTGGGCTCCAGTTTTTCCCCACACCCTCCAGGCAAGCAGCCCCTCTTTCCACTTCAAGCTCTGATCACTGCTTCCAAAGCTGAATGCCCTTTCAGACCATGACCTGTATGGTCCTATAGGACCACCTCAAGCCATCCTGAAGTCAGTACCCACCAACCTGCTCTTGTATTTCTTGTAAGAATCACGGGAGAGAAGTTACAGGCCTTTGAATGAAACAGTAACACCTCAGGAATTGTATTTGCCCAGCTCATTACATGCAAGAACGACAAGATACTTTGGAGCAACAGGTTTTTCTGGCTTGAAAAATATTTACACCACTGAAGTGAAATGGAATTTGAGAGAAATCCAAGGGAACAAACCCAGGTGGGTACCATCCCTGGGCGATGAGCTGAGAGACATGAATCATCACAGAGAAGTGCCAGGCAACATCATGCAGGAAGAGTGCTTAAACTATTCATACACTGCAGCGGTTCCTGAATTAATTGTAGCCTCACAAGAAAACACCCAGCATTGCTGGATAACCCCATGGAAGGATCTGCTGCTGTCCAAGGAGCAATCAGGAGGGAAACAAGTCACAAGGCAACATTAACACAAGGATGGAAGGTTTTAGTGGGGGTCAGCTGGACAAATTCAGGAGGTTTTGCTCTTCTCCTGTTCATCTCCAGAGCATCCTGCCCCAGCACACGCTGCAGTGCTGAGGTGGGCTGTCTGATGCAGGAAGGCTCATTGCCTGCCAAAAACAGAGGATAAATCCGAAGCCCCGCAGGCTGCTAGCTGCCACTGAGACAGATGAGGTGGCTCGGGGCCGGCTCCGACATGGCACATCAGCTCCTGCAACTTTATGGAGTCAGAGAGCTCCCTCCACCTCCCCGAGCTGAGGACAAACACGGGAGATTGAAAGGACTCAAATTTGTGTCTGCAATTCGGCAATCACGTTCCTTGAACCGCAGGGATCAATTTGTTATATCTCAGGAAGATCGGTGCGAATGCACACACATAAATACGTATGAGAACCTGCACATGTACACTGCTCCCTCTCCCTGCTTAAAAATACCCTGCCAGCTCCTCTAGATCCTAATTGCTGCTACATGTTGGGCTTATATTGCGTGAATAAATATATATTTATAATCTCTGGGACATGCTCCTTGCCAGCTGATGAACTCAGGGATGCACAGATCACCCACTGGGTGTCACCTGCTGTCACTTGACCTTTGTGGAAGGATAAACTGCAGCCATTTTCCAGTTCATTTTGCATGTGCCAGTGCCATCCTCGCTAGTGGGTTTTGCACAGGGTTTGCATCCTTGGGGTGTCTGTGAGCAGATGGGCAGCCCAAAGGATATGGGGCACAGTGCTGGCAAAGTGTTTTGAAGGGTGGGGGAAACACACAGCAGCATCACCTCTCCCAAGACCCAAAGCAGAACCTCTCCTGATGCATCTGTCACTATATCAATGCTTCAGATCTAAGGGAAAGCTCCAAAGTCACCTCATTCCCACATTTTTTGAAGGAAACCACATCATTTCAGGTGATTTTAGACTTCTGGGTGCCCACTGACTTTATCCCAGTGAGTGGAGAGCTGTGGTCCTCCTGATGCTCCATCGCTCTCTCCACTGTGCTCTCCATCCTGCAGCAATGGCACAATATTCCTCATGTGAATTTGGGTTTGCTCCCTGCAGAGCTGTGCCAGCTCCTGCCAGCTGGTGGGCTGATCTGTGCTGGCTTTAATAATCATCTCTTCTGTCCATAGGATTTTATAACTAATTATTATTTTAAAACAAACCCCCTACACACGAGTTGTAAAACGCTGCTGAATGTGAATGATCTGATTTGCAACTCTTTTCAAAGGGTATTTAATGAACGTTTTTATAGCCCCTTTCTATAAGAAAAGCACATCCCAGCAGAACTGGGAGAAGTGTCTAAACCACAGGCAGGTTTTCTGCTGAAGCTGATGGCTCCAGAAGGGAGTAAAGTGCTGCGGGATCCATCTGCCTGCCTGCCCACCAGTACACAGGAGAGCTGGGCACCAGTCCGCCCCAGCAGTGAGTGATCTCAGAACCTTGTCAGAGCCATCCTACCTGCTCCTACCAGATCCCAGCCCGCCCCACACATTGTTCCCCTGTCAAGCAGACGTTCCCTCCGTCATTTACACCTTGCTTTGTCCTCAAGCCCAGCAGGAAGTGGTGTAAATTCCTCTCTGCTTTGTCACGCGTGCAGAGGGTGCTGGGTTTGCACTGGGATAGAAGAGCGCTGATGGAGGAGGGAGGCAGCTGCTCATGGCAGGAGGTGATGCTGACTGCTCCAGCAATTTTCTCACCACCAAAGGTTCTTTCTGGGTTTTGCACCCATTACACTGCATAGTATGGAGGAAGGGTGTCCTGTGGAGGAAAAGCTCTCGCAGGCACAGCTCCTGGATGCTCACGGATGCACTTCGTGCTTGCTTGGCTTTTAATTAACAAGGAGCAAATGGATACTGGGAGGGACCCTGGAGCCAGAGGGGTCCCAGCAGGGATTCATGCCATGAGCTCAGGCTCGTGGAGCCTTCTGGACCCCCGAGCTAACTGTGCTGCAGGCAGAAGCAACCTGAGTGCTCGAATAAAGAGCCCTTCTCCTGCAGAGAACAGATGAAGCCCTAGGCAGGCTCTGGGCTCGTTTCACTGAAGGAAAGGAAGGGAAACTGTAGGTGAAGAGTGTGGAGCAGCAGCTCAGCCTCCCCGGGTTGCAGCAGGGGTGCAGGAGGCAATGGGGCACAGCAGCCAGCCAAGCCATGCCCTGATCAAAGCTGTGCCATGTTTTCTTTCTCCTATTTTGAACTCTTCTGGTGACTTCTTCCAAAAAAAGGAAAGAAAAACAAGCGGTGATGGAGAAAGGGCAGTTTGCATCTGCTCAGGAGAGATGGGTTTGTCTTTATTGGCTTCGCTCGTTAAAGATTGTGCAGGTCTGGAGATGAGCAAGATCGTGACATGAGTGATTGGAGAACTCAGGTGATGGAAGAGGGAGAGAGAAAGGAAAAGGCTTTTTTCTTCTCCCCTGCTGAAGACAGCAGGATCTGGGGAAGGATTGACTTAGCGCTATCCATCAGGAAAAGACTTTCCATCAAAAAGTGAGCAAGAAAAATTGAGGCTGGGAAAAAAACAAGAAGATGGCAAGGAGAGCAGCCCCGCTCCACATCGCAGCTCCTGCCTGACTGCAAAGGCTCCTGAGAGGTCAGAACAGCCAGGTGTGCAGCGCTGGAGCAAAGCAAGAAATGGAATGGATGAAGGAGGTGTGGGTAAAGAAGAACCCCCCAGAGCGTTTTAGGAAAAGAGCTGCTGTTCAGGGGGGGGGTATCGCTGCAGCAGCACGCTGTCACAGGAGGATGAGCCTCTTTGAAGATTTTTCTGGTCACTAAAAGCTTTGAAGATGATGCTGTGTTCTGCAGGTTTGCTTTGGGGCACTGCAATGGAAATATCTCACTGCCAGCTCAAGGCAGAGACCAGCAGCAGGTCCATGCATGAACGTCCTAAAGGAGGGGTGACCCTGGTCTTTGTTTTTTTCTGAAAAATCACTCTTTTTAGGGTGAGAAAAGCTGTAGCACATCAGAGTCCACTGCAAAGCACTGACAGCTCAGCAGGGAGGGCAGATTTACCTCAGGGTCTGTGGAGTGATGTAGGGTGAGCACCTGAGTGAATAGTGTGATGACCCAAAATGAATAGTAACCAAACAGTATAACCAAGATGGGTAGTATATTGTTGGATAGATTATCCAGATGGTAAACAGACACCTGATAATATAGGAAAGGCTCACCTGGAACCCCACACAGGAGCGATCTCCAACAAGGGACCCTTTCCCAGTGGTGGTCAGCCCTTAAATGGGGCCTGGGAGAGTTGGAGCCAGACTATCCCTTCTGGTCATACAGAAGTATTGTCTTCTCCTGTGCTCCTGTGGCTGACTCAGTGCTCACCTCAGCTGATCAATCAGTGGTTCAGGCTGTGATTCAACAGTTCCCATACAGAGTCCCAGAGCAGACCGTGCAGAACCTGTTGCAAGACAAGGCACCATACAAAAGTGGATGGAATGGAGCTGAATTTGTAGGAAAGGATCTGCCCTGCAAGGTCAGCAAGATTTGTTACCAACTCTTCACTGCTATCCTATTTCACTGTGGGCTCCCTTTGCTTCCATCAGTTCCAAGCACTGCAGCTCACCCATCCCAGGTCCCATCACAGCCCTTACAAAAACTCTGCCATCATTAACATTATGCAAATGTGGCATATGCAGATCAGCACCTCCAAAAACGATACGCAATCACGCAATTAGCAACAGCCTCGGGTTGAACTCACAGGTAGTGTGAACTCCTGCAGTCCTTAATTTTGCCTTACACATTCTGTAACGTCACTGTGCCACTGTGGAGCTGTTTGAAGATGGATGTCCCCAACAGACTCTGCCCCATGCTTTACTTTACCTCTCCTCGAGGAGGGGAGGGTGACACAGGGCTGCTTTTCACACTGCAGATAGCACAGCCATAAATTTCACTTATATCCAGTAAAACACAGGCATCCAATTAAAGCCATAATCCTATAAAGCTGCCAGCAATCAAACACACTTTCAAAAATCAAAAGTGACAGGTACTTTAAATCAATACATCCAGGTAACAACTTGCAGCTTGTGGGATCTTCTGACAGAGCATCTTTTGCTGCGGTGGCTGCTTTGTACCAAAGCAGAAACAACAAATATTCTGGGCTGTGGCTTTGGGGTTTATGGCTTCTTCCCCTTCTGGCCTGAGTGGCAGGCAATGATGGGGGCTTGGGATGAAAGGAGATCAGGAGGAGTTGGGGTCTGCTGTGACATTCTGTGTTATCAGACATCACCGCTCCTTGGCTCCTCTGCCGAGTGATGCCACGTGGAGCGATGGTTTGGGGCAGATCACTCTTATTGCTGGAATGTTTAATTCCGGAGGTGAAAATAAATAGATGTGTAAGAGAGCCTTTAATTTATGACCTGCTTTCCGATAACTGCTACAGGCTCTGCCAAATTCGGGAACCTGTTCTATCGGTGCGGTACAAAGCGGTTGGCAGCACATAGGGACGGGGCAGGTGATGGATGCTAAGGAGCATCACTGCCACTCATCGTCGCCTTGCCAGGGTCACAGTGCAGCACAGTGCAGCAGAATTGCTGGTTTTATTCATTCTGTTGGGGGAGATTCCACCCCAAACGTCCCGGCTTGCTACCCCCTGTGCCAGTGCCTCATGGGGCTCTGCAGACCCACAGCTGCTGGTGAGGACATGGGAAAGGGAAGAGGAAAAGGACTGAACGCATTATCCAGGCGTTCTGGGGCTGGCACTGCCAAATTCCTGCAGTTCAGCAAGCCTAAAGGATCGAGTAGTGCAGAGCTGTTATTCATCACCCACACAGCCTACAGATACTGCTTTTGGGGGAAAAATGTGCATACAGCTGTGGGTGAGGGCCTTTTTGGCTGCACATCTCTCTGGTGCACCTTGCACATGCCCAAAATAGCCCCAAAACAATGTCCTACTTTCCTTTCCGAGCCTGACTTGCCAGGGCTGGCAGGCAGCACAATTCCCACACTGTGCCTGCTCCGCCTGTGTTATATTACATGTTGCTCACTGCTAAAACTTGTTTTTGCCAGACCAGAATCGTGTGTGCTGGGAGGAGCAGCACCCAGAGCGGTGCCCAAGGCGGCTCCCAGCCCTGCTGAACCCACAGCTTTCCAGCAGCACTGGCTGCTTGGCCACTGCTTTAACTGCCACACGTGCCATGGCAGGGAAAGTATTTGAAGCATATTTAAGAGCACTCTAAACGGTTTTACTGCGGCCATTTTTTTTGTATCCCACCACCTGTAAAACCGGGCACTTCCATCATCAGAGCCCAAACGCAATAAACTTGGAGGCAGTCATAAAGAGGACGTATTTTCTGCTGACCTGGAGTAGCTCTGCCAGACCTCAGCAGCTCCCAGAGCTACAAAGTGATGCTCAGGCTCCCTCAGGGCAAGGAGCAAGGAGCTTCACCATACGAGGAGCCTGCACGTGCCCCAGCCCCACGGATGGCACGTTTCCTTCTTTAGTCCTCCGCAGTAATAAGCCATATGCTTGAAATTAATGACCACTTGGCAGAGAGAAAATGTACCCATTGACCCGGGGCTGAGCTTCAGCCATTTGAAGCGCAGCATTTGATGCTGTTCAAATGTTCATTTTCAGGATTCACGGGACAAAGCGATGATCTTCTGAATGCAAAATGTTTTTAATGCCATCAAAGCGTTTGGTCTCTCATCTTCAAAGTTCATTTAGTGGGAAATGTCCAGCAGGTTTCCATTGATATAATTCCAAAAGGAAGATGAAGAAATCTCTGGGTACACGTTTCCGACGTGCCTACATCCCCAAAGTATATCACTAAGTTAACAAAATATGATCCAAGCAATATTCATGGCAAGGATCCGAGGATCTGCATCCCAAAACTTATGGTCTCAGCATCTCTCTTCTCATAGGAAAAGTCATTTTCTCTTTTCGTAGGTTTTTGGCGTTGGGTCAAAGCATCATCGTGGCACATGGCACATGGAAGCAGCTGTCATATTCATCCCATCTCCAGCTGAGTGAGTGGCAAGATCCCACCTCCCATCCGCACTTTTCAAGTACTGCATTCACAACAGGCACCCTGAAGTGGATCTGCTTCATCTGGTGTGTTTAATCTGCCGCAGACCTGGAGTTAAGGGGGAAAAAAAATAAATCTGTCATTTGAGGAGCCCTGTTTCCTCTCCTCGCTAATAGGATTATTCAGAAATGTTTTAAATCAAAATCCCACAGCCTGTTGTTGGCTTTCAAATGAGGCTGAGCCTTTCTGGTGTGCCATTTTTCCATCTTTCCGCTGGGAATGGACTCTGCGGCAGAGCCCCGAAGCTCCATGGGGCCACAGGCAGCTCTGAGCCACGTTTCTTGGGAAAAGTGGGGTTTGGGGGTCAGAAAAGCACTGGTTTTCAAGCAGAGCTGCAGGAAAAGCATCCCATGGGCTGGGGAGGTAGGTATAGAGCAGGCTGCAGTGGCAGCACCAAGCTGCTCCCATCAGTCCTGGGAGATGCGCTTGGGGACAAGAAAGGATGCTGAAAAATTGGCAAGAGTGTAAAGAAAGGCCCAGAAATGACACAAGGGCCAGGGAAAATGCCTTATAGTGGATGACTTAAAGAGCTTTGCCTCTTTATCTTATCAACAAGAAAAATGAGAGTGACTTGATTACAGCACACAGGCACCTTCTCGGGGAGAAAACATTGGGCATGACAAAACCTCCTTAATCCGTCAGCAAAGGGCAGGATGAGGAGCAAAAGCTGGAAGCAGAAGCCAGACCCACTGAAATCAGCAAGTGGGCACAATCTCTCCCTCTTTATTTAATCCCACACACGATGGATTCACCATCTCAGCAAACCAGCAAAGACAGAGCTCTGCGGGTCAGTGCACCAGGTCTGGGGGTACCGTGTGCCACAGTGCATGGGATTTGCACGGGTTTGCACAGCTGCAGGTGTTCCCAACTCCTGCCCCACTGCAGCACTCCAGGAGCCCCCTGCTCGACAGTGAAGTTTGCCACTTGCCAGCCCCTCACTCACATCGCAGCCGGCAGATGCATCTGATCCACACTGGGGATAATGATAGAAAATTACAGTGTAATAGGATAATGGGATTTATTTATAGAATTTGCTTTCCAATCACGCCCACATGATATATGTATCCACACACGCGCGCGCACACACACACATGGCACTTTCTATGTATATATATTAGCATAAGTGGATGGCTTTGTGGAAGGGAAATGCCACCTGGGGGATGTCAAGATGTTCCCGAGTGGTTCAACACCAGCAAGAAGGGTGCTGGCACATCACAAACAGTCCTCTCATCATCATAACAATGACACCGTATTTCTGTGGTGCTTTTATCTCAAAGCACTCAGAGTAAGAAGAAAAAAAAAAGGAAAAAAACAGAAGAAAAAATGAATGTAAACTGCTGCACAAACCCCAGCGTACGCTGAGATGAGAATTGAAATGCAATTACAGACTTAACCGGAGACACATCCTGTATCCAATAGAAACAAGCAAAGGGAAATTTAAGGAGGCAGCTTGTAATTAGCTGGGGATGGTCAGCACAGCAGGACTCCTAACGAACTTTCTCCCCGCAGCACTGTGCTAGGTTTAATGCTGAGGTGCAGCAGGTTGGTGTGCCTCTAAAACCCAAAGCAGCGTGAACAAGGCAAGCAGATGAAGCAGCAGGAGCAAAGCCTAGCTGATGAAGCACAGCAATAACTGAATGGAGGCTGCAGTGCATTTCCCACCTCTTGTTGTCCCATCCAGGTTTCCCAGCCCTCAGAATTGCGGGGTTTTACCATCTCCTGTACCTTCTGTGTGTGGCAGCAGAAAGATAAAAGAAAGGATGGGATTCTAAGTGCCCGTCTATGGGATGGGACTGATGGTGGTGGGTGAGCAGCCCTGCTCAGCATCTCTGCCCATGCATTGAGCACAGCCCCATTGGTGCAGGAGTGGATGGGGCAGCAATGCCCTCATGGAGGTGCAATTATTTGGCGAGGGCTGCTGTGAGGATCCACAGAACCAGCTTCTCTGGGGAAGATCAAAGGGTTTGAGGCTAAGCTCTGATCATCAGAGCTGAGCGTGGATGTGGGAGAACAGAGAGGAGAGGAAACATTATGAAGAAAAAGGGGTGGGGGGGTGGCTCAGAGAAAAGGGAGGTTTTCTTTTATGGGGGATGGATAAGCCCTAAATAAAGCCCTGTGTGGTTGGCATTTCACCTCTGTTTACCCCTTCAGACAGTCCTTGCCTCCTCAGCTGGTTTGTGCTGGTGGTGTTGGTAGGGGGCTGGCCATACCCCATCCCCCCAAACTTGGCACATCTCGGTTCAGTTTTGCTGGTGGCACAGCAGGTGCTCTGGGGCCATTATTTTTATTTTTATTTTTGGAAATGCAGAAGGCCAGGAGGGCTCACATCAACTTTTACAGATCCTGTTGCCTCTAGAGGAAAAGCCAAAGTGAACTCCTGCTCTTTCCTGCTGCTTTGATTTCAGTGCTCTCACAAGGGCTCTCCAGCATGCTGGGGCACTGACCCCAGATCCTCAGGATCCTGGTGCTGGACCCATCCCCAAACTCCCCCTGCCCACCAGCAGCCCACCCAGCAGTGATCAGTGCAGCAAGAGTGATCTGGGGCCTCTTCCCGTGTAGTGGGGAAAGGACCAGAGAAGTCTTCCTGCTCCCTTAATATGTAGTTGTGATCTATATTCAAATAGAAGTTTAATGAGCCTTTCCCAGTTTCCAGCAACTTTATCACATCATTAAGGCATACAAATGAATAATACATCTGGCAGCTGGGTTAAGCTGAGCTCCAGACCTGATGCAACTTCAAACGGACACGGGAGGAGACTCAGGAGGATGGGGCTGGGCAAGGGCAGCAGCCATGCAGGGAGAGGATGGGGTAATTCGGGCTCCTGGCCCCTTCCAGCAAGCCAAACTCTTGCCATTTTAATGCTGTGATGAGTAGGAGCTGCTCTCACCACACAGCATGCCTTCTCCTCATTCTTGCCTGCAGAAAGAAATAATTAAATACGTTTTAGTATCATTTTGAGTTATTTCTTCCAGAAAATTCATCCTAAGACATGTGCAAGGCTGTGCAGTAAGTGGCAGAGGCACTGCTGAGCTTGGGCTCCACATGAGCCTCTGCCTCCAGCCCACCTCCATCTCTTCCCATCATTAAAAATGAGACAAATTGGGAAAAACAGCCTGATGACATTCCATCCCACCTGACTGAGTGCTGCGTCACGTCTTGGACAAATCGTTTCATTCCCAAAGAGGAATGCTCATTCCACCCCGATGGATGGGCATACAGATATGTTGTTGCTCTTGGAGGCAGGATGCAGCACCCCAAGTAAGAAAACAAACTCACTAATTAAAATGGAATCTCATTTAAAACAGGAGAGGAAGGCTGAAGAGAAAGCAAGATGCTGAAACAGCCGTGTCCTGTTCTGGATGGGAAGTGCATTCTTCCCAAGGGGAAAATAGGCAATTAATGCCTGCAAGACTCGCAGCAGCAATGATGAGATCCTTGGCTGATGCTTTGGTGTGACTGCGACCTCGAAGGAGCTGCGATGAAGGGAATCGTTGGGGGATGCATGAAAACTTGAGGAGCCCTCCTTCCCTGTATTGATGAGCTCCATTTTAATTGCTATCTGAAATTAATTAGGATAGCGATAGCTTGGAAGTCATCGCTTGCAATTAAAAAGCTTAAGATTAGAGGGGAAGAGAAGCAGGAGAGCAGGGAGTCAGCCCAGCACTGGGCACCCCCTGCTCAAACCGTGGGCATTTGGGATGAGACAGGAACACGGTTTCCCCACGCAGTGGTGGTGCTGGGTGGGGTTTTGTTGCCCAGGGGCTTTCTTGATGACTAAGTTGCACCCACCCAGACCGGTCTCTTTCTTTCCCCCTGCATGATCTGTGGACATTGATTAGTGTTTCTGTGACTTTCTGATTGTAGTATTTGGGGCGGTGCTTATCACTGTGAGAAAAAAAGCCATCTTGTGTCATTGATAAAACCAATGATAACTGTGGAGGTCAAGGAAAGAGGTGGGGGGGTGAGAGATGAGAGAGCAGAGGACAAAGTTGCAGCTCCAGCTCCATCCTCACCCCCTCCCACCCCCGGCTCTGCTGGAGGATGGCCCGGAATGGTTAATTGTGCGGATTTCCCCCAGGGCTCTGGCTGGGGGGAGGAAGGAAGGAAACAATTTAGCTGCTTTTCCTCGTTATCTGATCTCAGTCATTTTAATTTGTGCTCTCTTTGAGGCTTCTCCTATTTATATATTTTTTTGTTGTTGTTCATCTTCTGCTGTCGGCTGTGTGTTCAGCTGAGTAATGGATGACATTGCGAGAAAATGGGAGATTTTTCTTGTCCGACCCAATGAGCACTTCCAAGGTCATACGTGATGGAAGAAGACAGTGCTTTCAAGGTGAGGTAGAAAAGGGGATAAAAAACCTTCTCTTATCAGATCTTCTTCATTTTTAATACATTTGCCACCATATTCCCATCAGAAGCCAAAAAAAGCCTCATTCTTTCCCATCTTTTCCCCTTTTGGTGGCTGGTCCTAAGCAACCACCCAAAGGAGCTGACAAAGCTCAGTCACAGAGAGCTGTCCTTAAGGAAAGACAGAAAGGAGCTGCACAGGAGACCTGGGAGATAAACAGCCCTCCTGGGGACCCTCCAGTGGGGATACAGGGGGGTCAAGGGGGTGTCCACCCACCCAACCCTATCTCTGTCTGCCTGAGAGAGGACACGCTGTGGGATGGAAAGATCCTGATACGGAGGACAAAGTTTGACCTGGTCAGGGACAAAGCTTCACTTTGGAGGTAAATAACTCCCAACATCTTCAATACTCTGAGCTCCAAACTGCAGGTTTGGGGGTTATAGGGTGCTGAGAAATAGTTGAACCCAGAAGCAGCAACTCCCATGGGGGCTGGAGGAAGGTAGAGAAGGATCTCTTGCACACTTTGTGGATTTTGTAGCATTACAAAGAGGCAACAAGGTAAAAAACAGCTTCTAATTACACCTGGTTCTGTTTGAGCAGTTAAGGGGTGGGCATTCCCATTACAGGAGAGCCCAGGCAGAGCCTCAGCGAGGTCAAAGCAAAGCAGAGTGCAACAACATTAAGTTTTGATTAACTGCAAAAGCAGTTCCGTGCTCTGATTTTGGCATCTGGAGCTCTCAGGTCTAAGGGAGAGGTATCTGTATCCTTCCTGAAAATAGGAGCAAGGCTGAAAAGCCCTTGCAGCTTGCCCAACACCCGGGAGGAACCACAGCCCATGCAAACTCATTGGCACGAGGAGACCATTGGTGCCAACACAGTGAAACAGAGCCCTGCAGCCCTAATTAAAAGGGCCACTGCTAATTAACTTCAAAATGCAGCTACTCAGTGCACTTTCCACCCTGCTGCAGGCTTTGCTGTCACTGCTGGGTGCAAATGCTCCTCTCTGGGTCGGTTCTTGTCCCGGGATGATCCCCAGGGCAGGGCTAACCAAATCTTTGCAGTCTGCTCCCTCTGAGCTCTCTCCTCCTGCCACTCCTCTCTCCTTTTATTATCTTTTCCCTTTTTTTAATTTGACCAATCCTGGTTCCCAGCCTCAGAAATCGGCGAGTTATAATAGAAATGTCTTCTCAGCCGTATTTATAGCATCGCACCAGCGTGAACCTTGCATAAAGTTCAGGTAGCATGGTAATTTAAATTTAGTTCACAGAGGCAGCAAGGATGCCACAGTGCCCTTCGGGAGCAGATTTTCCCACTTTTCCCCAGGCTAGCAATGGATCTGTGCACTGATCCTCCCCCATGGTGCTTTGATGAGGAGAATTTCGGATGGAGAAGGGCAGGGATGGAGTATGGGATTTGTGTCTTGAGCTGACAATACAGCATCTGAATTGCTGTTTGGTGGAGAAACTGTCAGCTTTAAGATTCAGGTTGGGGTTTTGTTTGAATTTGGTTCCCCATAACTGGTGAGGGGTCATTGCACAAAGGAGAAAAAGGATTCCTACAGCCAGAAGTTGACCTGCAGGCTACTTCACCCTTGGTTACAGTGGTCTGATCCCACTGTCTCCTCTTCAGAGCAATTCACCATTCCCAATGCATGACTGGCAGCCAGCCTTTGCCATCTGCTCTGGCCCCTTATTACGGATTCATAACAAACATATGTGACAATTAGATCCGTAAAACATCTTGTAGATCATATGTGGTTGAGATGTGGGCATATGCTCTCTGCCCCATTGTAGCAGAAATGGTGAGACAGGACCTGAAGCAGTGATGCAGCACCTGGTGGGAAGGCAGGGCCAGCCCAGGGAGCTCAGGTCCATGCAGTACTAAGTGATGGAAGGCTGGAGCCAGGATCCACCCCTTCCCTGCCCTCATGTTGGGGTTGGCAGTGGAGGTGAGGGGCTCTTGCTGGAGATCCCTGCCTACCTGAGGTCTTCTAAAGTTAAGCAGCTTTTTTTCTTTTATTTCTGCTTCCTTGGCTGTTGTTTTTGAGCAAATTGTCGCTTGCTGTAGCCTGGGACTTTGCTACCCTGCTATCATTGCTGTACTTTCTATTGTGTTGCACCAATAAATCCCATAGCTGAGTTGGGTTTGTTCTTAGAGAAGGTCGTGAGGAAGAGGCATGAAGTGTTCCCTCACACATCAGAGGGAAGGTCTGGAGGAGAAACCCTGCTCTGCTAGAAGAGAGGGGAAATAAATGATGGATGTTTGGGCTTCACAAAGAGCTGCACTCTCTTGATGCCTCATTCCCTAAAGCCACAAAGAGCAAACTTAGCTGGCTGAGCTGAAAGATGCACAGAGGTTCATCTCAGATGGGTGCCCTGAGGTTTGCATGAGGTCTCCTTATCTCCTCTGAAGAACCACTTCTGAGCAAGCATTGCTGGTCAAACAAGTGACTGATTATGATGGTAACCAGACTCAACAGCTGTAATTGAATTGCAGCTTGAAAATGAGCAGCTCAGAAGGAACAGTAATAGTTTCCAGCTGCTTTGCAGCCCCTGTATGCAAGCAGGGTCAGCTGTGCTGTCAGTGGGACATGCCCACAGAGCACAGCATTAGCCTCCATGGTTTGGTCTCTTTGTCCCTTCAAACCAATAGGAAAATGTCATGGGTGAAGCAAAAGTCCTTCCCTGAGCTTGGAGGGTGTTCTCCAAGCTCCATCTGTTCATTTGCCTTTGGAAGAAGCTGCTTCCCACTGTCTCATGATGCTCAATAACCTCCTCCCACCTCATACTTACAGACGTAGGGAGAACTTTTTCCTGTATTTCTTGACCTCCTCCAGCTCTCCTAACCTCACCATTTACTTCCCCTTTAATAAGGGCAAGGTTTCAAGGTTGGAAAAACAAAGACCCATTTCTCCTGCACATCCCATGGTGAGGGCAGCAGCATGGTCATACGTAGCCCCTTGTTTTTCCCAAGTTTACATTTTATTACTGTCACCTAGTGCTGTTGCAGCAATAGATTGGGCAGGCAGCTCTGACATGGAAGCCCCCTTTGAGTGCTCTGATAAATGGCTGAAGGAGGCCTTCAACAGCTTTCATTTTTCCCCTATTTCTTCTTCAGGAAGAGATATCCTGAAGAGGAGAGATGGCATTAAGTAACATCATGGTTCACCTGCAGTATCAGACTCAATGGTGTAATGTGAGTGATCTTAAAGATGGCACTTGAGAATAGTATAGAAGATGGTATATTTAGATAGGTCTATACAGATGGCTCACCTTTCAGATGGAAAAGGCTCACAGTGGACTCCACGTAGGAGGGATCTCCAAGAAGAGATCCTTTCCTGGTGGTGGTCAGCCCTTAAATGGGGCTTGGGGAGAGGTGGAGCCAGGCTCCACCCCTTCCAATCACACAGGTATTATCCCCTCCACCTGTGCCCCCATGGCTGACTCGATGCTCCCCTCAGGTGACCAATCAGTGGTTCAGGCCGTGATTCAACAGTTCCCTTACAAATGGAAATAGAGACAAGCTGGGTTTTCATTTAGTAAGGGTGTAAATTGTAAGGAATTAAATAAAGGGGAGACCTCAAGAGGGAGCTGGGATGGCTGGGGACCAAAAGCATCACTGGACATGGTGCTAGGTGCAGGGATGTGTGAGGATTTGCAGTTCCAGCTTTGTCACTAATGCAGAGAGGGTGGGGGGGCAAATCTGAGTAGCTCTGCAGAGAAAACAAGTGGTTTTGATGGCAAATGAGACAGAACGAAAGCAGGACTCATGACTTCTGGCAGTGCAGACCTCTGTGTATTAAGCACTGAGATGATTTCATTTGCTCCTTGTCCCACTTTCCCTTCCCTTCCTTGCTTACTTGCCAGGGGGAGGAAAAAAGCACCTTTTTGGAAATTGCATCATCTGTCACTTTGCAGCAGGCAGGGCTGAGAGCGTGGCAATGGCAGCAACCAGGCTCCCCTGGTCGATACAAAAGCCCAAATTGCAGAAAGAATTATCCCTGGGCAGACCTTCCCAGTGCATGCTCCCCCCCACGGCTCTGTTCTCCTTCACTGTGGGTTGGTGGCACTTTTGATCACAGCCTGAAGTGGACAGGCTTTTCTCTGTTGGAAGAACCTTGGGTAGAAACTCTTTGACCTGCTCTTGCTGCAGACACCCATCCATGCTGATCACCTCAGCTACAAGCAGCAAGATTAGCTCAAGAAATCTCTCCTTGACTATGCTGGACTGCAGGGAAAATAAAGAATGGCTTTGGTTGGAAGGGACCTTAAATATCATTGAGTTCCAACCCCCCTCCTGTGGACAGGGTTGCCAGCCACCAGATGAACACTAGGTCTCCCCTTCCCCATCCTTCAACAGATGTCACGTCCCCTGGTTCTGCTCAGTGTTACCCAAAGCAAAGGCTGATGAAGGGAAAGCAAAGATGCTGGACTTGGAGACAGATGGTGGGAATGGAGGAGATAAATCCCAAGCACACAGCCTGCATGGGGAGAGGAAGACAAATACTGAAATAAATATGAGAAGAAGACAAATTTGGGCTACAGGGAACGGGTGAGCCAGAGAGAGAGAGAGGAAATTGCACTGAAATAGACGAGGTTTCCTGGAGACAAAGGTAAAATTGGGAAAAATGAGATCTAAACTGAAGGGGGATAAATCACGAGGGCAGAAATGTCTGAAAATTATTGGGAATGAAACCTTCCTGGTAAGTGAGACATCCCAGGCAAGACAGATCTGCGGCAAGCAACAAATACAGCTGCGGTGACAAGGACAAAGCCGAGCAGGGAACGGGGTGGTGAGCTCTGCCTCCTCCCAGAGGGCTTTCTCTGGCCACATCTCACGTGCTTTGGGCCACAGTTATCTCCCTGGAATATAAACTGAGGGATGAAATGATTGATGATGGAGTGTGGGTATTTTCACGTCTCTGAAATGTCCGAATCCTTCATTCGTGCAGAGAAATGCCTTATCCGGCGTGCTGGGGCAGCATTCAGCAGGAAAACATGCATGCTTATGAACTCCAGCCTTGCAAATGGAGCCAGTCCCTTTTTGTAACAGGTTTTTAACCATGATACTGGCTTTCTTCAGCCTCTTCCCAAGGGGAAAAAAACAATTGCTGAATGATGACCTGAAAACCATTGAGCCCTCCATGGAGGGAGCGATACAGCACCAGGAGCGAATGCTGCTGGGAGTATCTCTTCTGCCCTGGACCTCCTGAAGATGGGCAGCACTTCTGCCCTTTCCTTTGGGTTCCTCTCTTGCTCCTTATCTCAGTGACACCGCACAGATAAATTGCAGTGCTAATCCTATATTGAGATCACAACATGCTTTACACTTCTGTGCTGCATCGCAAGCAAGGAAAGCTCTCCCCAGGCTGTAGGAAAGCAGCATGGGATTATTTTTTCTTCTTTTTTTTTTTTTTTTTTTTTTTTTTTTTTTGTGCCAGGCAAAGCTGTGACATAAAGCTTATGGCTCGTTACAGGGTTTTTCCACATCTCCCCCACTTTGCTTTGGCAGGGAATTGAGTTTTCAGCTGGGAAGAGAGCGTTCCTTGCCAAACACACCCCCGGTTTTCCAGTGGAAGAGCGGAGATGCACACACCAGCACTCTACAAATGGGTTCTCTGTTTGGAAGGGGGGATGTGTGCAAAAAACCAGTGGTTTCCATAGAGAAAATACTTAGTTCTTTCCCACCAAAAGTTATTTCTTTCTCATAAGCCTAAGGCAACACCTCTGCTCATTTGCAGCAGTTTCTGGCTGGCACGGGGCTCTTGGGGCAGTTATTGGAGGAAATGTAGAAATTGAAGGGATTTGAAGTGGGATTTGAAACTGGATTTGAAGCCGACCTAGCTGATGCCAGCAGCTTCCTGGGGTGCTTGGGGACCAGCTCGCCGTCCCTGTGCCCCACAGCCATCACCAAAGGCACCCAATGCTGCAGTTTCCCATTCAGTGAGATGCAAAGGGGAATTTGCTGTGGAGCTGAGCACAGAGGGAAAGATGCACAAGAAAAAAAGAATGAGGACATACAAAGGCTGGTGTTAAAACCTGTCTCATCTCCTGCATCCACCTGGCAGGCCCCTCTGATGTGCCCTCATGTCTGTGCACCCCATGCCTGGCACTTTATATATGCCCACATTCACCCTGTTCTTGCTGCTTTCCTGGCCTTTCCCCTTTCTTCCACACTCTGATTTATGTAATTTGAAGTCCTGGTTGGGAGCTGATATTATGACACGTCCAGACTTCAAAATAAACCTCCCTCTTGATACTGGGTTATTTTATTGGGTGCATCAAGGCTGAAAACAACCTCATTCATCTTAAGAAATGTATTTTCCCATTTGCTGTATAAATACATACATGTTTCCTTGCATTATTCACCTAGGCACAGCAGATAGATGAGCAGTAACAACGGTGCCACATTTTTATTTCTCATTCTGTAACAGAAAAGGCACTGGGGAGTTTTGTGGCAGGAGCTCAGCGATGCGGAAAAATCGTCTGGGGCAAAGGTGGGGAGAAAATTGAACAGAGGAGAGATCCCACTGCCAAGCAAATTCGTCTGGGAATGGGGACAAGGGGGCTCAGCCCATCTGGGGCCATTGTCTTGATCAGAGAGATGGAGATGGAGGAGAAGCCAGAGGAGAGGTGAAAAATAAGACCAGGAGGAGACATATAAATAGGTAGAGAAGAAGAGGAAGGGATGACAAGAGAGGGGGGAAAAATGAATAATTGAGAGTCTGTAATAAACACAGTGTAGACACACAGAAAAAATGCCTATGTGAAAATGTAATTACTGGCTGTATCAATAACATCAGTGCACAAGACCGGCTGCAGTGGGGTTATGACCAAAACAAGCTATAAGTCTTGCAGAAGCTCAATTCAGATGCACCTTAGAAATGATCTGTGTTTAAGTCTAGGCATCTTAATTCCCCAGCACCTCCACGGTGATCTTGTGAAATAATAAAGGGGGAAGACAGCCTCTGCTTACATCAGCTCTGAGGTCCGTACAGGGCTCTGAGCCCTGATGGGTGGTGAAGTCCTGGTTTGGGGGTGCTGCTGGTGGCCAACAGCCCATGCCAACTGTCCCTGTGATCAACCATCCCAATGGCTGAGAGCTCCAGTGGTCGACAGGCCAACATTTGCCATCACTGCTCAGGGATGCTCCTCCGCAGTATTCACGGAGGTGGATTTCAAGTCGTGCCTTGCCCTCATGAAGCAGAAAATACAATCAAAGTGTTAAAACTCCCCTTCCTTTTGATCCCAAGATGACCTGGAGCATTTATCTGCTATTTTTAAGCCGCTGCTGGGGTTATGCAGTGGATGTTTCTTAATTGGATGTTGTTGCTGACTCTAATGAATCCAAAACAAGACTTTCTTTCTCTTCATTAACTTCACACATGTGTTTTGAGTTTCACATCATTGCACCAACAATCCTCATTTACCAGCAGCCACAGTGCTGCGATGGGATACTGGCTTGTTAATCATGTCCTGAGTGCTAGGATGGGAATTTATTTGTCCCTGGAAACTCAGACCAGTGCTGCTTCAGCCCTGTGCAGCCTGGAGGGCCCCGCTGGCCCTGCAAATTCATCACCTTCAGGATAACTCAACCTGGAATGTGGATGTTGTGCTGTGGTCCCCACCTGTACTGGGTGTGACTGGGAGCAAATCAGTCTTGTGCTGGCCCATCCCATCCCTTTGCACACCATAGCATGTTGCAGCACTGCTCCTTCCTCATGCACCAGCCCCACTTGTCCCCAGAAGTACTGATAAACTCAACCGAGATGCAGATTTAATGTTATCAGGAGATGCAGGGCATGTTTAGTAGCAACTTGAAGGATCATAGCAAGAGTCCTGGATGTAATCCAGGCTACAGCGGATAAGGAACTGAAAAGCTGCTGCTGCTGCTTCTTTTCCTTTTTCTTTTTTTACTTTTTTTCTTTGGTTCAAGATTGCAAAGAGGCTGAGAGAGAAGAAAAGGAAACACGGGGACCTAGTGATAACGGGTGATGGATGTGATGCCGTATCCTCACCGAGAATACCAGAGATTGTAAAGCATTGAGAAATCAAACTGACAAGTGGGAACACAGGCTCAGCATAAGAAACGGCGGCTTGCTCAGAGCTCCTGCAGGCCTGGAGAGCTTTTCGGTTCTCCTCACGATGGATTAAGTGGATGCTGGCGATAGATAATTTTGAACTCCCTCTGCAATGTGTTCTGGCTTGTCATATCCTCGGGGAGGCCTGGAGCCAGAGAGACAAGCACCCAGCGTGATGCTCACAGACACGAAGCTCCTTGAAAAACGAGAGGGGAAAAGTGGCATCCAGCAAGGCTGGTGACACCACAGAGCCTTTGGGTACCTGGGAAGCCCAAGGGATGAGTGGGAGCTGGGCATGATGTCAGCTGGTTTTGCTGCAGGGAAAAGAGCATCAGCCCCTAATTCCAAGCACGCCCCGAGGAGCCATGGAGGGTTAACTGCTTCCAGTCCCGATCAGAGAGTGGGATTCCTGGCAGGTGAGGGAAGGGGTGATGCTCAGCCCTGGGAGGAGGCAACACAGCAAGAGACTGCAGCCACAGCCCTCAAAAGAGGACAGCAAACCTCTCAGCATTGGGCAGGTGTAACACTGCATGTGGGACAAGCACCCCAGTAACAAAAGGTTTGAAAATTCATTATTTTGCAGTTTGGTGTGCAAGGACCGTTTAGAGCCTTTCGTACCTTCCCCTCTCCCCATATCTCTCTCCCATTTGTGGCCAGAGCTGCTTTCCACTGCCAAGTGCTGCTGCAGGAGCAGCTCAGAAAAGGGCAGGGATGCTCTGTGCAGAGATCAGAGTTGGAGGCTGCTTTGAAAATCCCCAGGGCAAAGGAGAGGGGCAGGAACGTGATGCCCTGGCTGAGCTGCCGTAAAATTGGCCAAGAAATCTTAACGGTTTTGATGAGAAATGCCTTCCTTTGCTTTTGACACTCCTGTCCAAACAGTGTTAGGTGTCGGACTGATATCACAGCTTCCACCTGCGGCGGCAGCAGGAATAAACATGCCTGGATAGATACTGTGTCCTCGCCGAGCTGGGAGCGATGATATGGTACGTGGAAGTTTTAATTTATAGGTTCAAAGGCTGTGGATGCTGGAAAATGTCTATAACCCAAATGAGAAATAAAGATTACGATGTGAAAGCCCCATCAGCGTAAGTAGCAAGAGCTCGTGGCACAAGCCACTAAATATTCCTGTGCCAGGAAGCCAGCTTTGCAGTAAAAGCAAACACATCCACAGGAAACCATGTACATGCACATCCACATTCATAGGCACAAGTTGTCATCAAAACCCTCAGGATTTCAAAGCAGTAACTGCACTTTTTGGGGGTTGTTTGTACATATATGATGAGAGTGCTTCTAGTGTTGGCTGTTTTCTGGCAATTTTCTCCAATATTTGTTGGTTCAAACTCTCTAAGAGCTGGGGGGGAGGGGGGAATGTTGAAGTCCCTTTGAATTTTGATGGATGCGATGTTCACATGGGATGCATAACGACCCGATCCACAGCAGTGCCACCCACTCAGAGCCAGGTCGATGTGAGAAACTGATCTCCAATCAACCCCCGAGCACTGGGGGGATCCAGAAAGCTGAAAGGAAATGAACGTTGAATGGGAAGGATGAACGAGATGACCTGTGTAATTACAGCCCTGTTGGCCCGATGTTGGTATTACTGGGATGTCTGGACTTGTTTAATAAGAAATTAAAGGGAATAACGCAACGGATGCCAATCGAGAGGGATTTATGGGGATAAAAAATCTTGCTGAAATATGTTGATATCTTTTTTTGATGAGGTTATCAATGTGGCTGATAACGGTGACGCTGTCGTGGTGATGCACCCAGGCTGGGTCCTGTGTGACATCTTGACTAAGAACCAGGGATGGAAGGAGATGGCAGGGCACACACACCCGGCGATGCGGAGCTGGCTGGGTGGCACACCCCAAAATGTGCCTCTGGGGGAGGGAGTCCTCACTGTGTGTTCTGGATTGCCTCTAGCTGGCATTTTTATCAATGAACTGCAAGAAAGCATCACATGAGTCCTGATAAAGCTTGCAGCTGGCACAAAGATTGGCACAGAAGGAAGAGGAAAGGGCATCGATACGGTGTGCATCTTAATAAAGGTGTTCAGGCAGCAGAGGAGAGGGAGGGCAGCAGGGATGGGAGATGGGGCTGATAGACTGATGGAGGAGATGTGGAGGAGAGAATGAAGTATTTCTCAGGCTGAGAAGCTCCTTTTCAGGCTTTTTTTATATGAAAAGACAGAAACTCTGAGGAACTGTGGGGCCAATCCTTTTGCTTTTCGGTTTCTGTGTGAGCCACGCAGCACCCGCGCTCCGCTCGCAGGGTCCGTGCTGCTCTGCTCCCTTGCCTTCAGCTCATTCCTCACCCACTTCACAGGATTTCAAAGACTTACAGCACTTAGATGTTATTGCAAATCCCACCAGGCACCTGGCTGAGTCTTCAGCCTTCGAGCGATATTAAAACCGTGGCCTGAAGTGACTCACCTGAGGCCAGGGGGGGACTGTGGGCAGGGTGCAGCACATCCTCCCCACTCCTGCTCCACATCTCAGCCCTTTTCTTTGCCTGGAACAGGTTTGTCCGTTCCTTCCCTCCCCTCTTGCAGCTGGGTGAGGTTTTGCAGCTGCTTTCTGCCCTTCCTCCCCTGCCAAGCACACACAGCTCTCTGGGCTCTCCGTAGTGAGCACTTATTGCTTCCAGAGCAGCTTTCTCAGCTCCTGCAATCCAATGCCCGAGAATAATGGACAGGCTTCAGCGGAGGGAATTTAATTCTGCTCCCACTCCTTTCAGATCAGAGCCCGTGTCAGCGGGGTGCTCTTACAACAAGAGACTTTATTACAGCTTATCCAACACTTGGCAAGTTCTCAATCTGGAGAACTGGTTTGTACTACAGAGATTGCTGCTCCGTGTTGCATGCTAATGGAGATGTATAGCTGCACCTGGTACGTATGGGGAACCAGAAAGGAAGGGTTTAAACCAACTGATGGTGGAAGAGCGGATTGCAAAGCTTCGTGCAGGTTTCTGGTCCTTTTGAGTTGGGAGAGCAGTCTCACATACGTTGTTCTAGCCATGGTTATCAAGCTGAATAACTCCTCCTCCTCATGTTGCTTCTACCCAGGAGGAAAAGGGGGAGACAAAGTGCACCTCAGGGTCCTCTGACTCCAGACCCCTCCAGCAAAAAAAGCACCATGAGAGCAGTCCTGCACTGGGCCCACACTGGGGGGCAAATGTCCTCCTCCTTTTTATTTCCTCTTTTTTCCCTTTTTTTTCTCTTTGTTCTCATCTCTCTCATCTCTCTCTTCTCTTTTTTCTTTTTTTAGCTTTTTTTCTCCCCTCTTCTTTTTCTCTTTTATTTCCTCTCTTCTTTTTTATTATCTTTAATCATTTCATTCACCTGCAGAAAAGCCCTGGGAGCAAAATGACCTGCAGAAAAGCAACCCACCTAACCACCGAGCTTGTAGCAGACCTCACATTCAGCCCCTGACACTTATTCCCCTCATCTATAGTTTCAATTTCCCTGCTTGCCAGGGAATGAAGCTCAGGAATGCAGTTTCTCAGGCCCCTACCTTGCCAAAATTGAGTGTGTTTGCCTCTTCTGCCCTGAGCGAGCATTAAACCCCCTTTAAGTTCAATAAATACTCCCCAGGCCTGGCCAGCAAGGTAACTGGAGGCTGCATCACTTGTCACTGCAGATGACACATGCCCCTCTCTCAGGATGTGGTTTAATGAGCTTCTTCATGGTCTCCCAAGGCAGAAGTGTATTTATGGCACAAGAGGAGATTTATATAGTTTTTCTTTAAAATCTGTCAGCTAATAATAGCTGTGGCTGGGGCTGGGTTGTGCCAGGCTTGCACACAGGTATAAATCAAGGCTGTGTGCTCAAGCCATACCATCATTTTCTCCCATTTGGAGACCAAGTAGATAACATTGTGTGCAAACATTTGCACCCAAGAGAGGAGGATAGAAAGGCATTCCAGCTGGATTAGCAAGTCCCAATACATTCCCCACATCCTCACCTTTCCCTGCTACCCCAAACCACCTGGACCACTGCAGCCCCACCGCACTTCCCATGCCCTGGAGCATCCTGCAGGCTGGTGCTGCTCTCCAAGTCAGCACCAAGGCAGGTTACCAGCAGGGGGAGGCTATCCATGACTCATTTTCACCCTGCCAAGCGACCTATATCTCTCCAGCCTCAACCAGCCAACCAAGCTGATGCAATGCAGCCCGCTGTCCCCTGGCACTGTGCAGCCCTGAATAGCACAAATGCCCACAAGACATTTTTTTTTTTCTCAAACAAAATAGATGCATATTATTTTTTGTCCAGGAGGTGAGGGAGGGGCTGAATAAAACAGCTAACAGGTACCAGAGGGACGAATCCTGCTAATTCCACTCATGATAAAGGTCTTTCAAAATGCCTCTGGTGCCTGAAGTGCTGATGAGACTCCAGGTTTGCTGATTTGTGGGCCGCGGGCCAGGCTCCCTCTGGAGCCCATTAGATGTCCTATAGATAGGCAGCTGGATGCATGGCACACGGCGCAGCCACGCCAGTCACAAGCTGGAAAGCATTACTAAGCAAGAGCACATTTCCCATTTCTGACAACAGGGCCAGGGAGGGGGGACAGCTTTCTGGAGACCACAGCAGATTAGCTCATGGATTATTTTTTTTTATCACCCTTCATATTACGTTAAATATTTTAGAACGGAGCTCTGAGCACAACCTGAGGAGGAGGAAACATAGAGCCATACAGTCACAGGACAGCCCCAGCTGGAAGGGACCTGTGAGGATCCAACCCCTGGGCCCACACCCTCTGTCTGTGATCAGTGCCCACGCCGTGCTCAGAGTGGGAATGATGGGGACAGACAGACTGTGTGTGCTGCTCCCCATCATCACCCTGCCCAGCTGCAACCTACACCCATTCTCACCCTTCTCACACCCAAAACCTCACACACGCACATGCAGCACAGGGTGGCATTTTTATTCCCTTCCTGCTTCACAGCACCTAGTAGTGTGAAGCCATGGTGAGAGGCTGCTGCCCTTATGCCATCAGGGCTCCTAGTCCTGCCCTGGGCTCCACGGTTCCTTCCCTGAGAGGCCATCCCCAAGCTCGTAGTTGGACTGGGTAATTCAATAGGTTTGCAGATCTGCCTCGGGTCAATTTTAATTCTATTTAAAGGACAGTCGATAGAGCCATCTCTGGGGTTTTCTGAGATGGAATTTCATATTGTGTTTAATATGCACTGAATGCACCGGCCAGGGGAGAGAGCACTTCAGCGTCGATGAGACATAAAGGATGGGACGGGAAGTGCTCTGCAGCCTTTCTCCTTTTCTATTTTCGGCTCTGAGGCCCTCGTGAGCCATGCTAAGGAAGGCTGGCTCCGATGGGATCTGCTGGAAGCCCCCCCAAGGCACAGAGCAACCCCTGCCTGAGCCTTCCCAGCCAAAAGCTCTCAGTGAGGCCATGTCCACTCTGTTGTGCACAGCTCTTGGGTCTGGGGCAAAGAGTCTGCAGTGAGACCGGGGTAACCCAAAGAGCACAAATACTGCCTCCACTCCACCCCCCACCCCCCATAAAGCAGGGGGTAATGTCACTGAGGAAGGGATGAAGGAGATGGATATTAATAAAGAAAGAGGGCTTTCAATGCTGCTGCTCATCTAAAACGTTCCCTTAAGTGCAGAGCAAGACATTAAAGTACTAAGACACAATTTCCATGCAACTTAATAAAGGGGAAAATGATATCACCACTGGAAAAAAAAACAACAAACAAACTAAAAACAAAAGCCAAAGTACATACTGGGGAATTTGATTGTATTGCCTTATGCTCAGATCAATCCTGAGACTGCACTGCACAAGCAAAGAGCTTATCAGCTCTGCCTCCCACTGCTTGTGCCAGCATGCAATAGGAGTGCTTTGCTCGGCCACAGTGCTGGGGACAAACCCATCAGCCCAGATGGAAATATTTTCCCTACAGACAAAGCAGGAATGCAATAAAAGGGGCAGATCTGAAAGGTAAACCTGTAAGAAAACCATCAGCGACGAGGTTGTCACAAATGTGCACCGATGGCCAGGAGTGTGTCCTCCTGCATCCCATCAAGGTGACGGCACACCAGGAGTTATAATATCCCTCGGGGTTTCACATCAGTTCACTCCACCAAGGAGCTCCAGCTCTCAGGGTTTCGTGTGCACAGAGCTGCAGCTCTGAGCAAAGCCGTCCCTCCCCTGCTGGAGGTAATTAACGTATATCAAAGAGGAATTTAGCTGGAGTGGCTATTTCAGTAGCACGCAGCATTCTCCCCCAGTTTGGGTTTGTTTTTGAAATTGCACATAAAGTGCAACTGCGGCACATTTACTTTTCTATTATGCCTTCGAAATTAAGTTAGATGGCCCTAATAATAGCACTGCCTTTAAAACAACGCCGTGTTTAAAGAACAAACTCTCCAATGTCGCCGGCACAGCATATTTGTCTTGTGCTTAATTTCCACTTGCTGTTGTATTATTAGACATTAACATGATAGTTTTGTTTAATCTCTGGCTCCGTCGCCCATGGCTGACTCCAAACCGATCACTCGCCCCCGTTGATGGAAGTCCTAATTCATCCTCGTTAGTGCAATTAGGAGGAAATTGGATAACGGTGCCACTTGGCACTAAAGGTCTTGGAGAGGGTGAGTCCGTCCCCCGAGAGGTGACGTGCTCAAATGGATTACGTGGCCCCAGGGAGATAGTGGGGATGGAGGAATTGAGGCTTCAGGCCATTTGCAAGTGGAGTTCTGTGGGTTTTGTTGCTCTTTTCCCAACGAGACAGTGCCCATCCCTGAACGCACTCTTTGTGAAGAGCTTTCCTCAGCCACTGCACTTCCCAGCACAGTTTCTTGAAGGCTCATCTCCCTTCATGCCAGCTTTTCTGTGCTCAGTTTGCAGGGAACAGCAGCTCACCCAGGACCTGAGCTCACTTTGGGTGTCCGCGCAGAAAGCACGAAGGGTCACCAAAACCTGGGAGTCTGCTCTGCCAAAATTAGGCACGAAGACCTGAGCTCTTGGGTTATCAACCCAATACTCTCGGCTTTTGGGGTAAAACGAGGCAGTTTAATGCCTATATTTGTACAAAACATATATATATATTTATATAGTTCATTAAACACAGTGCTACTAAAGGCAAGAATGAGATTATTTCCAATGTTTCTGGTCTGTTAAGAGAGCTGTGGTCCTGGTGCCACCTTCCCCCACAACAGCCACAGGTATCCCCTGGCTGGAGACTGACATCTCCCAGGCACAGCACTGCTTGTGCTGCTTGTTGGAGGTGCTTGGCATTTTGGCACTGTCCTTCTGCTTTGAAGGTTTGTGTGTTGTCCACCGTGAAGGTACCAACCCGAGCAGCTGCAGAAAACAGTCTGTGCACGGTGGGACTTCCAGATGTGCACAGCTGGAGGAGGCAGCCGGTGCCCTTGGCTCATGGTGCAGTTCTCACTACCGAGGGCTCAGAGAATCGCAGTGGAGACAATAAAAACAGACAGAAATTTACATGTACTCCCCCTCCACTGCACTTCTAGCTGTTCTTGAGCTTTTACATAAATCAGGGTTTATTCATACTTTCAGGTGGGCTCATTACCCATGCAACAACTTCAGCAATAATTCTCTAAATGCTGAGCTGCTCTCGACCTCCAAACACTCCTCGCTTTTGGCTGGCATTTCAGCCATCCTCTTGCAGGAAGAGGGAACAATAAGTGCTGTCGGCAGTCACGATTACGCCCTGTTCAGCCACCCCAAAGTGCTTCTGGCCATGCAGTGAAGCAGCCAGCAGAGTGGGGACGCACAGTGCACGAGGGCTATGGGGACACAAACCTGAAAGAGCACTCCTGGCCATCAGTTCCCTGTCTCCAGGCAACCATGGGGCAAAACTGCTCAAATAGCAAAAGCCAAAACTCATTTTTCTGATGAGGGGTTGAGATTTCCTGCCCATCCACACATGCCACCCAAAAATATGGCTTCAGATGCTCTGCTGCTGCTTGCCACCTCTGCCCAGCCTCAGAATGACGGTTCCTGGCTCCTTTTGGAACTTTTGGAGAGGGAAGGCAGAGAGCAATGCAAATTAAGAGCAAAGAGGTGAAACTTCTGTTTGCACAGAGCAGAAATCCCGATTTCTCAGGCGGTTATCAACCAGCAGGCACCAAGGATGGGGGAATTTTGGCACAAGAAGAGCTGGGTGAAAAACCACTTTTCTGGGGTGTTTTTCTTCCTTTTGTGTTGTGCCTGCAGAAGCATTAGAAAGCAGCTCATTTCTGATGGACCCGGGGAAAATCAGCTTGGACAGTGAAGGGTGGAAGGGAAAGACTTGTGCATGAATGTCTTGTTGTCATGGCCCTATTAACCTCCTCTCAGTCTAATCCTGTCCCTAATTGACTGTATTCTGATTATATTCCAGATAGTCTCCATCAGCCTGGGAGGACACGGTGGGCAATGACTGCTGTAGCTGTTTTAGAGGAGAGCAAAACACAGCTGAGCAGCCAAAAACAAATGGCAGCTGCTCACACGGGAGCCTGCTTTCCCTAACAGCATCCGAAAGGAGAAAAAAAAAGTCAGAACTTCCCAGAAGAGTAAAAAAATCTTCACCAAAACCATTCACAGACCACTGCTCCAGTAACTGAGAGGATTCTGGCTGCCCATTGAATACAGAGGAGGATGTCACCAGCAGGTAAGGTGGGGATGGAGCTCGGTGCAGCCATCCTCGTGGTGAAGCACCTCACCTGGCCGCCCGCAGTCAGCGTTGGAGCAGAGGCAGCAGCTCCATGAGCAGCCCTCTGTGAGGCCCTGCTAATTGTGTTGGCAGAAAGGAAGAGTTCTCCCTAGTGCAGAGAGATAAATCAGAGCCGATAATAACTCTTTCCGAAATAATCCTTGGGCAGAAACAAAATCTAACACTGAGAGTGCTACAGAGTCAAAACGTGCCACCTGGATCTGGGGGTTACTTCTGTCTATGAATGCTGCATGCCTCTCCTGTGCCTCTAATATATTGCCTTCCTGTTGGATTTTGGGGCTACTCTTGCAGAGAATGCCAATGCCTGGAGCAACCTCAAGCTGTGGTCATTTTGTACTTAAAAAAGCAGTTAGGTTTGGCTCTCTGGATCTTAAACATCCTATCCTGAGCCCTCAGGTTAAAACTCCTGGGATAGAAACCAAAATCTCAAACCTCAACCTCTCTGCGACAGCGAAGTTCACCCCAGTCCTGTGCTGTCCTCAGATCACTCCACTGTGGAGCCTCCCTTGCAGCCCTAAATTTGGCCTTCATGGAAATACATTATGACTTGCTGTTTTGTGACCTTTAGGAAAGGAAGAGGAAAGGCTGAAAGCTGCTGTCACCAGCGCAGCTGGAGCGAGGTGAGACGAAGCCCACAAGCAAGGCACCATCTTTGCTGCTTTTCTTATGGTGACGCTATTTCCTGCAGATCCCCATGACTTCAAAACTCCCTCTAACTTGCTCAGTATCTGTACCACTCATTATTTAGCTGCTATTTTCCAAATGGAAGCCTTGAACTTCTCCAGGCCTATGAGTCATGTCCCCCCAGAAGCTCCATATTTGAGGTCTCTGGCATTAGGACAAACCATTGGTGGTGATAAAACCCATAGGGTGAAGGAACTGTCCCGTCCAGGGGGGTGAATTCTCCCAAACGTTTTTGCCTGTGTGAGCCTCGGTGGGTGCAAGTCCCCATGGCAGCCACATCCCCTGCTTCGCTGTTTGTGATGAGCATTGGATTTTTAAAGAGGTTCCTCCTGGCAAGGGGCTCTGCTGGCAGAGATGAAGGAAGAAATGATCAAACCCAGAGGCTCGTACCTCTTGTCTCCTCTGTTCGGCCCCTTTTGCAGTGCAGCAGAGGAGCCCTGCTTTTAAACAAAAGCTAAACACTGTCAGTGGGAGAGCAAAGCAGGATCTCTCTGAAATGCAAATGCCTCTTTCAGAGCAGCCAGCTTTGAAAACAGGGATCCTGCTGACTCATGTTTAGAAATTGGGGAGGGAGCTGCTTTGGGGCCCTATCTGCTCTGCTCCCATCTTCAGCCCGGTCTCATCCTGGGGTGGAGCAGACTGCAAGGATGAGACGATGTCAGTGGGGATGGACCTGCAGCCCAGCCAGCGTTTGCTTTGCAAAGCCACTGTTGCCCTTCCAACAAAGCAGGAGCGGTGCAGTGTCGGCACGGGTGAGGATTTACCAACGGGACAGCACAGATCTAAGCCTCACACAGTTTGATGCATCAAAAGGATTTGGGGCCCCGATCTTTCAATCCTTTCCTCATCTGCAACGTCTCGATTTTTCCCATCCTCTTTGCTCCTCCTGTTCCTTCTGCATCCTTTCAGCCCATTTCAGGTCCATGAGTGCTGGGATCCAAGCAGGCAGAACCTCGTGCCTGCAGGTCTTGTGCTATTTCCATTTAACATCCGCTCCTGGCCTTTGCATTTACATGATGAAAGGAGCAGGACCACGTTCTGTGTGCTGATGGTAAGGAGAAGGATGAGGGCAAAAGAAATACATTTCTCCATCTCAAAACAGCGTGCAGGACCGACACCACAGTGCCACAAATGCTCTGAGCTCACAAAGAGCAGGAGCAGAACCACAGGGTATTCCCGGGGTTCCTTTTGTTATGGAGTGTGACGAGATCAACACCTGCAGGGCTCTCCTGTCCCACCTACAAAGTGTCTCTCCATCAGTGATGGGCGGCTGCCAGCAGAGCTGCACAAAGCCATCACCCACAGCTGCAGCTCCCTGAGATGCCCCCAGCACCCAAAACAGCATCACTGGGGGAGAGGGGAGGAGTGTGACCCTTCCAATCCAGCCTGGCCTCACACCCTGGGGCCTGAGCACTCACGTGTGGGGTATCTGAAATCCAAACACGTAATAATAAGAGGAGCAGTATTAGAAATAGCAGAGATGTCGAGCTTCAGTGGCGTAATGGAAATGCAGATATTTTTTTTTTCTTTCTAATGCGCTTCTGCTCTAATAACTGCTTTTTTCCCTCGTCGCTTTTCATCTGAAAACACTGGCATGCTGCACCAGCAGCAGCTGATCAAGACTTCACACGTCCTGCTCATTATCCTCGCTTCACACAAGAGGAAGCGGGAAGGATTGATAGCGCCCAATTTTGTACAAGTGTTGCCCAAAGTGAAATACCCGGCCATGTCTGCTCTAGCAAGGCTGCAGCTGCGCCAGGTCTGAGCCTGCGACAGGGGAGACTTTATAGGGCCAGATAAAATCTTTTATTAGACCCACAGATCCAGCTGGAGTAGGCAGACGGTTTTAGCTGTGCAGACCTGAGACCTGAAGACATGCCTACAGGCTCTCAGGACCCTGCACACCTTACCCACCCCTGGGGATGCTCCAGGCAGGGTTGGGCAACCTGATCTGGTGAGTGGCAAGCAGCCTATGGTGGGGAGGGTTGGAACTGGATGGTCCTTTCCATCCCCACTATTCTCCCCAGACCCAGGAGATGGGCTGACACCGGAAGCATGGTCACCCCAACGACCAACACAGTGTGAGCTGCCCAAATCCTCCTCTGGCCTCTCAGGTATGCTGAGAATTCTCCAGGATGAGCTTTCCCCTGTCCTGGCTGCGGGTGGTGAGCAGAAAGCCCAAGGGCTGTGCAGGAGGTGGAATCTCACCCCTGCACTGCACTATCCCAGCCCAGCCCTAGGGCTGTGCATGCTGTGAAGCTCCCTGTGCACTTCTCCTCTTCTTCTGCCTGAATTCCCCTGAGAAACTGTCCCCTAGATAATCTGTAATGTCACAAAGCGTATCAGTAAGATTTCTCTTTGTTTTATTCATTTTTTTGTTGTTGTTGGAAAAAAATGATAGAGGGGTTCATCCTGTTGGTAATTTAAAGTAATTGTAGTAACCTGACAATAATTTCTAGCAATTAAGCACAGTACTGATTCACTCATTTACTGAGTAATGTCGTTTCTGTGTTTATGGAGGCTGTGCTGGAGCATAAATATCTTACTTGGTCGGTTAATGAAAATTTACTAAGTAGCATCCTAAAAAATGCTTGTTCATTTTAAGCTATTCTTGGCAATCACGTGCGAATGAGGAGTAATTGCTTTACTTGGGACGGTAATTAGAAAGTACTAAGTCATTGTTTTCCCTCCCTGAGTGCCTGGTTTATTTAACTGTGCATCTGCAGGAGCAGGGAAAGCAGCTCTCAATACAAGAATCCCACTGCAGAGCAACAGGCTGTGAAGCTCTGTACCTTGCAGCTCTCAGCCTCTTCTTTCCCTGCCAAGAAGGCATCTTCCCACGTGGAGAGCAGGGGGATAAAATTGATTTTGGGGCGACTCTCCACCTGCTCTGTGCCTCAGTGCAACTTCCCAGCCTGACTCGGGGGGAAGCCAGCCCACGTGATGCGAATTTGCACTGTGCCTCTGTTTCCCCACTTGTAAACCGGAGTGAAAGGTGCTGCTCTGCTCAGCAAGGTGTGCAGGGACCCCTGGTGAGGTCAGGGTAAGAGATGGGGTCACTGCACGGGGTACGGGGAGATATGACCTGATTTCCAGGTGGATGCAGACACGTCGCAGGATGTGATCTTTAATAGCACTGAGTGAGTTTGAATGCTTATCAGGGGGCGTTCACAGGGCCGTGGTTTGCTGTGTGCTCAGCAGCCTGCTCTTGCTGGGAAGCAGGGCTCCTGGTGCAGCCAAGCATCTGCAAATAGGAACTCCTGACCATCCTGTCCTGCCTACCGTTTTCTCACCGGAATAACAAGGCTCCCCAGGACATGCTCCCAAAAACGAGAGGGCTGCACAAAAGGCAAAAAATATCCAAAGAGCCTTTGAGAGGACCGGTTTTCCTCGACTCATCCAGATGCGACAGCAGAGATGGGGGAGAGCTGCAGCGCCTGCAGGTGGCAGGAATGCCACAAGCCTGGAGAGAGCTGGGGGGTGGGGTCGTCAGAAGGGGATCTCATGCACGGGGTAACAAGTGGGATGGCGTAGGTGATGTGTGACACAGGTAGGATACAGGGGTGGGAGCTTTATTTCCTGGCTGGCAGCTGGGGGCGGAGAATATTTGGGTGAGTGTTTAGGGGTCTTCCCTATAACGTGGCACCAAGGCCAAGCAGCCACGTGCACATCTCCGAGCCCAAACTCTCATAGGAACCATTTGCATTTTCCCAGCCCTTTCCAAGAGGGTGGGGATGAAGGAGTCGGCACGAGAGCAAGAGGCAGCTCCGGGGCACCCCGATAAATCCCTGCAGGGCTGGCGGCCAAGGAGCCTGCTTCCCCGAGATAAAGGGAATGCACGGTGCTGCGAGGCACGGACACTGGCTCAACACCCTGCTAATCTCTTCAGCCCCGACACGGCTGCTTGAGGAAGGGGCAGCAGGGAAAGGGAGGGAGGAGGAAAGTGGTTTTAAGCATCTATTCCCCGGGAAGGAGTGATGCTGCGGGAGGGCTGTGGGGTATGGGCACGTCACTGGGGTGTATCCTGGGGTGGGATGGGGCTCCTGGTGGAAACCTGAGGAGACAAAGAAACGACTTGCAAAATTGCAGCTGCTGGAGAATATCACCTGAGGAGCCAGAAGATTAAAAAAGAAGGAAGAAAAAGAAAATGAAAAAGAAGCTGTAGCAGCAGGCAACAGCTTTATAGCGAGGAAACACTGGGCAGGGGAAGGCAAGAAGGACTTCAGTGACAGATAAATTCATGGTGGATGAACCCATGATGCCTTTTGGAGGACAGGCTGGATGCAGATGCAAAGTGCTGGGCCCCAGACACAGTCCCTGCAGTGCTTTCTGGCCAAGAAGCTGCCGCTCCTGCTGGGTGTGAGAGGCAGCAGCACTGCAGGTCCCTATAAAATCTGGGAGTCCATATAAAATTATTGCTCACCTCTGCTCTGGGAAATGAGCAGCCATCCAGCCTGCTGCAGACACGAAGCAGTTGGCATGTGCCAGCCGGGGCTTTTCCCCCTGTAGTAAAAGAAGACCGAGATGTTCAAACCAAATTAAAGACGTGCTGAGTTTGCCGTGGCTCCAGCAGCACTCTGTAACGATGGCTCTTCTTTTAACAACCTCAGAAGATGGCGTCTGCCACTTCCCTTCTGGCAATGAAATCTGAGTTTTTATGTTTTAATTTTGCTTCCCTTCCAAGCCTGCTGCCTTTAATCTTGTTCCCAAATCCTCAGCTCTGTAGCATGAGCACCTCTTTAGTGCTGTTGCACACTGCCAGCCCAGGGTGCTCAGAGTCCCCACTTGGACAACAGTGCTGGCTTACACCCTGACCTACACCTTTGTGCCATCCACCAATGCTGCATCCCACCCCTTCTGCTGGATGATGCTGAAAGGCAGGAAGCAGAAGGGATGACCCCAAGGGAATGGCATCTCTCCAAATCCTGGCTCCATTGGCTGTTGTCTCACTGAAGAAATTTCTACCATTTTTCTAAGTAGTTGGGTCAATTCGGGGATGTCACTTGGGAAATTTGGGATTTATTGCTCCCTTTCCACCCTCATACTCACAGCCCACTGGGAATGAGTGAAGCAGGCAGGCAGGTCTGTAACATGAGCGATCTTAGAGATGATACTCAAAAAATAGTATAGAAGATGGTATATTTGGATAGGTCTATACAGTTAGTGCACTAATAACACAAAAGGAAAATGGTTCACCTTTCAGATAACAAAGGCTCGCAGTAAACTCCACATAGGAGGGATCTCCAAGAAGAGATCCTTTCCTGGTGGTGGTCAGCCCTTAAATGGGGTTTGGGGAGAGGGGGAGCCAGGCTCCACCCCTTCCAATCACACAGGTATTATCACCTCCACCTGTGCCCCCATGGTTGACTCGATGCTCCCCTCAGGTGACCAATCAGTGGTTCAGGCCGGGATTCAGCAGTTCCCATACAGTTAGCAATGCAGAAATTTCCTAGAGACAATCCAGTCCCCAGGAAATCTTCACCTGGATGATTATTTTAGAGTTTCTTTCTAGATTATTTTTAGAAGAAGATTATTTTGAGAGATAATTCTGTGTTTTTCTGCTATTTCCCCCCTCTTGACTCAATGAGTCGGAAAGATGGAAAAGAAGTCTCTTTTGTGCAGACTGAAATGCCTTGCAGAACACACACTGAAACCCGGGCTGAGGTGCAGCAAGGGCAGGTAAACGCTGTGAAATGACCTTCCAGCCCTTTTCATGTTCCAGCTGGACACATTGCCACGTAAAAGCTGCATCTGAAATGAAAAGTCCAAACATTTCATTTGGAAAAACACCGAACTGAAGCGTTTTGATGCTTCCCATCTCAGCCTGAATGCTGCTCACCTGATTTGCCTCAGACTTAGCAAGGGGTTCAGCTGGCATTTGCTACAAGCTCTTTTCAAAGATCAGTTCCCCCAAGCCCTGGGAATAGTTTGCTATTTCAAAGCCGACCAACTGAGGGCCCCAAGGCAGCGGTTGGAGCAAAGCTCACAGTCTCTCCCCTTGGAAGAGCCTTCCAAGTGCAAGTTTTTGGTCTTCAGTGCTGCACAACAAGGGATATTTTGGGAGTGAGCTTGTTCTCCTGGTATCTTTCTTCTCCCTGCCTCCTACTGCTGCTTCATGGCTTTTATCTCTCTGCTCTCCCTCCCTTCATGTCTCTGCTTTGGAGGTGAGATGTGATTCTCTGCTCCCCTTTCCATGTGCCAAAACCCAGGAGATGCACAGCAGCTCAGGGTCCTCCCCGGGGCTTTGCAAACCATGAAACTGCGGGGATGACTGAAACAAGGACAAATACTCAGTGCACCCAGCACCCCCTGAATCTTCTTGCTCAGTCCTACACTCCTTTGGCAGAATCATTCACACATTTCCTCTAGGAGGGCTGCAAAGCAGTGACCAAGGTTCGGCCAACTCATCATCTAGTACAAAGATGTGAATTATTCCAACGTTAGCTCTATTTGCTGGTAGCCAAGCTCATGCAGCCTGCAAAATGAATTTCAGCATTGCAGTAACTGGGTAGCACCAAGCTGCAATAAAAATATCATTTTGGTTGCAAAAATAAAATGTACTGGGTTGGAAGAGTACTGCAGGGTTGCAATATTTTGGTGTCGTTGGGTTACAGCAATATTGGGCTGCAATAATCACAGAATATCCCAAGCTGGAAGGGACCCATACGTTTCATCAAGTCCACCTTCTGAATAGTAAACCCCAAGACACAAATTCACCCCAAAGAGGCATCCTGTTCTCAATCCTTTTGCCTCCCCATCACAGTTCTGCTCAGAACGGAGGCAGAAGTGTTTCTATGTGGCTAGTTTATTTGATGAACTTGAGCTCAGGTTTTCATTTGAATGCTCCAGGATGGTACATCTTAGGGCAATAAATGAGAAGTGGAAATGATGGGATTTGGACCCCTTTTCTCACACTTCTTGCGTCTTCCAGGAGCATCACCAACCAGGTTTGCATCAACCCACTGCACTGCATCCTTTCAGGAGCTAAGATTTAAGGAGAAGGAATGACATAACCCAGAGTCATCCTGATTCCCCAGGAGCTGGGCAAGCCCCCGGGCCCCCACTAATCCCACTGCCCCCTCCCATGTGGTCTCCCAGTTCCGTGGGCAGGCAACAAGCTCTCAGCACCTCCACGCACATATGGCAACCCTACTCCACTGAGCACATTTTTAGGGCAAACTTCTCATCCCACTGCTCGTTCGACTCAAAATAGCAAGCTGAATTTGGGATGAAACGTGTAGCTGTTGGCTGGGGAAGCAGCGTGCAATTAAAAAGGAGGGACTGCCAGGAATATTTTATACTGCGCATATGCTGCTTGCGATCCTGTGCACACACAGAAAAGAAAGAAAAATTGAGATCTTCCGAGAAAGAGAGGGGAAGAAAAGGGTGATGGTTTGGCTTGCTAGGACCATTTTGGATAAGCTGAAATGCCACTGGGTGGGAGATGGCTGCAGTGTACATCTCCATCTGCAGCTCCTGGCTGAGATGGAATGCCTTACAGATAGAAAAGGGGGAGCTGGGCATAGCAGCAGGTGATATAAAGAGATATATCCACAGAGGGAAATGGGCTCTGTGGTTTTGCATTTCTCTGTGGCTCAACGTTGAGTCCACCTCTGCTCCCGACACGTTTTCTGTCCTGGCTTCCCATGGCCATAAGGGCTCTCTAGGAAAGCGGGGGCCCTGCTTTGGGATGTCCTTGGAGCCACCACGTCAGCTGAGTGCTCCCATCACGTATTTCATACAAAATACGGAAATTTCCATTCCAGGAGGATTCTGTGGTTTTGTCAGTGTTGCAGTAGCAGAAGCTGGGAATTCTACAACACTGCGAAAGTAACGTCTGCCCAAAAAAACCTACTTCGAGTTGAGGAAAAATGTTGCAGTTCCTCCAAAGTTGTCTCAATTTTTGTGGCACCAAGGTCGCTTAAGAATGAAAACAAAGACAAGAGTGAAATAGAATGAGCAGAAAATCACCTTTGGGGTCTGGGAGTGACCCAGGCTCAAGCAGAGCCATCTCCGGACGCAGAACTCATCCAGCCTGCAGGTTTGTGCATGGCATGCCCGGCCCCAGGCACAGGGACAGGCACAGTGCTGCTCCTGGCTTTCCCATCCCAGCCACCCAGGACTGCTCACAGTGCCCAGGCTCCCTCGAGCTGGGGTCAGGCTTTCTCCAGGCTGCGAAGAAAAGAGTTAAGGGGGGGGAAAGAAACACTCTGCAAAAGCGATTTGTCCCCTCGGCTTTATTCCGGCTGCAAGTCGGAGCAGCTTGTAGCTCCAGAGAACTTTTAATAGAAATCTTCGGGATGAAATGGGCTACAGCTGTTTGCCTTGATAAATATATTTTATGCTACATGCCTCAGCCGCCATCTGTTTGCTGATACGAGCATTTCTCCTCTGCCGCAGCTGAAGAGAAGTCATCAAAGGGAATAGTGGGAGACGGGCTTAGTTGCAGGTACAGAGAGGAGGTGAAGCAACCCATGCAATGGAGTTATTCCAGCAGCTTAATGTGGCAGAGCTGGTGCAGGAGCAAGGACTGGGTGGGGGTGGTTGGTGGTCCAGGGGGGGCTCGTTTTGTTGCAGGTGGGGTCAGAGGGGAAACACGCTGTGGAATGTCGATTTTCAGCAGTTCTGCTGCTTAATGGTCACGGAAAACTGCCACACGGTGCTTTGGGGCACTGGGAAATGCCACAAAGAGGTTTTACACGCCTAAATACAGGGGAACTCCCAATGTGCAACACTGCTGTGCCACGAGCCATGCCTGTAATGCATGCAGTGGTGCAGAACCCCAAGAGCACCCTGTCCCAGCCACTTTTCTCCCACACTCATATAGCATTGTTCTCCCAGCACCCCACCATCTCCCTCTCTATTTTATAGACACAAACAGAGACCCTGTGGGCGATTCATCCCAAACAGATTTACAGCCCTGCAGCAAGGCAGAGCCCAAACCACCCTCGATACGTTGGTTTAACAGCGCTTTGTGCTCACAGCCCCAGAGCCCCTGCCTTGCTCCTCTCATAAACTTGGCTGGAGTGAATTGCAGCAATGTCCCTCGCTGCTGCTGATCCTGCAATAAAACCTCACCTGACCCGCAGGGCACGGGGACATGGCACAGCATCCTCCTTTCTCTCTGCAGATACCTGAAAACATCGCTCTGCTGCTGCTGATTCATTGCCAGCCAGGCCTGGGGGACCATTCGGTGACCTCCAGACTCCAGCAGTGCTATCAGAGCCCATTTCCTATTCCCTACTCTTATTCCTTTGCTCTCCTGTTAACATCCAGCCGTGGCACCACTACACTTAGCCTAGGTATGTAATAGCTGGCTGTCACGGGCACTCACATGCCTAGGTGACAGGTGCCCTAGCCATAGTGTGGCTTATTATTATGATTACTGCTGTCATTGCTATGATTATCGTATTACTTCATATTGCTTCAATGGCTCAGACAAGGTCAGAGCTGCAGGAGGGGCCAGAGAAATGATGGAAAAGGGAGACCCACGCACAGAGGGGCTTGAAATCAGGTGGCAGGGCAGAAAGGCAGGGAGCAGAAATCAGCCTCACCTGGGCTGTGCCAAATCCTGCCCCCTCTTTCCTTGCCCCCAGGGCTTGGAGGTGGCCAAGAGGAGCTGCTGGGCCACTAAGTGGCATCGCTCCAGGGCAAGCAGGGAGGGACAGTGCTGCCAGCCCAGCACCAGGATCCCCAGGGGAGAAAATCCTTTTTCTAATGAGCTCTGGAAGATGTGATGCTGTTCTTTCTCCCCACAGATTTTGAGCCCAAACCTCCCCAGCTTCCCCATGAGTTCACCTCCCCTGCATACCCACACTGGGGGGATTGCACTCAGCAGGGCTCCGTGCAAATACAAGTCACCAACAGGGTCAGGATCAGACCCTACTGCAGGCTCCACACCACCATCTGTGCCAAATGCCCCTTTTACCCAGCATCCCTTCCCCTCTCTCCTCCTCTCCTTCCATCCAGAGAACCTCCAGCACTATAAAATTCAAGGGAAGTCCATCCCATGGACTATCCCAAGCTGCTGCCGATGGGTTCTGACAGATTCTTGGAGCTCTGCTGCCGAGGGGTTGTGGATTCGGGGTGCTTTCATGTCAGTGAACACTCATTCCTGTGAGTGATTCCTTTCAGCAACGCCAGGCACTGAATCACTGGTCTGTGATCCTGTAAAATTAACATGCCCCGCTATAAATAACCACTCTCTAATGGGCTGTCATTTGATGGCTTTTGGAAAGGCTCAGCTCGTGCGAGCAAAAGTTTTAATGACTGTAATTGAAATTAGATGAAACCCATCAATGCTGGGCTTTCCATGACCCATGCTAGGGCAAAATCTATCATGCGTCAGGGAAAAAAACACCCCTCCTGGGACGTGCCCCACACAGTGAAGCCCATGCAATGCCATCAGCACACACTGCAAGTGCAGCCAACCCCCAGAGTCTGACATTTGCAGGGGTGCTGTCAGGCCGTGCCCATGGTGTGCCACCCAAACAGTGCACGATCACAGCTCAGCTGCGATGCATTTCACATGCAGCTCAGTGTTTTGTTGTCTTGTTTCCATTCCTCCCATGCAGACCCCAAAGGAACCCAGGCTCCTGAGGGCTGAAAACCCCACGTGTCCCCCCATATCTCATGCTGAGCCCCACAGCCAGAGGGGATGGAATAACAAGTCCCCCATGCCCCCGTGTGCTGCCTGCTCATGGCAAAACATCCTCTCCCACCAGGGCAAGGGGTGGCATGGGGCAAATTAAGGGATGCCCAAGGGCCCCAGAAACACTGGGACAAGAAGCTTTGGGATGCACAGCACTGCTTCTAATGAGGCACGTGGGAAGGAGGGGTTTCTGTGGGCTTTGGTTTTGCTCCTGAGGGCCAGAGAAGAGGAAAATACAAGAAAACTGTCTTTATCTTTTTGTTTCCTAATCGGCCTCAGCAATTTGCTAGCACGCACAGACATACCAAGCCACGCTTCCCTTTCATTACCCAGGGAAGGAGGCAGAAAACACAGCAGGGAGAAGGGGAACCTCCTCTGAGCACAGGCTGAACGATTGCTGCAGGGGCTTTGCAGTAAGAGGACCTGGCAGGCATTGGATACACTGCCCCACAAAGCTCCTGCAGTGCTGGTGGGGAAACTGAGGCACGGGGCAGCGTGGCTGGGAGCCTGCAGCAGCACAACAGCTCCAGGGGACCCTTAGGGGAAGCACACCTGGGCAGCATGGCCCCCAAAGCCTCAGGTTTAAGAGAACACACAGTTCTCTCAATGGTTTTCACTTAAAAAGAAAAGAAAAAAGTTGAAGTGAGGGGAAATGTTTCCAAAAGTCACAGGAAAACACAGAACCTCAACACAGAGAAGTGGCTGAGGGCTATCAGAGCAATCTGCCTGGTTGGCCTCCAACAAAGCACATCGCAATGCAGCAGTTGCAGAGGAATTTTCAATAGGATTGGTTAACATTCCCCAAAGGAGACGATGTTTTTATTCCGAAATTGCCAGCAAACCAAAAAAAATTTCATTTTCCTCCATCTCTATTTGTAAGTGAATATTCACTGGGATATTTGATAGCTGTAATTTACTCTCCGAGCTGTGTAATTAGCCACCTCAATCAAATGGCATCATTTCTATCTTGGCTTGAAGAACTGCTCCACTGCAAACTGGACCTGAGGACAGTGCAGGGCTGGGACCACCACCCACAGCCAACGCTGCCTTACTCCCAAGGATCAGCCCTGGCTGGGGATGGAAAGCCTCTGGAATTAAAAGAGGGGGCTGAACATGGAGGCTGGGGTGGATTTTAGTGAGTTTTTCCCTCCTTGGAGGGATTTGGAGCATGGGAGAAGACAGGGAGGGAGGTGTGGGGCTACACCCAGAGGTTCTCCTATTTGGCATCCGGGAGCATCGCAGAACCATCACTGTTCAGTAATTGGATTCTATGGACCTTCGACCAAACAAAGAGAGGATTTCCCAGGGCAGTGAGGAGCCGGCGATTCCCAGTTCACCTCTTGTGCCAGGAGGAGACAGAGCTCTGGGCCAAGGCTGCAAGGACCCCGGCTGCCTTCCTCTGCTGCAGCTCTTAGGCTGAAGGCTGCCCCTTGTCTCCTCGCTGGCACACTTGAAAGGGAGAACTTTCCTTTCCCATTCTTCCATAGCAATAACAATCCCTTGTTAACACAATAAAATTAATCCTTGTGCTGCAATCAGGAAACTGTGCTTTCTCCGAGCCCTAAATAACATCATTTCCCTGCCACGTTTATAAGGTGCTGCAGTGGTTGTTTTTCTTTTTTTCTCTCCTTTGCACTGGAAAAAAAAAAAAAAAAATGGAAATCTTGTAATCTTGAGATAAATATAACGGTGTGAAGCTTCCCATTCTTCTCCAATCTGATTGCAGTGGCAGCAAAAGGACACGGGCCTAATTAAAGTGCCAATCAAGCAAAAATGGGATGCATTGTTTTTATACAAATGCTTCATTTAACCCTTTGTGCACTGCCCATCTTTGGGGATTGTCTGAACATCCGTTGCTTATTTCCATTGCTGGGAATTCCAGACCGGATTTCCAAAAGAGCTTTTGGGATGGGAACAGCACAAAGGAGCTCTAGAAACCATCTCCGGCAGAGAGGAAGGGATCCCACCAGGCAGTTCCCCAGGCACCTTGCACTGTGCAGCCCCTCCCGTGGGGGAGCTCAGAGCTCCCTGCTGCCCCCAGAGCTGGGAGGAGCCTGCAAAACTCAGGGTGTTGTGGGGAGCCTCCTGTGTTCTTCAGCATCACGGGTTCAGTGGGTCTTATGCTTCACAGTTCTCCATGAAGCATGAAAGTTATCAGTGTGCTTTTATTTGGGGCGTTTTGGCATTCCCCCCCCATCCCCCCCAGCCTCAGCACCTCTCTCCCCCGTGGCTGCTGCTGCTTCCCATCTCTCCCCACTGTACGACAGCTTTATCGAGTGCCACAAGCAGAGATTTCTGGCAGCTGTCCTCGTGGCAGGGAGAGAAAAAAGCGCAGACACCCCCTTATCTGCAGCCCAGGAGAGTGTGGGGGGTTGTCAGCAAAAAGCGTCAGCAGAGGGACGTGGGAAGGGACTGGCACTTGCTGGTAGCATTTAAAACTGCAGCGCTGCAAATGCCCCTCACACCTTGGGAGCTCTGGGGAGGCAGCTGCACTCCCTTCACGTGGGACAACACGAAATGCAAAAGTCTCCCTGCCCTTCTCTGGTGTCCTGGCTCAGGTACTGTGGTGGTGTTCCCTCCTCCATCCCTCTCCCCACTTCATTTTGCTGCCTACCTCCCCACTCACACGTTGCAAACAAGCAGAGAACGTGAGCAGCGCTTTGCAGAGGGGGAAACTGAGGCAGCATTGAGTGGCACAGGGAGAGCCTGCAGCAGAGCAGCTCCCAGTCAGTGCTGCAGCATCACAAGCCATTACAACGCAGGGAAACGTGTGATTATATCCCTGCCTGCCTCTCTTCCAGGCGCTCGCCTTAGCTTTGTAATACCCAAGAAGGAAATCCATCCGAGCTGCTCTTGTCCTGCTGTTTAAAACTCAATTTTCCATCAATATTGCTTCATTTTTATCAAGTTGCTTACACGCTTTTATGTTATTCTTTTTTTTCCTTCCCCCCTCTCCCTTTTGCTGCAGCTTTTCAGAACATTTCGTTTCTTGCACTTCTCAGTAAATAGCCTGGAAGTAAGAGAGCCAAAGGCATGTGAAAAGTAGTTGCATTCATTGTTGTGATGTTTCATATCTTCTGCACTTGTCAATGTGGAACACCAGGGGGAAAAAAATGGGGGGAAAGAGTGGAAATGAAGACAGACTTCTGCTCCATCCTTTGTCCTCTTTGACTTCCAGGAGTCAGAGGTCAGTGAGAGCCACCCTGCTCCCATTCCTGGCATCGTGCTTTGCTGTGCCCCACATCACATTTTTGATGCATTTTGATTAACTAATCAGGAATAAACCCAGTTTATTCTCCTTCAGAGACACCTTTCCAAGGCCAGGAAGCGTTGTAGCACCATTCAGTGCTCTTCCAGAGCACATCAGCTGCAGCAATCCAAACCCAAACCCAAGCCCAGATTTTCCACCCCAGATCCAAATACCTCTAAATGAAATCTAACGACCAACGCAGTCAGAACCACAGGGATAAGCAGTTAATAAAACTTTGCAGTTCCATACTACTTTCACTGAGGATTTAAAGCCCTCTACAAAGGTCAGTGCTACAGTGATGAGAATTTTCCAGCTGAAACGTTCCCACCAGGAAGGAAATAAGAAGAGGACTGTCCTCCTCATCCTGGAAGTTGGAAATTCGGCTGTGTTTAATGCAGGCAGGAAATAATACCCTTTGTGGAAGGGAATGAAAAAAAAAAGAAAAAGAATTGCCATGAAAATGTTAATGGAGTTTTGAAGCTCCACGGAGGAGCCTTACATGTGTAGCAGCCTTAATATGCATTAGTACCCACAGTCTGCAAGCAAACATTTTGCAGATTAAACTAAAACACACCAGGAAAGCCTGAGAGTTATTTAGGAATCTAATTCCTGCTGAAATCAGGCGTCGTGCGTGGTAACCTGCAGCTCACTGTGCCGGGCACACTGTGTGCTTCGGGGCTGCAGCCGCTGCCGGACCAGGGGAAGCACAACCTGGGGGGGGGACAGCTGCTCACCCCCAGCCCCACTTCTGCACCATTCTGTCCCAGAGCAGGCGGCAGCTTAGAGATGGGGAAAGCAGCACACGCGTGGAAAAACGCTCGGATAGTGAAAAAGCCAACCACAACTGCCCACCCCTTAACTGCTAACAGGACCCCCCCCGAGAGCAGCACGAGCCCCAGTCGATATAACCCGGCGTTAACCAGGCTCAGCTCGTTAGTGCTACTGATGAGGTGACCCCCAGCACAGGCGGTCCCCCCCACCCCTCAGGGTTCCCAGGAGCTGCGGCACAGCGCGGAGTGCCGGCCCGGCCCCGTTTGAAGTTCACCTTTCAGCACAGCAGAGAGTAATTAGAGCTCACAGCTGTAATTACTTTCTAACGCTCCTTCTCTAATTGCGCTGAGCGGCCCAGCTGCCCCTCCCGGGGTCGGGATGGACGGGGAGGGGGAGAGAGGGGGGGGGCTGCCCCGGCATGATCCTCACCTGTGGCTGCGCCGAGGTGATTTAAGTCCGGGTG
>VXAB01002723.1:195211-237978 GCA_013399175.1 Odontophorus gujanensis | reverse complement strand
CCGGCGGGCGGCGGCCTGAGCCCCCGGCAAGGAGCCCCCCACCCCGGCGCAGAGCCCACCCTGAGGAATGAGCGCTTTCCAGGCAGACCTCCTCCTCCTCCTGCTCGCCTGCTTCCTGCTCAGCCACGGTAAGAGCCGACCCGGCACTTAGTTCCGAACAGGGCGGGCGCAGAGGGGGGAGCAGGGTTTAGGGGTGCGGGGACCCCCGCAGCCCCTCGGGATGCTTTTTGTTTTTCCCTCGGTGAGGGAGGCCTGCGGAGTTGTTTTGCATGCATCCCCACCGAGGCAGCTCGCCTTATTTAAAAAAAAAAAAAAGAAAAAAATCTTTAGCATGCAAATGAGTTCTTTCTGCTCCAGCTCCGCTAATTAGACGGTGTTTGTGTGTAAACACGGCTCTGCTCGGCGACCCCGGGGCCGTGGGGCTCTGTTTGGGGCTGCGGGAATGGAGGGCAGCGGGAGATGCGGCTGCGGAGCGCTCCAGGGGGCGGCGGGGGGTACTGAGCACACGAGAGACACTGCGAGCGGAGCGGGGATCCCGGGGGTTGGGGAGAGGGGGGGTTGCATCCCGATCGTACCCCCGCGATGGAGGGATGGAGCTCGGGGAGCCGCAGGAATGAGCTCGGTAACTTTGCTGCCGGCGTCCTCGCCCTGAAGTGAAGGATGAGGGGCGATGCGGTGCGGGGTGCGGGATGCTCTCGGTGTGCGGTCCTGGGGCTGTGTCACCTGTGGAGGACGTGGGGTTCTCTGCGTCTCGGAGCCGGAGCGCGATGTCACGCTGCCGCGGTCCCGGAGTCAGCGCTGCTTTGTGTCAGGGTAGGGATTGGGGCTGCTGGAATAAAAGGATAAAAAGCAAACCCACGCAGCTCGTCCATCTGTTGATTAAATGAAGGAGAAAACTTTTGGAGGGAGCGGAGCTGCACCGCGGGCAGCTGGGTTTGTGCTCGGCCAGACATGATGCTCTGCATCCCCACCACCCGCTGCCTTCCCCTGCGCCTGGTGTTCGGGTGGGCTGAGCTCCGAGCTGTCCCTGGCTTCTTCCCTCGGTTAGGCTGTGATGCTGAGCTCCTGCTCTGCCCTCCCTTCCCCTTTTCCTCTCCCCCATCTTCACTTGTACTAATATTCCTTCAGGGGGAAGCTGTGTTTGCATTCTCCTTTCCTTCTGCACAAAAGAAACCCACTGTGTCTTCCATGTGGATTTCTGGCTGAACAAATCTGAACTCTCCCCGGTGCAGCGGGGATGGGAGCAATTCAGGATCTCGTCCTGGCCTCTCTGCTCCCTCAGCTGTCTCTGCTCCCTGTGGGTCAAATGGCAGTTTGCTCATGGAGCCAAAGAACTTTGTCTCGGATCCAGCGGGGATTTGTTTCTTTTTTTTCCCTCCCCCCTTTTTTCCCCTCCTCCCTATTGCAGCCATTATTTTCTATAAGGGCTAATGCACTTTCTAATAGTGGCTCGAAAGCCTCCGTGGCTCCTGGGCTGCATCTCCCCGGGCCTCGTGCATCTGCTACCTTGCTTATTCATGGTTGTGAGGCAGAGATAGTGCCTTGCAGAGCATTTCAGGCTGCTTCCTCCTATAGGAAGAGCCGAATGCATTTCTGCATTTGCTGTTTGTAACGTAGAGAAAAAGGGACTGCTGGCAGCGTGTGGTTTTCTCCCTTCGGGGTGAAGCCATGCAATAGGATTTCATGCAAAGAGATTCCTCCGGCCACATGGTGCTTTGGGGAAGGAGTGGCCTGGATGCAGGAACTGAAGCTTATTTCCCACTGTATGTCATGCTTGCCTCCCCCGGAGCAGCTGTTGGGGTGATTCAGGTGTGTCCAGATGTGTTAGAGATGTGGAGTTGCTTTCTGTGGGCAGCGGTGCTCTCAGCAGCTGCTGGGCTGTGGGGTGGGGATGCTTTGTGCACATCCAGAGGGCACTCGTGCCCTGCTCTGCTGGGAGCTGCTGGGCCAAAACTTGCTCGAAGGGCTAATTAAAACCCTTTGACCCTGTAAGGAGTTCCAGTGGCCCTTTTCTGTGTGCAGGGGGCAGGCAGGGCTGCAGCTTCTCTGCAACAGATGAGTGGATTGGAGGGATTTGCCATAATAAGACAGGCACGACTTAAATTCCTCCCAGCCAAGGGCAGCAGGGATGAGCTCTGCAGAAACCTTGCTCAGGATCCAGATCCTAGCTATATCCTCCTTTACAGTAGCCCCCTGCACCCCCCAACGGCATTTTCCTTCACTACTTCTGTGTGCCTGTGCCCTTGGGTTTGTACTTCGTGGCCCCTGTGCCTCCTGGTGGCACACTGGCTGCCTGCTGCTCCTGTGAGCCCCACAGACAGAGACTGAGGGTGGGGGAAAGGTGCTTGTTGCTCCCTGCCAGGGGCTGCTGCTGAGCACAAGCATCAGTCTGAGAGGAGGAACTCTGGGTTTCTGTGCTTCTTTTGAGGTAATCCAGGAAAAGCTGAGCGCCTTGCCATGACTTTCTGGTGTCTTTCATCCTTGCAAAGAGGCAGAAACTCATTTTCTGAATGTTCCTCCTCTGCTGCAGTGTCATCCAGACCAGGTGAGGCTGGAAGCAGCTGGGGGAAGTGCCCTGGCCCTGGGGGCTGTGGAAAGGAGTGTCCCTAAATATGCTGTGCATGCAGTCCCACTCCTAAGTACTACATGCATGCAACCACCATCTCCCCTTGCTGCTCTGTGCTGCAGTAACCTACATGCATTTGACAGGATCTGAAATTTATCTTGGGTGGGAAGGTTCCTGTCTGTCTAGGAATCTGTTTCCAAAGGTGTTTGCTTTCCCTCGAGGTGATGAGTACTGAGTTCTCTGGGTGTTGCAGGGTGTTTTTCTCCTTCACAGTTCACTTGGTTCCTTTCTGGAAGTAAATCCTTTACAAACACCTGGAGCCTGGAGGGTCTGATGCAGATTATAGCGTTGTGGGGAAGGTGTTGGGGAGCAGAAATGCAAGCCTGTGGAGTGCTGGGAGGTGTCTGGTGGGGGCTGGAGGCTTTGCTCCTTGCTGCAGTGTGCTGGGTATGAGGGGTTGTGTTGTGTTCAGCAGACCTGAGCTGAAACAGATCCTGTGAACGTGTAATTAGGAGCTCACATTAATGCTGCTGCCCTGCAGAGAGAAGGGGTGAAGTCACCTCAGCCCCCTTCCTAAATGCATAAGGTGGACCTCCACTCTCGTGTTATGAAAGCACACAGGGGTCTGAGAGTGTCCTCACTGTGTGTTGCCCTGGGGAAGCAGTGCAGGATTACCTTTCCCTAACATCGGTTTAATACCATTCAGATTTCTTCATGCTTCCTCATTTCCCATCTGCACCTCCTGCAGTGAGATTCACAGGAGGACCGCAGCCAACTTTGCTCAAGCTGGCTTTTCTTGTGAGGTTTTGGTTATTTGAAAAGACTGAGAGGGGAGGAGCTGTGATTTGTTCGGGTACCCTTAGCCAGAGGGAAGAAAGAGAGGAGAAGCACCTGCCCTGATGCTAACACTGCATCCCTGCCCACCTCCAAGATGCTGCAGGGCTCCCTGGGCACTCTGCTTGCCTTGCACACGCACCTCGAGCAGATGTTGAGTGCTTTGGTGCACTGTGTCACTGCTCCAGGCTTTCTGTGGCTGTACTAAAAAGCTGAATGCTCTTCTTTGTTTGTAGCCTTAAGTAAAGGGGAGAGAGGCTGATGAGCTCCTCAGGTTGTGAGCTGGTAGAGGATTGAGGTCTTTGAATAAAGCATTTGCTTACAAGAATATTGCAGGATGGGGAGCAGGGCTTGCTTCGAGCCTCAGATTTCACAATGGGCCCTTCAGGTTTGCGCCGAGCTCCCCAGGTGGAACTGCTGCTGGAGAACTGCTGCACATCCCTTCCAAGGTCCCTCCAGTAGGATTTAACAGCTTCTTTGTTTATTTTCTATCCATTTGTCGGTCTTAAATAACAAGCAGTGAAGGCCCTCGTGTAGTTTGTTCCAGAGCCATGCTGGTTGGACCTCTGGCTGCACTGGGGGCTGCTTCTGGCCGGAGGAAGGAGTGGCTGTGTGCAGGTGCACACTCTTATAAATCAGGAGGCAGTAAAACAAATAGGTTGTAAATCAGTCTCTTACTTGCTGGGGCTCAAGGCAGTTGGAGCAGGGGTTTTTAAGGTGCTCTGCCCTTCCTTTGGGACTGGCAGGAATCCCAGAGCTCTTACAGGGGGTGTGAATCCACTGCCTGCAGGATTAACTTGAACACGCCAAGAAGTGCACAGGGTTTCTTTTCTCTTGGCTGGGAAGAAATGAAGCTTAAAGCCCGAGCTGCCCTTTCCAGGCAAGGGGTGGACTGCCCCCAGTACTCGTGTGCTTCTCTTCCCCAGAGCTTCAAATTGCAGGGAGAGGGAAGAGGGAAGGAGCCACTTCTGATCTGCATGCTGCCGTGGGACAGAGCAAATGCTGGGTTCTGATCTTAGAAACTGGCCTAACAGATGTCCTGGCTCAATGTGCCTTCCGAGTATAATAAAGGCTGTTTATGCATCGCCTTGCTGGCAAGCCCCAACTCGAGCGCTTGCCTTTCCCTGGTGGCAGCCTCCAAAGTGGAGCAGAAGGAGCTGTAGGTCACTTGGCTGTTCCTCAGCTCTTGCTTTTACCGAGCTGTATTAAGCAGCTGAAAACTGAAATGTTCCTTGAGTTACGGCTCTAGGCTCCTGCCTGCTTGCTGCCACATGCTATGCAAGTAGGAGGTGGAACGCAGGCATTGCTCAAGTCAGATGCTAACTTCAGGATAGGATCTTGTCTTAATGCATTCCTTCAACGCCTCCACTTGCAGTGGCAGATACAGCATGCTTCTGGGCCTCACATCTCCATCTTGTGGTGGAGCAGGAGGTGATTGAGTGCCTCCCACATCAGGTGTGAACCAGGTTAGTGGAAACCGCCTTCCATCTCCAAGGACTTGGTGTTGGGTGGCACTGCTGTGCAGGTGTGATGTGTGCAGCTCACCTCGAGGTGCTGCTGAAGCCAAGCTGGGGCTGTTGCTGTCACTTGTTAGCATGGAGGTGGTGTACACACCTTGCTGCACGTGGCAGGATGTGCAGCACCTGAGCAGACCCCAGGCTGTGAGCTGGAGGAGCTTTGCTGGTTACAGATTGACAATGCAGCAAGAGTGGAAGGGATGAGCTTTCTCAAACTTGCTCTTGGATGAAAGCTCAAAGCTCAGGGTGCGTTGTCACTTTTTTCCCCCCAAGTGGGCAGAAGCTGTCAAGTTTGGAGTCCACCTTGTGTTTTCAGCAGATATTCAGCAATTAAGTTAATTAAAAGATGAGCAGTAAAGGCCCTCATCCTTCTCTGGCCTTACCCTTCCCCCTCTGCCAGCATAAACGAGTATTCAAGCTGGATGCTGCCAGTCAGTAAATGTCAATATTGGATAAGTGTTTCCTTTATATCACTGCAATTTAGCATAAGCTGCTTGGAAACAAATGTCTTCCATAAGCATGAGGTGTTCAGTAAGTACACAGTCAACATTACTATGAGGATTAAATAAATGTCAGCCCCGCTTTGTGTGCTCAGCACCGGGTTCAGCCGGGCGAGCTGTGACAGCAGGAGCGGTTCTGTCCCCTCTGTGGGAACTCACCTGGAGGGGAGGGGTTGTGAGGAGCAGCATCCCGGAGGAGGGGATGCTGGGGGGCGGCCCCGTTTGGAGCAGCGATGCGGTCCCCCACGCGGCTGCAGCATCGCTTTGTCCTGGCGGGGGCAGCAGCAGCGCTCGCACGGAGCCCACAGTCCGTGCTGTGCGGGGATCACGCCTCGTGGGATGCGGGGTTTGGGGGGGAGGGGGGCAGTCGGGATCACTGATAAGCTGGAAGCGACAGGGCTGTACCACCCCCCCCCCAAGTGCTAAAGAAATTGAACCAACAGATGCTAAAATTGGGCACAGCTGTTTGCAGTGTGTTGTCCTCCTGATCACAGTCTGACACTGTCTCTGCTCATTCCTCTTCTTGCCCAGAGATTGGAAAGGTTTAAGGTAGCAAAGCTTTGAGTGGCTGCAGATTAACTCCTTGTGCCTGAGCTGAAGCCTGTGCTGCTGGTAGAGGGCAAATGGATTTCCTTGACTTGTACTTATAATAATGGGAATCGCGTGGTGACCTCAAGGTGTGCTCTGTTGGTGCAGGAGAGGGGGAGGGCTCGGTTGGACTGGATGTGAGTCTGGGTCTCACCTGGCATTGCACATCTGAGGGATTTGGTTTTGCTCTTGTGTGAGCATCCGTCTCCCGTGGTAGGAACAGTTTCTGAAGATTCCTCTTGCTCTGGTCATGCTTAAAATGATAATATTGGTTTAAGATCGACACTTGCGATAAGCTGGGAAACACGGCACCCTTTGAAGTCTTCAAAGCCCCCTTCCATCAAACAGGCCAGCAGGGCAGAGCTCTGCGACCGCCGTGCTTCACTGCAGCCTCCTCCCAGGGCCCTCCTCTCCTTTCAAGAGCTGTCACCTCTCACCTTCCCTTCATCTCTGGGAGCTGCTGACTGCATCCAGCTGGGGTTGGCAACACTTGCTCAGCATCTCTGTGCAGTTTCTTGTGTAGGAGCTGTGATCTCCCAAACATACCTTTGTTTTCCCCACTTTCTGTGCTGGATGCAAGCCAGAATCAGGCTCCTCCTGGGAGGGAGGAGGGGGTAAAACACATCTATTTCCTCAAGGAGGAGGAAGGGACCCTGTGCACGTGCCAAACGGGTGGATGGATGGCCCTGATGATGTCTCTACAATGGTTCCTGTAGCAAACTCTTGATCCAATGTGCTGATCCTTCTGATCCTTCCACAGCAGACAGGTTTCTCTCTACAGTTTGGCTTTCTCCCAAGCATGTGCAGAAATCCATGTAGTGCTTGTAACCTGAGCGAGTTGCTGCTGACTCGAGCAGATCAGGGCTGCTGTCCCAGCTGAGGCATCTCATTCAAAATCAAGAAGAAGTTGTTGAAGCTTTGAAACTTGCTGTAACACAGGAAACATTCCGGAGCAGTGGGTTGGAAATGGCGAGGTGGGCTTGCCAAAATAGTGTGCTTTGATTTTTTTGCAGTGTTAGTGCTGAGCTCAGGAAGGTGCTCCTTTGTGTAGGTAGGATTGCAAGTCCTGCTGTCGTAGAAGCTGTCTGACCCTTAAAATCTGCTTGTAATTATGGGAAAATACGTAAAGATTAAATAGGTGCCATTGAGACTGGCCTGGCCCTGGTGCATTGAGCAGGTAAAGAGAGGACCTTAAGAGGCCATTGAAGAGATTGATGGGCAGTAATGGGTGTAATAGTAATTTTTGTCCTGTGTTTTTAATAGTGATTGACGACAAACGCAGCTGGAGCCCCCGTGCGGAGACCGAGAGATGCAGTTCAATTACAGAGGCTTCTTAACTTAATGAGGCCATGTAATAAAAACGAGGCATAATGAGCAAAGTGTAATAGTACTATTATGCTTATGAGCCCTCTAGCAGAGGGCTGTGCAGGCAGCAGGGATCATCCCGTGCTCTCTTGGGAAGGGAAGGCTTTGGCTGGAATGAAGGTGGGGTTGGGGGATTGGAGGGATAGTGGGTCCCCCAGTGAGATGGAGGTGCAGGAGCAGGTGGAGTGCTCGTTTGGGCCCTGTGGAGGCTGATCCCTCGTGTTTATGGGTTGTTCTGGTAGGCAGTGAGCTGTGGGTTTCAGTCACTTGGTGCTTGGTTGGGAAGCTGGTGGGCAGCTCCCTGGGTTGCAGCCCTTGTCTTGGAGGTGGGGGTTTGCAGCACCTGGATTGGGGGCGGAGGAGGATTAGTGTCTGCGGAACAGTTCCGTCCCCACTGCTGTTAAATGTAGTTAAACTTGAGCGACTTCTAATCTAATAATGAAAGGAAGAGAAATAAGTGTTCTCAGTGATGCATGCCCCTCACAGTAAGTACTAATTGAAAATGTATTTACTTTAAAATGAAAATGTAATACGATAAATGGTGGGTTGAGAATTCTGCGTGAGGAGGGGGGAGAGGAGAGCAGCCTCCAAGCTGTGGGCCTGGGCTGTGGGGCTGGCAAAGAGTGGGATTTCATGTACTCTGGGGTCAGGAGGCCCCAGGAAAGGGTCTGAGGTTTGTGTTAGAGCAGAGCTCAGAGCTGTACTCTGCTGAAACTGGAGTGTGTTTGGATTCTCTTTCTCAGCTTGGTCTGCAGAGGGGCATCCAAGCTGGACTGCTGTTCTCCTCCCATGCCTTGCACGTCTTCTTCAGCCAAATATTCTGGGGAAGGAGATATTGATCCTTTTGAGACTGGGGAAACATTCCTTGTCACTAGGGCACCGAGGCTGGGTGGTAACCCCTTCCTCCCTCTGCTCTCAAGACTCAGCTTGCTCCTGGCTTGGTGGCTGAGATGGGCAGAGCTGGTGAGGCCCACATTGTATGTGGGCCCTGACCCCCCGGAAGACCCTTGTCTGGCAGTGCTGATGCTGGAGCATTGTTTGTTTCTTGGATTTGGGTTGCCCACTCACCTCCTGTCATAGCATCACACAGTACGCTTTGGGCTGGAAGAGGCCTCAAAGGTCATCTATTTCCAACCCCCTGGTCCTCTGCAACCTGTCTCTAGCAAGACACGGTTCCCACTGCTGAAGCCAGAGATGCTTTTCAAAGCAATCTGTAGGCAAGGCTCAGTGCTGCACAGCCAGTGACCATTAAAGGATGAGCCCTGACAAAAGCCATCCCCAGCACTGTAATCTTTGGAGCGAGGCACTCTGGCCCTAATCCCTTCACGCAGAGTTTCTGCTTGTTTCTTCGTATGGGTGCATTTGTATAATTTGCATTTTGCACTCTGATCATATGCATAGAATTCAAATTGAAATGGGGGTTTGAATAGATTTGCATGCTAATGAGGCACTGGTTTTATTTATTTATTTGGAGCCCTCTCAGCAGTGTGCAGCTCCAGCAGCACGAGGACCCTCGCTTTTCCCCAAATCTGCACTAATATAAGATTGCAGCCAGTGACCTTTGCTCCAGCTCTTCTCTTGAGCTCTGGTCCATCGAAATTAATGGATGGCTTCACCTTAATGAAATAGAGATTCTTGTTAAGAGCATACCAGTGCCAGGATATGGCTGTGCCAGGCAGCGAAGCAGAGCTGTGTTGGAGGTGATGTGAGCCAGTGATGCTGAGCACAGAGCAACCAGAGCGCTCTCCTGCTCTCTCCTTGACCTCACAACGGTGCTCAGGGGGAGCATGGGGCACCCACTGCCTTTGGTACCTACACCTCTCATCAGAGCACGACCCCTCTCCATCACCAGGCAGTTATTTCAGGTGTGTGTTGGCAGCTGACCTTGGGATGCTGCATCTGGGCTTCGGTGATGCCCATCAATTGTGCTCTGCCCGTGCTGTTCTCCTACAATAGGAACCTTTAAGCCTTTGAGAGCCAGCAGGAGAGGAGGTTTGGAAGTCTTGAGATGGGGAAGCTGAGGACAAGGAGAAGACTGCTTCCCTAACTCCTGGGGAGGAGAGCACGCTGAGGCCCAGGGGCTTCATCGCACTGCAGCTCCGTGCTCCTTCCACTCCTGCCCCATGTCCACCCACTGTGTAACATGAGGCCGAGGCTTCCCGTGCCAGCTTTCCCTCCCCAGATGCCTTCTGCAGCTGAGGTCGGTGCTGTAGAGCAGCCAAGCAGGGCTGCAGGGATGGCAGCAGGAACTGGGTCACACCGTGCTGCCCCGGAGAGCCGGTTCCTTGCGAGCAGCCTGGCGTCCCATTAGCATTGTGCAGGGGGTGTTAGAGGTTGATAAGGGAGCTGTTCTTCCTGCAGGTGGGGCTTATTTGGGGCTTATTGTATGTTCCAGTTTATATTTTAATATAGTCAAAGGTGACTTACAACTTTAATATTAATTTTAAAACTGATTGCTCGTGTTTATCTACGTGAAGCCGGATTAATCTCGGCCTTCACTGATCCTGCTGGTAGCTTTTTTTCCCCCTGGCTCGAGACACGTGTGGCACCGACAAAAGGTGAGGGGGAAGATGTTTGCAGGGTGATAAATAATTGTCCCAGGGTGTGCTTTTCTTTCAGACAAATCTCTCTGCTCTGAGAGCTTAACAAAGGCATCAGTGGGAGCTCCTGCTTCTGTGCGAGGTTCTCTGCTCGGCTCGTGGAGCGGGGCTGTGCTGAACAATGTCCAGCTTTGTGCTTCCCATGGAAACCTCATTTCTGTTGTTGTTTCTGCCTGGTTTTGCAGGCTCTCTCTAATCCAGCTCCTTCTGTGCCGCACCGTGCCACCTGCATGACAATTTGTCCGATGCTTGCAGAGCATCTGCTGCTGGAGATGATGGTACTCTGCAGATTTAAGGTGGCTTTGTAGCAGGGGCAGTGGGATGGAGGTAGATCGCTGTCCTGGTTTGGACTGCTTGTGTCCTTGGGCAGAGCATCAGCTGTGGAGCTTGGCGATGCTTCCGGCTCTGGGTACTTCACACTGTTGCCACTTTGAATGTGATGCATTTTAAGGAGACTGAAGTTGAGCAGGAGATGTAGGCTTGAGGTTGGGACAGCACTTTTTACTTAGAGGGTGGTGGGAAGCTGGCAGCACTGCCCAGAACTGCGGGTGCCCATCCCTGGAGGCACTGAAGGCCATGTAGGGTGGGCCCTGGGCAGCCTGGGGGGCATCCAGCCCGTGGTAGGGGTTGGAGCTTTAACATCCTCTCCAACCTAAACCATTGTATGATTTTAATAGATGTAAACCTCAATCTTGTGGTTCATTGAATCCCTTTCACCTAGCTCCAGGATGAATGAGGGTAGTGTTGCTGTAGATGCTCTGGGTCTTACAGCTGACTTGGTGGGTATTTGCACTTTATAATTGGAGGAAGAGGATAAGAGCTGTGTCTCTGGAGTCCTGTAGTCATGAATCTTCATGTCTTAAGCATTGGTCTGCCTGTACACCAGTAACACTTGTTAAATTTGCCAGAAATAATGAGTTTGCAATGGGCAGTACTGGGTATATTATCCATCTCCCAGTGAAAGGCTGCTGGCACTGAAGCCCTGTAGCCAACTTTGATCTTTCTTTTCACTTTGAGTATGGGAAAGTGTTCTGCTTTTATGGCCCCTGTTCTCCAGGGCACCTCTGGAGTGCTGTCCATCGCTTTTCCCATCCCAGCCTTACGAGGAAACACTTTTGAGAGGTTGTTATTACATGAAAGGTAGAACTTTCTGTATTGAAACGTGCTAGGTTGGTGGGCTGAGAGCTGAGTAAGCTTAGGGAATGACAGTGGCAGATCAGGTAAAGTGATGCACAGAAGTTTTCAGCTGAGATGATGCCAGGTTGTATTGCAATGTGTGTGTGTTGTAGGGGGTTTGCTTTCCAGAATTACCCAATCTCATCTCCTCCCATGGATGGGAGGGGGACAGTGTTGTGTGTGCTCACAAGGCAAATGGAAATGATCTCAAGACAGAGATAAGGGAGAAAAGCCACTAAAGGCAAGACTTGACATCGTGCAAGCTAACACCAAACAGCCATGTAAATCCCATTTGTTTAACATTTCAGAGCTTAATGAGACAGAAATCTCAAATGGCAATTGTCACAGGTGTAGGCAGGGACTGCTAGGCTGTGTTTAGCTAAGACAACTGCTTTGTGGAGCATGGTTGCCAGCAGCTCAGCACTGCTGCATGCAAGGGCTCCTGTGCAGCCAGCTGCCCTGCAGCTCGCTCCTGCTGGGCTCTGTGTTGCAGGCTTCCCACGCCTTGGGTTGGTGTATGCAGTGGTTGAGCCCAGGAGCACAACCTCTGCACAATTTCCATAGAGGACAGGCCTTAAAGACTTCTGGGATGCCCTTCAGTGTGGTATGATGTACTGAGCACCTGGCTGCCATGGCTTCTGCCTCAGCCAGCTGCTCGTGGTAGCCCTGGTTGGAGGGATGCTGTGATGAGACCTCTAGGCAGTGCCTTCAGCATGGACATCTGCCTTGCCCACCACAGGGATCACCTCTAAGCTCTCTAAACCCAGCTTCATTCTCTCTCTTTCCCACTGTAAACTTACATCTATTTAAAACTAGTTGAACGGTAGAAAAGGCATTAATGTCAAAATGCATTATCTCGAGTAACTTGCTTCTTCACTGCTAATTCATGCCTTAGCTTTGCAGATGATGTTCATAAATTGCTAAAGCAGTATTTTAATACCAACACAGCCTATAGTCCTTCTGACAGCTGCTACAGAATGGGCTGTGTATGGAGCTCCAAAATTGATTTTTTTTTCCTCATTCTGGGTTGGAAAAAATATATGAAGAAATGCTGTATTAGATTAACTGAAAACAAGACTGAAAATATTTGTTTCAGGTCAAATAAAACATTTCATCTGATATGATATGTCCTTAGTTCAGACTTGAAGAAATCTTTTTAGAGCAAATTTACTTCAGAAATGTCTTGGGAAAAAGAAGTTCAAGTATTTCATGTAGAGGGGAAAATGTCTATGTAAAATGCTTCCCCCTCTGGCTCCCCCACCCCACCGTGCTCTGCAGCTGAAGGGTCTGATGGGGGTTTGTGGGCAGCATCAGCTGACCCACGTCTGTGTGGTGGCAGTGGTACCCTGAGGATGCAGGGGAAGAGCACATGAGTCATTCTTCTAATGGGTACCTTGGCAGGTGAGAGAGGGGCTGAAATTACATGTTTGAAGGAATAATGGGACCCTGGTTAGATGACTAAATCTTAATCATCCTGGGGGCAAGGAATTGTGAGTTGGTTCATCCTGGTTTCTTGATGTGTGGTGTTTCGCACCTAGCCTGGAGGATCTGGAGGGGAGAAAAACACAACCCAAGCTGCCAGTCCCTGCTGCATGCATTGCAACAAACCCAGCTGGGTCTTATGTGTTGAACCAGAGCCTGATGTGGTTGTCTGCACTCCTTGATGATGCAGTTGAGAGGCACCCAGGGTCACCCAACCCATTTCCTGCTGCTGGTCGTGCTTCATCACTGATTCTTTCCTCATGTCATTAATTACCTCCTGGTATAAGAGGCACTCCAATTTCACATAGTGTTTGGATTCCTGATGAGGGTTTTTGGTGAACCCTTGCTATGATATGAGACCTTTCCAATGCTGTGAACTCGACAGATCCTTTGCTGCTATGGAGCCCCTGAACTCCCATGACCTGGTGGTGTCTTAAAAGTAAGCAATGGCTTGGGAAGTAATTCTGGTGTGACTGCTGCTGGGCTTGGTGATGTTTCTGGGCACGTAAATTTGGATGCTTCTGAGTTTGCACTTGGGGTGCTGGGAAGCATGCTCTCTGTTTTAGTGGAGTAATAGAGCAATCACATTGTACTGGACATAGAAACTAATGATTTTTTTTCTCTATGATAATGCATCTTCATTACTCCAGGGAAATCATTTGCTCCTGTGAAGACAGGCCTCTCATTCCTTTCATTGTGTGGGTTAAGGGGAAAGAGACTAATGGCTTAATTAAAAGGTTGGTGTGAAAATCAGTCTTAGCCCCTCTTTTTGTTATATTTAAAGAATAGGAAGTAGCCCAGTCTCATCTAGTGGAGCTGTTTGGTGCTTTCTCATGCAACAAGACACTCGTGTCAGGGCTTCGATCCATCACCCGTGTCCCCTGTAAGCCATCTGCCCACTGAAGTGGGCTGGGGCAGGCGTGCACTGGTGCTTCTTCATGGAAAATGCTGAGATTTATTCTGTGTGAGAGGGGAACGTTATTTAAATCTGCACATTTTGCAGGATGTGAAAGCAGCTCCACATAATATACAGCCTTCCTCTCCGCTGGGACTGCTCTATTAACATCTTTCATTTGTGTAGTTGGATGCTTTGCAGTTCCTTTTAGCAGCGATAATCCAGCAAAGACCTCTGTGTTGTTCACACTGTAATATTTATGGAGCCAGCCTTCCTTTTAATTTCCATGCAGGGTTTGACCATATGCAGAGATATAATCCAAACAGCAGCTTCAGTCACACAATAGTTCAGGCTTTTCCCTCGCTGGGATGTAGGACTGCTTGGGGACTTATTTGGAGCTGTTTTGGTTCCCTTTCGGAGGAGGAAAAAAAGGTTCTGAATGTCTGTTGACAGTGATTGTGCTCTCTTGGGCTGTTTCCAGAGGCAGAAATTGATGAAAAGGCCTTTATTGGGGAAAAGTGAATGGCTTTAAGCAGAGTCAGAAGGATCAGCTGTTCAACCATTGGGCTTCATATGGTGGAGGGACCCTGCTTGTACATAACCCTTAAATCCAGATCTTTGGAGAAAGAAGTGTTGGCTTGAGGTGTTTCTTTGCATGGGACAGAAGCCTTCCTGTAGATGAGCGGGACAGACTTCTTGAGGTGCTTGTTCTCACAGCTGCTAGATGTCACAGACACACCCGTGGGCACGCGGTGCCTTGCTCAGCTCTGCATGCAATGTTCTCCTGTACCAGAAGGGAGAGAGCAGCTTCCTCAGCCAAGCTCAGCAGGTGGGAGCCTGGTGATACTCAGTGCCACGAGTGCATCAGCATGGATGCTCCAGTGGTTGGTGTTTTGGCTCATTTAGGTGCCCAGCTTGGCACAGGGGCACCACTGCACCTGACACACACATGTCTCTAGCTGCAGCACAGATTCCTCAGCTTTTTGCCTTTCACTTTTGCACAATTAAATATTAAAGCCAGCAAACATTAGAGTTTGTCTGGCCAATTACCTTCCTGCAGGGCTGTCATATTGTGCCAGCAGCTTCCTGGGGTGCTGGCAGCGTTCAGTCTGTTTGCCAGTTGTTAGCTATGAGAAGCTCTGCTCTCCAAAACTCTTCCCACCTCTTTCTGCAGCTCCTCACCTCCAGGTGAGACATCCCAAGGCAGTACTGGGCTGCCTGAGCCTTTTCAAAATGTTGTGGGGCCAGAGAGAGCTGTTTGTTCTTCTACAGCTGTTCTACTGGTATTGACAAGGGAATAAAGGGAGAATTTAGATGATGGCTCCCTGGGAGACTGCAAACATAGGTCAGACCTGAAGTACTGCTGAGTGCAGGAGCTGCTCCTCACCCCCTGGGGCTATGGGATGACACTTCTGCAGTTCATGGGCTTGGATCTGAGAGGCTGTTGACTGAAGCAGTGTGGTTTTTTGCCCTGTCAGAGCAAGCTATCCACCCTGTGCAATAAATAATAATAAATACAAAAGCATCTGGGTTGGTCCTAGCAGGCTTTGGTGCTTTTTGTGTCTCTGCTGCTCAGGGAGCTTTCTGCCTCCCTGAAGCACCGGAGTACCTTCAGAGGTGAGGATTTGCAGCCTCCAAGCTGCTGCCTTTCAGACACTGGCTTCTCAACCTTCTAAACATGTTGGAGAGTCTCTCCTCAGATCCCTGCCCCAAAGGTGGAGATGTCTTTCTGGCAATTGAATTCCCTTTTGTTTTTTGATACATCTGGTGAGATTTTGCTGACAGGTGAATGGGAATTGCTGCACCCGACTCCCTCTAGCCTCAGCCAAGCAAAGCTGAATTGTGTTTTCACTTTGTTTTTTCGCTTTGCCTCTTAAGGCCTTGATTTTTCTGCACAGTCCATTTCTAAGAGGGATGGGACAGCATGATTTTACTGTCTGGTTTGAAAAGACATTTTAAGTACTTGAACTCCTGCCATCAGAGAGTTACACGCCTGAATCCGGCCTTGACTGTGCAGGTTGAATTTCTTGCTATGATTTTCAAGGTAGTCTGTATTAGCAGCTTGTCCTCTGCCAGACAGATCAGTGTTAACAGCTAATAGGGTTTCTCATTTCATTCACTCAGCAGTGATGTGCTGTCCCAGACCTTGGCATCTGAGATGGTCAGTGTGAATTTCGAAGTAATTGCCAGGAGTCCATGGCTTGCTCCTGGGCTGTGATAATTGGCATGCCCAGACAACTGGGTTTTGCCCCTAGAACAAGACTCAGATTGGAATTTTTTCCAGTTAAAACTTATTACTCACTGGTATTGCTATTGACCAGGCTGTCTTGCTGATCAGTATTTTCTTCTTGGATCAATAAATCTTGGTATTGATCTCAGGGTAAGCTGGAATTGTGGAAGTGCAGTGGTTCTGGCTCACTTGGGCAGCCCAGGGCCCTGCTGGAGATACAAACCTCAGCTCCTGCAGCTTGCACTTGAGGGTTGCTGCTTCCATAGTCCCAGTCCCTGAATGCACAGGGACACCCACTGTCCCATCCACTGCTCAGAGCCCCATCCCTGACCCCAGCAGTCTGCAGGGAGAGAGCTCTGCTGCCTCTCATTGCAGTCTGTGCAGTGCCCCACTGCCCTCCCTCAAAACTTCCTTATATCCAGTCTAAATCTTCCCCTTAGTTGGAAACCCTTGTTCTATTCCTGCAGACCCTGCCAAAGAGTCTGGTCCTTTCCTTCTTACAGCCCCCTCCCCTTAGGTACTGCGCTCTATAGAGCTCTGCTTTCCATCCCAAGGAGCCCCCTGCAGGGCCAGCTAATTACACATAAATCTCTCCAGACTTGATGAACTTGCCCCAGTGGGTGGCTTTTCTCCTATGTGAGATCTTCCATAAGAAGCTTTACTACTCTATACCGGCGCCAGATCTTCCAGGCTTAGCTGGCTTAGAAGCAGCTGAGGTATCAGGGAGGATCCCTTCTGAAATCTGCTGGGAGTAATGAACCACAGAAGACTGTTCCCTGAGTCGATACCGAGCTGCTGTTCATAGAAAGCTGCCAAGCACACAAATGTGAGGCTAGCAGTGGAGGAGCACTTCCACAGCAAGTCAGGAAAGCTGTTGGTGCTATCACGTCTGCTTTCCACCCAAGAGGTTTCTCTATTTCTGTCTTGGGTAAAGTGGCTGTCCCTGTTTTTTCTCTCCTACCTTCCAGATACAGTGAGGCTCTGTTCATTTCGTGCTTGCAGAGCACTTCTTGGGTAGAGCGTGCTTGAAAAGTGCAAAGTATTTATTATTATTTGCATAGCAGCCTCTGACCTGCTGTGAAGAAGCAGTCCTTCAGCTCTGCTGAGTAAATATACCTTCATTAAAAAACTCTGCCTGTACTGCACAGAACCACTCTGTCTCACGCTCATCTGATTTTTCATGTGTAAAAGTCTTAGGAGTTTGACTCTAACGAATGGGGAGGATGGGAAATGCTGCATCTGGATCCTGGTTGTGTCAGGGATGGATGTGGTAGACGTCCAGGTAGGGCTGAGGACATCCAGTGCCCCAAGGAGGACCTCTACACCCAGATTAGAAGGTTGGAAGCCTGCAGGCTTCTGGCCAAACTGAAAAGCCATGAGGTTCCCAGTTCAGGGCAGCATGGAGGCAATTTCCAGCCGGGCATGCGTGGACTGGGCTGTTGCAGAGCTCCTTGCTGAAAACATTGCTGCTTCCCACCCATGCTTAAAAGTCACTTGACCACTTGGTCCTGCTGGTGTGAAGCTTGCTAATGGGGTTCCAACGTTTTTGGTGCTCTCTGTGGCCCATAAAACTTTCCTGAGCATGAGATGATGCTAAAGCTTGAAGAGCTGCTATTTAAAGCAGTGTTGTCACAAGTGCTTGAGGTTGGCTTAGTGCTGCTCTTGTTGCTGTTGATTTAAGTCTAGTTCAAACAAACTTTGTTCGCCACTGAGCGCCCTCTGAAAATATCCTCCCTCTGAGGAAGGCAGGTGGATAGCTGTATTAGAGCAGTGTCTGGAAGCTCTGGATCTTGCTTTATATGTCTGAAGGTTGGAGCAGTTTTCTCTGTTGCTGCTGGAACTGTGCAGGACACAAAGCATTGGCCGTGATCCCTTGGGTCCCTGGCCTTGGTGCAGGTGGTAAATCAGGTGCTGAATGCTGGTTGTTACAGGGAGGGCTTACTTCTGCTTCATGTTTCATTGAGCAGCATATGGGTTCAAGTGGGAAAGCTGTTTTATCTTCAGCATCTTCCTCTAGAAAGTTGCACAGCTCAACACATTTCCTTGATGAATTCCTGAAGCATACCCATACCCTTCCCTCTTGTCATCTGACAAATGAGGGCTTTGTCTGGTGTTTCTTACTGACTTATTTGCTCTTATTACAGCTGTGTCCCAGAGAACGGAGTACCCAACAGCAGGAGCACCGTGCTTGAAACTCTGGGGTCTTGATTTTCATCTGAGATCTGGGGTGCTTCCCTGTGGCTTTACCAGATATTACAGATTAAAAATTCAATTCACTATTAAAGAGTTTCATAGATGAGAAAACCAGGATAGGACCATGAGAGTCTGTGAATGGAAACTCTTGTGAAATTTCCCCCAAACCCTGAGAATAAGCCAGAAATGGAGGAGAAACAACAGATGCTGCAGTGCCACTGAATGAAAGTGACGAGCATCGTCCGTGTGGGAGATGCATCTCGTCTGCATCGTGCTTCCACGCAGTAGTGCTGAAGGAGGTGCAGCTCCATCTTCGAGGTCCTTGTACCCCAAGTGGGATGCTGTGCAGGACTTGTGCTCCTTCTGTCTTGCTCATTTATCTGCCCTGGATGGGATTTGCCCAAACACTTAAGAGCTGAAGTTCATCTGGCTTGCAATAGGATTAGAGCTCCTAAAGAGGCGAGGATTTGTGGAAGCTGGTGTTACTGTCACCTCTGTCTTGGAGCACGCAGTCTGGGTGTCTGTTGTAGGAATTTGGATAATGGTGCTGTTTTTTGCTTTGTTCTCCTGGTGTTTTTCATACCAGGCTGTCTTTGCTACAAACATACCTGGTGTTATTATGGAGCACAGGGTGCTGCCACATCGCACTGGTTTATGACAGGTGGAGGAGAGTTAAGACCCGTGAGGATTGTAAGAAGGCAGAATGCAATTAGTTAGGAAGAAATCCACAAGGATTGTGCTGAGTACTGTGCCTTAAGCAGACTTGTGGGGCTGCTTAACCATCTGAAAGCTTTGAGATCCACTAAGTTGGTGCTTTGAGAAAAGTCGTCTTAAGTGCCCAGCACTGGGGAGGAGAAGTGTGCTGGGTTGGAGGTGACACTGGGACCCAATCACTGTGCAGGAAAATCAGACCCTGGAGCCTGGGGCTGCAGGACTCTGCAGGGCTGCAGCTTTGGTGGCCCACACCAGAGAACACAGCGCATGGGGGAACCATCCTCCAGAGGGTCAAAGCCATGTGCAGGGCTGGGTTGCACGTTGACTCCTAATTTCCAGAGTAAGGAAGAGATGAGCTGTGCTCTGTGTGCTGGCACATCTGCATGTGGCAGCTGTGATCACCAGGGTCTAGGGGCTGGAACAGAGGAGCAAAGCAGGGTCAGCCCTCCTTGTCAGAGAAACCCTGGTGTCAAAACCATGACACCTCAAAAGCGTGCACTTTCCTCTGGACGAGTAATTAGCTGCTGTAAGGGGAAGAGCTGGTTAGCATGGTGGACCAGATTCCTTTCTCAGAAGCTTCCAGATTTCTCCCAGGTCCCCCCACTTACCCTCAGCCTTTTGCCCACTTGGTAGCATCATTTTTCTTCCTCCTGTTTGAGCGCTGCTCCCTCCCTCCCCCAAGTCCCAGCACCATATGTCATTAAAATGCTTAGACATGTGGAAAAGGCCTTGACAGAGATTCAAGGAGACAAGAGAGACGCGGACGGGCAGAGACTTTGTCAGATGGAATGATTCTGACATTAGCGACGCTAACCCGAAGAGAAAGATATAGCTATAGGAGGGGGCTGGCCAGGTCGGGGGATGAGGATTGACAGAGGGGTGGAGGCAGCCATCGTGGGTGAAGGAGAATGAGATGGGGAAAAACAGGAGAGATTTTCAATGGGAAACGAAGTGGGAAGTGATGAGGATGGAGGACCCTGAGCATCATTGCTGGGCAGGCTGTGCTCCTGCCTCGCCTCAAGTTTGGGATCATTTAGCTCTGAGACCAGAAAAACAGTATTTAATTTTCTTCCTTCCCCCCCCCCCCGGGTGTCCCAGGAAGGGTTTGGAAGCGTTCCCTCCCTGTATTATAGAATGGCTTGGGTTGGAAAGGGATCATAAAGATAGCCTTGTTCCAACCCCCATTAGCTAACTCGAGAGCACAGAAATAACCCTGTGAGCTTCTGATGACTCCTCCCTTCATTTTCTCCTGGATGAGCATCTCCTATCTCAGCCTCTTCTGTTGCCTGCTGCTTTTTGCCCACAGCAGTGCCAGGGTGTGGGATTCCCCCCTGCCATCTGCTGTTTGCATGGACCCTCTGTAAAGAGACGAGACAGCCCTGTTNAGTTAGGAAGAAATCCACAAGGATTGTGCTGAGTACTGTGCCTTAAGCAGACTTGTGGGGCTGCTTAACCATCTGAAAGCTTTGAGATCCACTAAGTTGGTGCTTTGAGAAAAGTCGTCTTAAGTGCCCAGCACTGGGGAGGAGAAGTGTGCTGGGTTGGAGGTGACACTGGGACCCAATCACTGTGCAGGAAAATCAGACCCTGGAGCCTGGGGCTGCAGGACTCTGCAGGGCTGCAGCTTTGGTGGCCCACACCAGAGAACACAGCGCATGGGGGAACCATCCTCCAGAGGGTCAAAGCCATGTGCAGGGCTGGGTTGCACGTTGACTCCTAATTTCCAGAGTAAGGAAGAGATGAGCTGTGCTCTGTGTGCTGGCACATCTGCATGTGGCAGCTGTGATCACCAGGGTCTAGGGGCTGGAACAGAGGAGCAAAGCAGGGTCAGCCCTCCTTGTCAGAGAAACCCTGGTGTCAAAACCATGACACCTCAAAAGCGTGCACTTTCCTCTGGACGAGTAATTAGCTGCTGTAAGGGGAAGAGCTGGTTAGCATGGTGGACCAGATTCCTTTCTCAGAAGCTTCCAGTCTTCTCCCAGGTCCCCCCACTTACCCTCAGCCTTTTGCCCACTTGGTAGCATCATTTTTCTTCCTCCTGTTTGAGCGCTGCTCCCTCCCTCCCCCAAGTCCCAGCACCATATGTCATTAAAATGCTTAGACATGTGGAAAAGGCCTTGACAGAGATTCAAGGAGACAAGAGAGACGCGGACGGGCAGAGACTTTGTCAGATGGAATGATTCTGACATTAGCGACGCTAACCCGAAGAGAAAGATATAGCTATAGGAGGGGGCTGGCCAGGTCGGGGGATGAGGATTGACAGAGGGGTGGAGGCAGCCATCGTGGGTGAAGGAGAATGAGATGGGGAAAAACAGGAGAGATTTTCAATGGGAAACGAAGTGGGAAGTGATGAGGATGGAGGACCCTGAGCATCATTGCTGGGCAGGCTGTGCTCCTGCCTCGCCTCAAGTTTGGGATCATTTAGCTCTGAGACCAGAAAAACAGTATTTAATTTTCTTCCTTCCCCCCCCCCCCGGGTGTCCCAGGAAGGGTTTGGAAGCGTTCCCTCCCTGTATTATAGAATGGCTTGGGTTGGAAAGGGATCATAAAGATAGCCTTGTTCCAACCCCCATTAGCTAACTCGAGAGCACAGAAATAACCCTGTGAGCTTCTGATGACTCCTCCCTTCATTTTCTCCTGGATGAGCATCTCCTATCTCAGCCTCTTCTGTTGCCTGCTGCTTTTTGCCCACAGCAGTGCCAGGGTGTGGGATTCCCCCCTGCCATCTGCTGTTTGCATGGACCCTCTGTAAAGAGACGAGACAGCCCTGTTTGGCTGACTACTATGGTGCTTTGAAGGTAGGTTCTCTTGCCTGCAGAGAACACTTCAGAATCGCTTTGTGATTCTGTGAAGAAAACAAATGCAACCAAACCTGCTCTGCTGCCTTGGTAGGAGGAATCGGAGCATCCATGTGTGTGGCAAGCGTGGATGCTTGGCCCTGTTTGTTTGATGTTCAGAGTGGGAAACCAGTGGGGAAAACCCAGCGAAGAATTCCTTGTATCATTAGTACAAATACGCCTATGGTTCAGAAAACAAACAAACAAATGAAACGTTTAGAGCTGGGGGGGGGGGGAGCCATGCACGCACATGTNGGGGTGGGGGGGGGGGTGGAGCAATTCCCAAACTGTGTGCAACCTGTGATGAAAAACAGCTTCTGCTGTTGGAGCAGCTTGGCCAGAATGTACCATGAGGAGCACCATCTGCAGCGTGGGGGGAGCAAAGGGCCTGCCTTCAGGTAGCAGCCGTTGGGAAGGGAAGGCAGCAGTGCTGGAGGGGCTCGTGGGGAGAGGCTGCTTTCATTCATTAGCACAGAGCAACCTCCAACCAGAAGGGCTCTTCCAGCTGTGAGTCCGTGTTGTTTGGGAAGGGCTGGCAGGCTGCTCGCTGCCACCTTCACTCAGCAGTTTCTCTTAACAATCACAGAGCTGTTACGGTTGGAAAAGACTTCACAGATTCCCCACCCCACTGTGCTTTCTGCCCACATCCCTCAGTGCCACATCCCCATGGCTCTGGGGCACCCCCAGGGGTGGTGACTCCCCCTGTTCCCTGGGTGTCTGTGCAGTGCAGCACTGCTCTTTCAGAGATCTTTTTCCTCGCATCTGTGAAAATGACCTGCGTGGGGTATTATCACCTCCAGAGGCTGAATCAGTGCAGCTGGGGCATTTCCAGTGGTGAATGGTGCAGCAGGCTCTTCCCCTCATTTTCTTGAGGTTGGACTGCACCCCTTGAGGGATGGAGCAACCCACCTTTGTCTGTAAGGGCAGATATTTCCCTGAGGGGAGGGATGTTTGTGTAGAGAAATGATGCAGGCAGCTTGTATGGCTCTCTCTGGTACCTGGCCATGTGTAATTCTTCCAGGGCTTCCCAGGGTTTCCCTCATTTCAGATCTGGCAGCTACAGCCTTGCAACAGACGGCGGTACTGAGGGTGGTTGGTTTTCCCACCTGTTTTCCTTGTGTATTTCTCCTTGTTTTCCATTTCTCCCTGCTTTGCAGCTCACCGCACTCCCGGCAGTGCTGTTTCCTGAGCTGTGAGTCGCTCCCAGACAGCCCATTATTTCTTGCAGGTAGCCGATGCAGAGCAAGCTTTGTACTCTTAAGCACGAAGGGGGAAGCGTTCTTGGGGGAGATGAGCTCAATTTGTTTAACACTGTAATTCACTGTTCGAAATCTCTCTGTTGTCACAGGCAGAGTCACGGGATGCGTCAGCCTTTGATCTCAGCAGCTGATCTTCTGTGCGTAAGGAATTTCAGCAGCGTCTTCAATTATGTCTGAGATCCCCATTACCCCCGTGTTGTGCTTAGGTTTGGGAAGGCTGCCGAGCAGCAGATAAGGAGGAGATGAGGTGTTTTTCAAAAGAGCTTGTTTTAATAGACCGCTATTTTGCCTTCTCTGTGAGATGCTCTTAGGGAAGAGCATCTGGGGAACTGGGAAACTGTGTTTCCTCTCCAGCCACGTTAAAACATGCTCCTCGAGTGTGAGTTTATGGTATCCTGATTGCCTAATTTGATACAGGTTGATAAACGATATGTCTTACAGTGTGTGGCTTTGGGGGTAAGTATGCTTCATGGTTGGGCTCAGGTCTGCTTCTTGCTCTGCAATTAATTCCTCCGGTGACCTTGAGCACTTTGCTTCGTATCTGTCTCATTTTGCTGTATTACATAGAAATGAAGTTCCTCCTTCTGGAGAGCAAAGATGAAATGAAATCTCTGCTGGCAGCTGGGAGAGCGCCTGGTGTGTGCAACAGGTTGGTAAATGGGGCTGCGTGTCACCCTCCGGTAACGTGTCGAGGTCTGTTGTTACCTCGGAGTGAAATCCAAGCCTTTTGCACTCGTCTGTCAGGCTGCTGTGCTAAGGAGATTCACCTTGTTGCTTTTATATGGCTTCAGGTTCCCGTGCTTCACTTAAAGGGATTGTCTGTCCGGGAGGCAGCTTGGGGACGTTTAAAGATGTGCTTTCTGCTTCCCGTGTTCTCGCTGTTGCCTGCCTAGGAGAATCGATGGGAGGAAATCTTCCCTGTGTGCAGCAGGGAGTGCTTAGGTAGCACACGGCGACAAGTGTAAATCTCCTCTGGAAGCATCTACCCGGTGCCAACTGTGCTGTGAAATCAAGCTGCAGGCCGAGGGGCTCCTGCTCTTTTCCTGTGTGAGCTGGAGGAAGGAGCTGGAGCACTGATATCCAGAGATGGGAGGTGATGGGAGCAGGTGCTGCTGCTCCTGATGCCCATCCCTGACTTGTGCCGCCCGTGGCAGCACGAGGGACACTCCCAGATGAACTGCCCTGAGGTGGCACGTGGGTGCTGTGCTGTCAGTGCGGGGCCTCAGCTTTACAGGTGACTCAGTCACCTCTGATCCCATTGAGGCTCCGGCACAATGCAGAGGATTTACACAAGGTGGGCTGTGTTGTGAGGTACAACCTCGTGCTCTCAGCTTATTGTGTATTGTCTCTGAAGGAGGCTGTGTGTGTCTGTAGGCAGAGACATATGTAGAAGGTAAAAAGATTTCCCCAGGTGGGCGTGGGAGTGGAGCGCATCGATCACTTGCAGTGGTGAGGTTTGGCTGGCCACCTCCCTGCCCGGGCACAGGGCTTTCCACCAGACTTTGCATTCTGCACTGAGCTCTCCTACTTGTGCAGCACAGGCGTTGCAAAGCTTGCTTCCCTTTGAAGTGCTCAGAGGGGAAGGGGAGGGGGGGATGGGGGCGGAAGAATCTTCCTGTGGATCATTATTTGGCAGGTCTGGAAGTGCGTCACCCAGGGATGCAAACCGTACCTGAAGAGCAGGAGGTGAGCAGGAGTTGGTTGTGGGGTGTGATGAGAGCACCTGTGGGCAGGATACCTGCGGGCACGGCTGCTCCTCGTGGTTCATTATGGACTTATTGGTATTCCTTGCAGCTGACGGAGGGAGCAGCTGCTGGAGCTAGCAGTGTAGCTGAGATAGTGAACCTTTCTTACCGAGTGCAACTGCTGCAGCGTGTTGAGACAGTGCTGCACAGCGCAGGTTAGCAGAGGTCCCTGTGAGCCATCATAATGAAACGTGGGACCTTTCACCCTCAGCCAAAACTTCTGTAAATTGCAGACGGGGATTAGAATGGTGCGAGAGCCCGGGGCTCTGTACCTCGGGGTGCAAAGCATAGCCAGTTGTGCTCGAATGGAATTGAGGGGGGTAAAAAATAAACACTGAGAGAATAAGTGCTCGGTGGCAAAGGGGTAAGCTTAATGGAACAGACCATACTCCTGCATCAGGACCGGAGCAGTCGGTTTGCAGGGAGCTCCCTGGCAAATTTTGTATTCTTATTTAATAAAGCAGTCATGTATCCGAAAGGCCAGAGAATTGCAGAGATGGAGAAAATCGTTGGCGGGGGAGCGCGGGAGGAGGAGATCAGAATGGGTTTGTCAGTGCAAAAAATCGCGCGGTGCACCACAAAGACAGGGAGAAGCAGATCACACAGGGAAAATGAGACTGAGAAACAGCGAAGGTGTCAAAGCAGGTTTGTCGCTCACGGAGCCAACTGGAAGTGAAAGCGTCACGGAGAACTGGAGGCAGATCGAGGCTGTCAGGGAGATTACATTTGTCTGAGGACGGGAAGCACTCGCAGCCTTGCAGAGATGGGAGCAGACAGCAGGAGGTGAGTGCGTGGAGGTGCTGGGGTGTACGGCCAAGTGCCCACCCTGGGAGCACCCTGCAGCAGTGCCCGGGGCTGTGGCTGAGAGCTGTGCCTCCAGCTGGTGGCTGGAGCTGGTGCACAGGAGCAGGCTTGCATCCTGCCCCCTGCAGAGTGTCCAGCAGCAGCTCGGGGGTTGCTGTGGCATCTGGGGACATCTGTTCTGACACACAAACCCTGTACTGGCAAACAGTGGGTTTTGTTCCCAGGGTTAGGCTGGATGAATTCTGGTCTCTAAACCCACTGTGGAGGAGCCTGCAAATCTAGCTCAAGTTGTTAGGCTTGTAGTCCTCCTTGGATTGTCTCTGGCTCCTGGAGATGCACCATGACTAAGTGCTTTTGGTCCCCATCAGTGAAAGTAAGGGTTGTATTTTTGCAAGCAGAAGGAAGGCAGAGAAATAAGGAGCTGGGTGAATGTGTAAGTCCAACTTATCCATTTCCCAGAGAGCATTATTTGAGGTCTCCGAAGTCCTCCTGTGGGACTGAGTGGGATCTGGGTGGGACTGGTAGAGGCATTGGCTGTCCCCACGTGCAGCTGGAGCAGGTTGTGGAGGGGCAGTGCTCTGTGCCATGGGGCTGCCCTCCTCCTGCCTCTGCTGGCAGCAATTTCCCTTTTAATATTCTTCCCAGATCCCTTTAATATGACAGCCAGGGGTTGCTGCTGTGCTTTATTGCCACCACATTAATGAAAAGGCCATGGTAACTGAGCCTCTTTTTTGTGACTTGAAGATGGATTTCCTCTTTAGGCGAGTAAAATGAGCCATCCTCATCCCACGTGCAGATAAGAAATGGTGAAAGATGGCAGGGGCTGGAGAGAGTTTTGCTGGGCAGCTGCTGTTCCTCTGCCTTGTGGCTTGCTGAGACCCCTAAACATCCCCTTCCTGTTGAGCAGCAGCACAGATGGAGCAGGGGGTACATGGGGAGAGCTGGGGGCCTCATTAGAGGGGGGGAGGAAGACTGTGTTAAGGAGCCAAAAGAAGGCTCCCCATGAGCACTGCCACACTGCTGGTACCTGTGCTTGTGTTCGTGCACCCCCCATGCTGCTCTAGTGTCAAACTGGGTGCCCAAACTGTGCTGCTGGGAGCACTGGGCTGCTGCCATTCCTGTCTGCCATAGAGCCCTAGCTGAGAGCATGCTGTTAATTAGAGCCCTGGTGCCAATCCTGGTGCTCCCTGACCTCAGTTCATGGCACTTCTCCCTCTCTGACCTTCTCAGTTTGATTTCTTTTTTCTTCCAGTCCTGACCACTGGACACAAAATATTTAATTGGGGATTTTGGTGATATTTTGCAGTGGAAGCAAAAAAAGTAATGATCAGTGCAGCTAAGTCCGTTGTGCAGCATCACGCTCCTTCCTTTTAATCCCTTGGAGAGGAGCTTCACAAAGGTGCTGGGCAATGGCGCTGAGGCAGCATTTAAGCAAACAAAGGGTCGGCCAAGAGGACTCCAATTCTTATGCATTTCCCATCTTTCAGTGCATGGCGTGTTTGGGGTCACTGTGCATCTGAACATAGGGCAGTGACTGAGGAAGTAGTTGAAGTGGTGTTGGGTCCCACTGAGCTGTGGCTGCCAACAGCTCAGCCCATACAGACAGATGTGATGCATCTTTTTCACTTCTGTGTGCTTCAGAAAAGCTGGGTTAAAAAATAGGGAGGGGAGAGTTTCCTATCTGCTTTAAATTAATATAAATCCAGAGCAGAGAGGACCTTTTGTAAGGTCTGCTGAGTTAATGGCTTCATAATGACTTCTAAAGCTTCACTTGGGTAAGAAATACTGTTCATTTTGTAATTGCATATAAATACACTTTCTCATAATCCAGGACAGCATAGCAAAAGGAAGTCTAGTGGCTTAATTATAAATCTCTTTATTAGCTGGAGCCCTGCTGGAATAATAATAATAAAAAAAAGTTGGATATTGTTTTTATCTAAGAGGAAAAGGGTGGGGGGTGTGGTTTTGGAAGTGAGTTATGGAGAATTAAACAGGAAAGATAACAACAGTGAGTGCTGTGGGCTGTTGCAGCAGTGCAACTACGCAGGGCTCTGGTGAGCACTTCTGTGTGCCTCGATGTGAGGGCACACAGCTTGCAAACTCCAGGTGTGCAGATCTGGTGTGGCTCCATCTCCAACCAGTGGATTCTCCACCATCTATTTTTGCTGGTGTGATGCAAGTTGAAGCAGGGCTGTTCCTTGGCCTGCATCTACCTTACTGGCACAGATTTCTCTTGCAGAGATGGATCCTGCAGGCTGGAGCAGAACTCTGTGCCTTGTTTTGTGTGGCTGATGTCAGTGCTTGGGTGCTTTGTTTGAAAGCAGGGTGCTGTGTGCATGCTGCCCACGGGGCCACAAGTGAGCTGAGGGATGCGGAGTGCTGGTGGCTCAGGAACAAGGACCCAGCTCCATGTGCCTGTGGTGCTGCCTTGAGGCAACCCATCCATCACACAGCACCCAAATGTTGCTTTCAGAAGCAAAAAGGAAGCTAATTAAGCACTTAAAGGTTGAGCAGCCTATTTGTGTCTGATGGAGACGGAGGAGGCTACCTGGGAGATCTGCTTCCAGCTGCTGCCTGCAATTCCTGCTGCCTCCCTGTCCCTTAGCAGGGCTGTGCCTGGTAGCCTTGGGTGAAGGAATCTCAGGCCTTAGCAGCATGGCTGGGCAAGGAGTATGTGCTATTTGTACATGGAGAGATCCGATGTTCATTCATTCCTTCCTAGGGGTGCCCAGGGAAGTTGCATCCAAGCTCAATTGTTGACAGTTCTGGCCAGATCTTCCCTGGCTCTGTATGTATGGAAGGAGACAGAAGGGAAAGAAAGCTGCAGCAATACCAGAGAATAAAAGAAAAGCAAAGCAGGTCAGGACAGTAATTTTCTGTTGGATTTTATTCATATTTTGAAAAGGAAATGGGGAGGAAATAATCGCTTCTCCAACCCTTCCTTCCAGACCATGGAATTAAATCTCTAACTATTAGAGAAACTCTTGCGACCCAGACATTTTATTTCCCTTCTTTCTCTGTTATTCAAAAGCCTCCAAAGTGTCAGCATGTTTCCATGCAGGCGAGATGTGCATAGCATCTAAACAACATAATGTCAGTGTGGGAGAGAAAATTCCCACTGAGGGCCCTGCAGGTCAAAGCAAGCTAATGTATGATGCCCTCCCTTGCACTATTGAGCGTGAGTTGTGCTGATAAGACTCCATGCACCCTGTCTATTAAATCTTGTCTAGTGTATAAGCAATGCAGGCACAGAGATATTTTTCTTGCCTTCTTCCCCTTAATGCTGTCACCCTCAGCGCGGGGCGAACCTGCTTGGCCACAGGAATGGAGGGTAGCCATTGTATTTTTGTTGTTATTATTTAATTTCTGTTCTGTTTTCTCATTAATTCCACATGACATGGGTAAGTTGTTGGGTCGCTTTCTGTGCCGTGCCGCAGCTCCGGGGCCTCTGTGCACATCTCCTGCTGTCAGGGTGCGGGCTGAGCGCCGGATCCCCCTGGGCTGCTCTGGAACGTGGCCCCATCGTGTGGCTGATATCTCACCCCTGTCTGAAGAGCTGTGAGGAGAAGGCTGTCGTGGAGCTCGTTCTCTTTGCATTTCTCCATTTTGCATGCCCTGTGCTGACTGTGAAACCTGCTTGCTGCTTTTTCACTGCGCCCATTGCGAGCGTTTTGCTGTTGTTCCCCATTATTCAGAGCCCTTTCCTGGTTGTTGAATGCACCCTGTCCTCTGGGCTTGAAGCAGAAATGCTTTCAGGGTGCTGCTGCAGGAGGCTGCCTCATTAGCAATGTCTGCTGTGGCTCGCACAGCAAGGAGGGAGAGAGGTCAAGCTGCCAGAGCTGCTAACATGGGGTTTTTGTAGGAAATGGTTGGAGCCTCTTGGAAAAAGAGGCCTTGGGGACTCATTATCTGCTGCCAACGTTGTAGGGAGTGAATTGGCTGTGGAGCTGCTTTTAACAGTAAAGAGACACAGGAGCCCATCATCGTGCACCTCACTGAGACGATGGGATGCTCAGGGAGCAGAAGGGTGGGCAGCCCCAGGAAGCACGTGGGTTTGGGGTGGGCAAGGTTAAGAACTAGAAGAGAGGGCCCTCCTCTCTGTTATTTCCACTTTAGGAGCAGATGATTGTCACCAAGACTGCCACGGGCCTTGCTTGCACTGTGGGGATAAGGATGCATCTCAGTGGGGTGACAGAGTGTTACAGAACCATAGAATCATTAAGGGTGGGAAAAGCCTGTAAGACCACCAGGTCCAACCACCATCACCATATCATTGAACCCTGCTGCCTCCCTGGGCAGCCTGTGCCTCATTCAGAGGAGAAATTGCTCCTGATATCCAACCTGAACCTCCCTGGTGTGCCTTAAAGCTTGTCCTATCAATGAAAAAGAAGGAAGAGCAAAAGAAACAGAGGGAGGCAGCCAGATAGGCACCTTTAATCTTCCCTGTGAGCTGCGTCACTTTGTTGGTGGATTTGGGAGTGCAGCTGGCTTCTGGATGGAAAAAGGATGGCGGGGGACGCGTGATGCTGTGAGCAGATAACGCTTGTTGGGACAGGAGGAGCAGTGCAGGGAAATAGCCAACATCTGCTGTGTGCTGAGCCTTCATGCTCATCCCTCCTCGCATCTGACAATCCTCTCACCCTAATCCTTAAATCCCACCCATCTGCTGCAGCCACCCACACCAGAACTTCCTCTCCCTGTGGGCTGATGGCTGCAGCACAGTGATTGAGGCAGCTGCTCTGCAGCCCCACTGAGACCTGGGCCTTGTGGTTGGATGCTGATGGCTTCCCTACAGAGCGTGTTCCTTGCATGGTAGGGGGAGTGCTGTTACTTGGAGCACTCACAGCTATGCCTCTTTCCTCCAAGATTGGCTATACCCCAAGGAACATGCACACGTGAAACTTACAGTGAGGTTAGGAGTATTTTCATTTTGAACTGTGTGTCTCCAGACTTTGGGACTCACTTAGGTCCCTGAAGTCAGCACTTGGAAGGCACTGAGTGAATCAGACTGAGAGTATTCAGAGATGGGCTGGGAAATAGATGATATAAATCAGCTCTTCTTAAGGAAATGAAGTCTGTTAGGAGGAGGAGGAACTCATCTCTTTCTGTTGAAACCTGTTGGCATGTGCCAAGTGCTGAGTTGCCACCCATCATCTCTTCAGCACATTGTCAGTGACTGAGTGTGCACAACCAACCTCACTGCCTATTACAGAATATCTTACCAGCTTTTTTTTTTTTTTTTTTTTTAATTAAAGTAATATCCAGCTTTCTTAGATGTGATTTTTTCTAAGATTCTCTCCCTGTCAGTCCTCCCAAAATTAGCTGGCTGGCTAATTTTTCACAGAGCTGGGGGTGAAAGGGTAGAAATATAATGCATGGAGCAGCCTCTTCTAAAGCTCTTGTGATTGAGAGAAATGTGCCACCATGGCCTGTGCCAAAGAGACAGCTGTGGTGTGCCTGAGGTTGGAGCTCATGTTTGCTTCCACTGCTTGAGGTCACGTTTGGGTGCCAGAGGCAACCTTGTGTGCCCCAGAAGTTGCATTGAGCCTATCCAGAGCAACAAGCTTGTCAGATGGAGCAAAGAGGAGCTTGCTGTTCCTGGGGCTGTGCACTAGCTGTTTGCTGGCCTACCCTTGCATGCACTGTATGATTTATAGCTGCAGAGAGAGCCTGGGAAAAAAAAAAGGCCCCCCAGAGCTGCTGGTCATTAACTCAGGACATCCTGCACCACAGGTGTCCTGTAGATATTTGGCTTGCAGGCTGACATCTAGGAATGTGTTGCTAATTACTCTAATTACCATTGGCCAGGACTGCCAAGGTCATGTCTCAGCTGTTGTTCCAGGCTTGGCTGTTTGAGCACAGCCCTGCCAGTTTAGAAGGAACAACTTATGTGACACTCAGCTGGGATGGGGAGGGGGAGTAAATACGGTCCATGCAATGCAGAGCTGTGCTACAGCAATGCTAGAATTTGGCACTCAATGTTCCTTTGGTCCCTTTCAAAAACTGAAGGAGAAAAAAGGCTGAAGAAAAGCTGGGATGTGGTGAAGAATCAGCTCAGCAAGAGTGTGCAGGCAGGGAGTTGTATGGAGTGGGATTGTTGCATCACTGCCATAGTTTCTCATCCACTTAAAAATGGGAGGAGACAAGAGATGCCTTTTCCTCTCTCCTTGCCAACCAAAATTACGAGGCTCCTTCTTGCTCTGCTGCAGCTGAATTAGCGTGAGCCTCTCTTTTTGTTTAGGTAACCTTCACTTACTTTAAACACACGCTCAGAAGGCGCGATTCGTTACTTATTAATTTACAAAGTGGTACATTTCAAAGCTGTCATAATGCTCAAGTCATGTTCACTTCAGTTATTCTGCATAATTAATTATAAAATAATAATTTGTACATCATGATATTTTCATTCCAGCATGAAAGGGAAAGGCTGCAAGTCGGAGCTGCCTCGGGCATGGGAGGGAGAAGGCACCAGGGAGGCTCAGCACTGGGATGTGCATGGGAGGGGGAGGTTTTGGGGGGGCTGTGCTTCCTCCTCTGTGGCTGAGATGCAGGTGCCATGGCAGGTCTGTGTGCACCCCTCTCTGGGACCCATTATTCCATGGGCAGTGGAGATGGTGCTTCATGCTGGGCAAGGACACTCGGGAGAGTGGAGGACAGTCAGAGGAATGTATTGCAGAGTACCATCGTTTTACAGATGTTGATTTGGGTGGGAAGAAATGCAGGTCAGAGGAGCTCCACTGAGAGCGGAAGCCAGGGTTTTATTGATTTGGTTTGTTCTTTTGATGGTCTTTTTGTTTTTATAAACAAAGGGAGAAATGGATTGTGTGAAACTGCCAAAGACCTGAGCGCTAAAACAATGAATGCATGTATCTAAACACATCTCCAGGGAGGAAGCAAGAGCCGTTTCCCCTTTGTATAGAGTACAAAACGACACTGAATCCGAGGTTTATCTGCAGCGCTTCTGTTGGCCCACAGTGAGGGTGAGCTCAGCCTTTTGTTCTCCTGATGCTGCTCTGGGGCATTGATCATATTTCCAGACTTCTCAGTCATGAGAATAAGAACTTTTAAATGACAGCTGAGAGGACTGGACTCTCCTGACCTGCGGAGTTGGGGCTTTGGGTAAAACTTTGAGATTGTGGCAAAACTGGTGGTAAGCTCAGTGGCATTGATTTCACTCTGGACGTAATGAGCCTTGGCAGTGCTGTCAGCTGCACGTCTTTGATCTCCACTTTATGAGGAGCTTCCCTCTCTCTCTCTCCAGAAAGCTCTGATTTCGGTTCTCTGACAGTCAGTTCCTCTGGTTTTTAGGTATCCTTATCCCTGGCATTGTTGCATCTCTCTCACCCCTCGCAGAGGCTTTTGCTGTGAGTCCTATCCAGCTCCCCTTTGCATGCATGAGTGCTTTGGTGCCCCACTGGTGCTGCCGATCAGGGAAGTCCAAGAGATGGAGGCAGTTCACAGCTTGGCCCTCTGAGAGCTCTTCAGAAGGTGCTGAAGGGGCAGAGTGCATGACTCGTGTCCCTTAACCTGGGCAGTATAACTGGTGGAAGGTGCAACTTGAGGAGACTCCATGTACTTTTTTTTGCAGTGTGTTCTTGCATTGGCTTGCCTGGCAAGCAGTGGTAAATGGATCCTTTTGGTGTTGAACCTTCACATGGGAAGCAATCCAGTGCCACCTCTCCACCAGGGAGACCTTCAGCAGATGGAAGGATGCACCACGTGCCTGATGGAAGCGAGGAAGCAGAGTGGGAGCACCTCAGAGGGAGCGGCAGCACCACAAGTGTCCCACAGCTGAATCGATGCTCCATTGGGATTAGCTTTGTTGGGAGCACTGCTTGCCAATCCCATTGCTGAAAAATGCTCCTGCCAAGTCAAATTCATTAATTGTGGCTGACAATGTCACGTGTGATTGCAACAGCAAGTGGCGAAGGGATGTTAACAGCGAACGTTGCGAGGATTTCTCAGCTGCCATGCACGTCATGTCCTTCACCACAGCCAGTTTTGACATCCCATTAGCAGTGAATTGCATTCCTACTGGTAGGGGAAAGGCTTTGCCACCCTCTGGAAACAGGGCTGCAATTTTTATGAAGTCTGCCTATGTTTATTCGTCGAGGAAACAAAAGCAAGATATTGAAAGCAAACAGCTCTCAGGGATGAGAGGTGTAACGTTCAACTTGTAATTTGGGAACGGTTGTTGTATTTACCGTTGCAAAGATCAATGTATGGCTTTTGTGAACGAGTTATTTTACCCGGCCTGGGGAACTTATTTTAATCACTGGAAGCTAATCTCATTTCCAAGCCTGAAAATGGTCCCAAACATTGAAATTATATGTTAATATACAGAGATTGACAAAAGGAAGCTGGTTGTATCGACTTGGAATTAATGAAGCAATTCAGCGCTGAACAATAACGCTGGCAGGAGGTGTTAAGGAGAATTGCTGCAGTTGTTAAATTCTGGCACTGAGAGGTCTCACTGCTCTGAGGAGACGGTCAGATCACAGCAAAATGAAAATTACCTTGGAACTTCAGAGTTGTTTAGCCAGCCCAAGTCACATCACGAAGATTATGGGAGGAAACAGGAAAACGCTGCAGAGGGATTTCTATTTACCCACAGGTGCTTCACTGTTCTGAGGAGGGAAGGGCTCTGACTGCATTTATTTCAAGCACCACATTTCTGAGCGAGGCTGGGCCATGCTCACTGCCTCTGGAGCTGCTGGTAGAGCTCACTGTTAGTGCTGTGGGTTGTACATCCCAAGGTTCTCACAAAGCAAAGGTGTTTGCTTGTCAGCTGGCAGGCATGCAGCCGTGCACAGACAGCAGCAGGTTCACAGAGTGGCCGAAGACATTGGGTTTATTGCAGATTTTCCATTTTATTTTATTTTTGTGAGGCTCTCATTAGCCCGAGTTGGCTTTAGACACAGTGTGCAGATTGCTTTTTCCTTGCTGCAAGCGTGCACGGCTTTGTTTTGCTGCCCAGAACTGGAAAGTTTCTCCTTCCCTCAAATGAGATTTGTCCAGGGCTGTGTGGTCAGTGGTGCGAGGGCACACGGTGCCTGACCCTCACTTTGCTGCTTTGAGCAGTGATCGAAGCCAGCCAGGAGACACCGAGCGTGCAGCTCTGTGTCGTTAGGAAAGAAAGACTTGTTAAGAAATAGTTTCTGTTCTTTGGGAGGAAAAAAAATACAAATGGAAAATCTCGAGTAAGACTGTACAGAAGGATGCCAAGATGTGCTGCTGCTGTTAACATCTCCAGCCTTTGAACTCAGACATGCAATACTTGAGAGACCAATTTGAAGGAACTGAATTCAAGGCACAGCAAAAACGCTTTAGAAGCTGCTCACTGACAGTGATAAACATGTGAAACGGGGAAGGAGCTGCCCCACGGATTTAGAAGGAGCTGTGAGTGATTCCTTCAAGGAAGCCAAAGTTGAAAGTTGAAGCATGTTTACCAATTATTGGCTTGCTGATTGATGGCTTAGTGAGACGATGAGATGTGAAAACATCACACCGCTTTCTGTACAGAGGAGGGGAAGTTCTGTGCACTACCACAAAGGCAGAGCAGGACAATCAATGGGAACCTCTTTTTCTCCGTGTTGTGACTGGAAAACGCATCTTGTTTATGAATGTGCATCCTCCTGAGCAGCTCGAGAGGGGGAGTCAATGTCTGTGTCCAAGCACTGCTCATCAGTCTTCAGCTTCAGGGCTTTCCCTGTCTGGTAGCCACTGGGATGTGCTGCTGTGTGCACTGCAGCTCTGGCTGTGCAGACTATCAGAAGCTTTTCATTTTTGCCTTTCCTTTCCTTTATGGAAGGCCGTGACCGTCTCTGGGTCCATTTCTGCAGTTGTTCCTTCCCGGAGCAGTTAATGTTAGCAGCAGACCTCCCCTGCTCCCACTGCTGGCTGTGGGCCTGGGTGGGGGGAAGGGCTGACATCTGTTTCGGATGGATATTAAGTATAGATGGCTCATTTTCGCTGTAGCAAAGTGAAGTTCCTAGTTGCTCCCTTGTGTGTAGTACGACAAAGTATTTATTTCTTGGGGTAACAAAGACACACAGAAGCGTGCACTCCTGCAATGAAGTGCAGAACTGCAACAGTTGCTGTTCCAGGAGCTCAGATTTGCAAAATCGATTCAAGCCTCCTTTCTGCCTCTTTTTATTTACAAAACCCTCTCAAAAACCTGAGCTCCACGAACATGTCAGTGTGGGGCAGCGAGGCTTTGTGTTTCAGGCTGGGATGAATTTGGAATCTCCGTGTGAATGTCTCTGTTAGGGTCCTGATATCCTCCTTTATCACTGCTGAGCATGTGGATCTGGCAAATATCTCTCGATACAAGGTAGTGTTATCTTGTTTTTTTAATGGGGGAAAATGGAAAACAGTTTATCTGGGGTCACAGAGTGACTCAGGTGGGGCTTCGCTTCACAGCAGCTGCATTTGAGCCCTGAGTCTTAACTCCAAGGCCATCATTCTGCCCTAGAAGGTAAGGAAATCTGGGATTAGATGCGTAGTGTGGGTCTAAGTTCTGTTGAAGGCTGTGATTTTGGTTGCAGTGGCACTGAATCCTCTGAGCAGCTCTTGTTCCCAAGTGCTGGCTGTGTCAGTGGTGGGGCAGCATCTCTGCTTCGAGAACTGAGTGAGTGACTGCTTTGGAGTGCCAACCAATGTGGTCTATTTCAGGATCAGATTCTGTGACGGTCTCCAAAATCTCCTTTGCTGTCCAAAGCACTTCATCATAAATCAATCCAGGGTGATGCTGCTGTTCCCCCACAGGCAGCCCTGCTGACAGCAGTCTGACTCATTGCAGTGGTTTCTCTTTCAGTGTTTTTCTGTGCCATTCGGTTCCTCATTCTCAGGGCCTTATCCTGCCTTTCTTTCCAAGCACACAGGCACAGTTCTGGGTGTGATTCAGTGTGTCTGAGCTGACCTGAAGGGCAGAGCCGTGGGTGCTGGGTAAACCTTCCAGGAGACATGAGAATGAGGCATATTGGCCCATCAGAAATTTCTCTTCTTGGTGAAATGTTGGGATTTTGCTGCCTTTTTTGACCCTCCCCCTCCCCCCCAAGTCCAACTTGTCCCTGTCAGCATTCTGATGCATTCTGGTTTGTGGGGAGATGGGAGCTAAGATATGGTCTGGGTGGGTGAGGAGTTCTGCTTATCTGTCTGATGAGAATCCAACTCTCAACTCGCTGCTTAATTAGGCTGTCCAGAACCCAGGATTAAAGACTTTGCATTATTGGCTGAAGAAAAATACAGTTTAACATGACTTCATCATGCAGCCTTCAGCAGCATCTGTTAAACTGCCCCAAATCCCTGTGCATGCTGAACCCCTGGCCCTGAAACATGGCAGGGAGTTAGTGCTCAGGGCTTTGTCCTGGATATCAACCCTGAGCAGCCCCCGATGGCCCTGAACCTGGCTGCTGGGGCTGCTTTATCTGCAGCTGGCTAATCGGTGTGATGGACTGTCCATCACTCATTTGTGTTTGTGGTTAGGAGAGGGATGATGCATTGTGTGGATGCTGTGGGCAGTGGTGGACAGCAGCATCTGGTTTGGACCTCGAAGGGTTGCAGCAGTCTGGAATAAACCAAGGGATGATTTGTATGCAAAGTCGGCATGAAGCAAGGCAAAAAGAAGGAAGCATTTTTCTGTCCCATTCAGAAGCTGCAGTATGTTTAATAGAGGTCATGGTGAGCTAGAAACTTCTGCTGTGCTTAGTGGAAAAGCCAAACACAGAGACTTAGTGACTCGTCCCTTAGGAGCTGAGGTTGGGAAGCACTCTCCTGCTTTGGGGTTTAGGTGAGATTGCATCTCCCCAGGTGAATCTGAGCTTTGTGCTGCAGGAAGCAACCCCCAGCTGCACAGGTCCTTGCTGGTGCTGAGGAGGGCTGGCTCTGTGCTGGACTGGTTCTGCTGGTGCTCCAAGTAGCTGTCCTTCATGATAAAACTTCTGTAGTGAATGCTGTGGGGCTGTATTTGTGTGTTGAATTTTTTTGAGCAGGGTATTTATAAATGGTGAAGTTAGAGCGGGGTGAACTCGTGGTTTTTGTCAATCATCTGCAGACTGCAGCCAGGGCAAGAGGACAAAAGCCTCTTCTGTAGCATAGCAATAACAAATAGGAAAGCAAGTGTGTAGAGACGTTCAGCATGTTCCTGTGCTCCTTAAAATACATATGCCTTGAAGTCTGCCAGGCGTTTTGTTCTACAAAGCATATGGTTTAACAGATAAAATGATTCCTGACCTGGAGACCTGAACTGACAACTCTGGAGACAAACAAAAACCAGGATGGCTCCATCTGTCAGGCCTGTTTCATCTCCATGCTGCTTACTGACATTTACGTGTTTGCATCAGGGAACTCTGCTTCAGTGCCCCTTTCCCTCCCTTTCCCCAGACGTCAGCATCCATCCTTGTGTGCCATGGCTTGGTGCGTGCATTCAACCCCAGGCTCCTGGCCACGACCTCTTCTTCAAAGGGCTTTACCATCTCTGTGGCTCACTGCTCTAGCAGTTGCTGTGGGAATGGCGTGGTTGCTGAATCCTGTCTGAAGCCCTGAGCAGTGGGTACCTTGTCCTGCCCTTTCTAGGGGCAGGAGCACGCCACAAATCTTTGTGCATCAAGCTAGCCCAGTCTTGAAGCCAAAGAGTAATTCACAACTGTCACTTTAGTGATATATTCTTCTGGATGATGAAACCTTCAAGTATTGGCCCTTGTCTTCTGCTTCCATTTCAGTTTGTTGTGTGTATTTCTCTAAATCCATGATTCCTCGTGGTTTTCTGTCAGTGTTTTGCTCTGTGGGTCCATCTGATGCAATTTCCTGCAATATCTCTTGGCTGATACAGAAATCCAGTACCCCTTGTGCTTGCTGGACTGACCACTTGTATCACTGTTGAATTCAGAGGACAAACAGTAGTCTAGAAGACCCTCCTGGCCTCTCAGAAATGTGGTTTGAATTTTGGGTGTTCCTGTGTGTAGCCAGGACTTGAATTTGATCCTTGTAGGTTCCTTGCAGCCCTGCAAGGCTCTGTGGAGCTATGCTTCTGTGTGTCCCCAGTGGCTTGGGTAACTTTATCTCTGCAGGAGGAGGATGGAAGATGGGGAGGTGGGATCAGAGGTGTCTGTATTCACATGCATGCACTTGCTAGGTGGGGATGGACAGTGAGGGGCAGCTGCTGCCAGCTCTGAGACTTCAGGTGATGAATTTCTTCCATGTTACCTCCTCAAATAAATGCTGACTTCTTGTCTCATTGTTGGTTCAGTGCCCCCAGTCTCCCTGCATGTGCTCAGTGCTAGAACAGATGATGGCTTAGGAGAGGGGGATTATTTCTGTTCTTCCTAGCAAATATGTACCCACGTAGTTATTTAAAGCTGCAGCTAAAAAGCCAGTAGCATCTGAGAACAGAAGCTCTGCTAAGAAGTTTTAAGCAAACGTTATTAGATATGACCTCTTATTTATGAAAGACTTTGCAAGCGAAAGTCTGTTACCCTGTTATTGCCTCAGCAAAAGACCTATATTCCCAGCCATAACGTCCCCGCCAGCAATCAGTCTGATTAGAGTTTAGGAAGATGCAGTAAATATACGAAAGCTCAATTTAACCAACGGCACAGAAGCAAATAATAATAAGTTGGGGCCTTTGGCCATAAAAATGCAGACGTTTACCTTGAATGTTGACTTAAACCATTTCAATTTTGTGCCAAATGAGGCTTGAAATGCATCATCCGACGTACGGTGTCCAGCCAATAAAGGCTGTGTTAAATATTGTACCTTCCTGCATGCTCTGTGAGCTGAGCCTCTCCCCCTTCGCTGGGGCTCCCTGGGGGCACTGGGGGACTGGGGTAGCCCTGATTGTTCTGGTGTCAGAGCAGGCTGGGACTGCTTCCAGCTGTTACTGGTGGAGTAAATTCAGCTTTGGTGTCCCTGCTCAGGTATCTCCTGGCTGAAGGGGTGGAGATGGATAACACAGAGCCCCAGAATCTTCATCTCTCTGCCTTCCTGAGCTTCCTGATTCATTAGCAGGCCTGATTATCCAGTTTCTTGGCTTTAATCTCTAATTAAACACCAGCGCAGACAGCGTGTTTGTGCCAAGCTGAACATAAATGGCCTCTTCTTAATAAATGTGTAGCTCTGATCTCTGCACCGTTAACCAGAAAAACGCAGGAGCCCAAAAGTTCTCAGGGGGTGGTAATTACCAGACTTGTGTTTTTTTCCCCCACCAGGATGGAGTTTCATGGCAGAGGGTTAATGATGCTCGGCACTGTTTGGGTTCCTGGGTGTGAGGGCAGTGTGCTCGGGGTGCAGCACTGATAGCACACTGTGCTGTTCTGTTGTTTCTCTTGAGCAGAGAACTGCTGGAGCACAGTGTCAGGAAGGGGCAGTGACATCGGCATTGCTCAAATTTGATTGCAAAGCAGAGCTGATCACACTGCACCCCCGTGGGTCTGCGGGTGTTTCCTTTGCCCTTTCCTCCTGTATAACCTGAAATAAGAGCAACTTCTATAACAGAAGGCCAGAAGCGTTGAGAAAGCAGAGGTTTATGGCTTGTGGATCAGTGCCTGTGCACAACACAGGACTAAAGGGATGCTGCATGTTAGTTTGCATCATCTGGGACTGGCTAGAAGGGTTTGGGCTGCTGATGTCTGACAGTGCATGTGTGGCTCAAGATCACATCCACACAAAATAGTGAGTGCCAAAAATCTCCACAGCATGCGCAGCTCTGCAGCTCCATTTGGGCTGCTGGGCTCGTGCTTCTCAGCTCTGGAGCTGCTCCTTCTCTCTGTGGCAACCTGCAGTGCCGTGTCTGGGCAGGGGTGGATGCTTCCAGTCCCTCAGGTCTGGGATTTGGGTGGAGAAAGGTGAACTGCAACTGCAGAGCCAACACCGGAGCTCCCATCAGGCACAGGAACATGTCGTGATGCAGCCCCAGTGCTTGGGCAGGGCAGAGTGATGCTTTGATTTTGCAGGGCTTTCTTCTTGTATTTTTACTTTTGAAACTAAGCAGAAACATGAGGAGCAGCAAGCCTCCCCCCAGCACCTCTTTTTTTCTTTCTTTTTCTTTTTTTTTTCTTTTTCCTCCTCTCCAAGCAGATGTGAAGATTGTGCTTTTGTCAGCTTTCCTCCACCTCCAAAGAGGGAAGAATTTGAAAGGAATATTAAATCGTGTTCAGGAAGGGTGCAGGGAGGGATGGGGCAAGTTTTCCTATCACACATCAGAGCCGTGTGTCCCACATTCCCCTCCTCGAGGCGGATCCTTTGCCTTGATTTCTCTTCTTTACCTTTTTTCTTTTCTTCTGTCGTGACTCCTGGAATAATTAGTTACCAGCAACTCTGCATGTGTGGTTTTAAAGGCATCTCTCAAATCATCAGCGCTTTCCCTTTGCCACAGCTCTCTGCAGTGGTTCATCCCCTTGAAGATATGCGATCAATACTTCTCCTGAACCCACTGATAGACTTGGCCATCACTTAAATATCATTACAGGAAAGATTTCGAGGAGATCACTGCACATTATACTTTAAAGTTTGACTTTAAACGAATGTTCAGGCTTTGCTAAAAGGCATTAGTAATGGGATTCTCTATCTTTGAGCTTAATTTATTCTGAAGAGAAAAAGGCCATTATCTTAAATCTCTTTTTCCCCTTTTCCTTCTTTCACAAAAAGGAAAAAAAAAGAAAGAAAAAGAAAAAAGCAGGCCTCTGAAGTCCAGTACTTGTGGCAAAACCATTGTTTAATTACCGACTCTTTTAACCCTTCAGTGGGAGGAGGTGAAGTGCCGTGTGTTGCTCTGCAGATAACACTGTGCTTGGCACAGGTTCCAGGTCCTCCTCATCTCAACCCACTTTGCTCCAGGGTCAGCAAATTGTGGGTGCATTTTCTCTGAGGAAGAACTAGAGCTGTGTGTGTTTGCTGCTCTGCTGCAGGCATACCCTGGCTGAGCCTGAAGGACAGACAGCAAAGTCCTGGATTTGCTCTGTGTTAGCCAACAACTGCAGGATGGGAGCTTCCATCTGAAACCCGTCCTTGTGGCAGATGGATTCAGCTCTGCAGAGTTCTCATTAGCTATGCAGGAGATCAGACTGGGGGTGAATACTTGTCCATGGATGCATTTTACATGCAGAGCTGTTGAGAACTGGATTTCCATCAGAGAGCCTCTGAACCTCCCATTAGTGCTCAGCCAACCTTGAATTTTTTCTGAAACCTCCATTGTGTTCATTCCTGTGCTTCAGAGTCAAGCAGAAAGCCTTACCCTGTGTTTAATTTCACTGGGGATGTGTCTTGCCTTGGATTGAAGCGTGCAGAGCTCCTTGGTTCAGGCCAGAAACTTAACTCAGTTTGCTCAGCTTTCAGCATCAACTTTTTCTTTTCTGTTGCAAGGCTGAGAAGCAAAACAGGGGAAAGTTTTACATTTCCAAGCAACATATGGTTCCCAGAGCACTGGGATGCAAGTCTTTGTACGGGTTTGTGTGCTTAACTGTGAAATCAGTGGGGCACTGAGCTGAGTGGAGGTTTTGCCCCAGGGTGGGAAGGAGGGGACAGCTGCAGATGTCCTATGTCTTGGGCTGTGGTGTTCCCATCTCACCTGGTTTGGTTCTCCTGGGGTGGAGGCAGGACTCTGTCTCTTCGAGCCATACCTGCTGGTGCCTGAGTTATCATATGAGCTGAGGATCAGTTATTCATTAGGGAGCAGGTAAGGATGAGAATTAAGTGAGTTTAAGTGTGAGCTTCTGTTCACCTTCAAGTAGAAACTGCTCCCAAAAGCACCAACATCTGCACAAATAATCCATCTTCTGGTAAGCACCTTGATCCTCCTGTTTACAAACACGAGTGCTCTTCTGTGGGCTCTCCCAGAACAACAAACTCTGCATGCAGGAGCACAGGATGCTGCAGGTCACTGGAGGAGCTCCACCTCGAGCTGTGTGTGGGGCTCAGGGCTCTGCTCTGAGCTTCCTCCCTGGAATGATGGTCTGAGCACCTTCGTTCTCCAGGACTTGGGCAAAACTGGCTGGGCTGGGTGTATCAGCTCACCTGTGCTGTGCTGGGATGCATATTAGCAGGGCCTCAACCCCAGGTGGGTGCTGCATCATTTGGAGTTTCTATTTTGTCACTTTTACCATGGTTTTAGTCTTCAGCACGTCTTCAGCCTGCATCTTCCCATCCTACAGCAGTGCACCTGTAGTATAACCTTCAGCTTGCACAGATGGATGTGGAGTCCTCTGACAGTCCAGTGGTTAAAGCAGCATCAGGCACTTCTGCCATTCGAATCCCTTGGACTCAGTTTCTCCTCGTGGTAGGACTGTATTAATGATGCTCACCTATCTCAATGCAGTTCTGAAGGTTAATTTATTATTTCTTTTTCCAAAGCACTTAGCAAACATTAAGCATTACATAAATCTCGACTATTGTTATCCACAAGATGCATTGATTTGCAGTGTGGTCATGTTGTCTGGATTTCTTTATTCCTTTAAAAATTTCAATCC
>VXAB01002723.1:155843-195160 GCA_013399175.1 Odontophorus gujanensis | reverse complement strand
GTGTGAAAAAAACCATGTATACTAGACCAGAATTGTTGCATAACCAAAGAGCACAAACCGTCTGATCAATGATAAGGCAAATGGGGCCAATTGCATGTCAGCTCCCCCTCCAATTATGGTTCACAGGGACCACACAGGAGTGCTGGGGCTCGCTGGGATCAGAGCTGACCAGCAATGGGGCACTGCAGTGTGATGTCTTTCCCACTTTTCCTTATTCTCATGCACCGTGCTGCTCTGTGCTGCCTCCAGTTGCCCTGCTTATTAAAGGGAACAGCTCATGCACCTTTGGGAAAGTCAAATTCTTCCCTGTTGTCTCTCTCAGGGCACAGCTACATGAACCGGGGCGTTCTAGGGTTGCTGAACATAACCACAGAAAATAAATCATTGGGAAGCTCATACAGTTTGGGGGTGATGCTTTAATTTGCCCTATCAGGAACAGCAGGACAGGAGAGAGAACTGAATGTTTTCTGTTATGGTGGGAAAATCTGGTGTGTTTTGGCTGAATAGCAATGTGATGGCGAGTGGTTTTTTCACCATTTTTTGCTTGGTAAGCCAAGTTGGATAAGCAGAGACTCTGGTTGTTATCCCACTCAGAGCCATGGAAGCTGTCCCCTCCCTCGTTCCAAATCAATCATAACTCTCTTAGACTCGTTGATTTTCAGACAGCATGAAACCACCTGCTCCCTCCATCCCCAGGTTATTTCAGATTTTGCTGGAAAGTCTGAATTTTCACATCAGTGTCAGGTAGCAGGAGGCAGCACGGCTGCAGCCCCATGGTTGCACCTCCCTTGATCCACTCACGTGTCCAGCAGAGCCCAAATCATCACTGCTGATACCTGGGCTGGAGCCAAGCTCTCATTCAAGTCTGTCATATCCTGAGTCTTGAGTGAATGAGATGCGGGTTGCTGATGCAGCCAGCTCTTGCCAGCAGGATCCAACATGCTGGGGGCTCAGGTGTGGCTCTTCCTTGGGGCTCTGTCTCACCTACTGGTGCTCTCAGTGCCAGATTCAGCAGGGAAAAGGAGAGGTGTGGAGCAACACCAGGCTCTTGGGCCTTTTTATTCCCCTCTGCCCCATGTGTGCGTGGCAGGCCCTTGAGTTGGGCACGGTGTGAGGGTTCCTGGGATGTGGGAGAGCGATGAAGGCGCTGCTTTTCAGCACGTCGCAGAGCACACTGTTGTTATTCTGTTTGCTGCCGGGTGGGATTGATGCTCGCAGAAGTGCTTTGACATTCTGGGCAGATGGACTCAGCAGAAGTGCAAAGTACTTTTGTTCTCGTCCTCCGATGAGATGTGAAGGCTGAAGAGGCTCTTGTAACAAACTTCCCCCAAATCTGAAGCGTGCCACGGGCTTCGAAGCGGATCCATTCAGCACTGTGTTCTTTGGCAGAGTGGCCCTTCTGAGGCAGTAGATTACAGCAGTAAGTGTGTGCTGCTGAATGGGATATCTCTCCTGCAGTACACGCTTTCATTGTCCCGACCACATTTTGGTATTTGCCATAAGCCACGCGCTCTTATGAAAAACCATTTGCAAGATAAGTAAAGGAAAATGTAATCCCTGAGTGGAATGAAGGGTGCTTTGAAATGAATGGGGGATAATCCTTTTGTTGTCTGTTACAAATGCACTTTATTTCTGCATTATCTGAGCATGAGAATAGAGTGTTCGCTCAGCCAACAAATCCACTGCAGCACCCTCTCCCCAATGCGTCACAGCCCGGAGTCAGGCGGCGGAGCAGCCTCTGAACTTCCTTAGGCCTGCAGTTTGCAAAAAGGTTCCCTTTGAATTTCAAAATCCTGCTGGCGTGATTATTTTGGTTCTCACAACGCACGCGGAGTGATGGCTTAAGTCACGCTGAAAGACATGAGTTGGGATTCACAAAGCAGCCCCGAGGATTTAGCTGTCTACCTGCCCTTGATCTCCTATCAAGATGGATAGGGAACTCTGCCTAAATTGCTTCTAAAAGCAGAAAGCCCAATCTCTGCCCCAGGGTGCTTGCAGTCGGGGTGGGTAGGGATGGTGAAGAGTTTCTTCTTTTTTTTCTGTGTTTTTTTTCTTTATCCTTTCTCTCGTTTGCAAATTCTCATAGCAAGTTCAAGCCCGTTGACTTATGCAAGGAGCACATCCCCATGCAGCAGAGCCAGCACCAGCAGCAAGTGGTCAGCCCTGCTGGCAGAGAGCAACGCCCACAGCTCGGACAGCAAACGCTGCGTAGTCCTGAACTGTGGCAGCAAACTTTCAAGTCCTTCAGTTAGTGCAGGCATTGCCTCTTAGGGCTTGTAAAGTGAGCCAGAGTTCATTGGGGCTCTCGTGAGGATGCATTTGTTCGCTCTGATTTGAGCTGTGATCCCTCCTTCATCAACAGGTCGCAGCCTGGAGCTGCCAGCAGTGCTGAGCCCTGAGCCATGGTATCGGCCGTGGAGAAAACCAGTTGCTTTCAGTAAAACAGTTAGAGCTGGCAGAGTTGCTTTGCCTGCATAGTAATTAGGGAAGAAAAGGAAATTAATGAAAAAGCTGATTATAAAGCCGATGAACATCGTTTTCAAACCTTCAAATGCATTTCCTTTTTGTGAATGGCACCTTTCTGCTTTGTCAGACTGGGGGGTGGGGGAACGAAACACCGCTCGCTGCCGCCGTGTGATGCTGTGCTGTCCTGTAAGGAGATTATGTCATCTATGATGGAAGAGACACGGGAGCAGCACTAAGCTGACTGTAAGCCTGTTGTCTTCCAGCTTTTGCCATTATGGAGCACAAAGCAAATTTAAGTTTTCTGCCTCCTGGAGTCTCATGCCATTCTAATCTACAGCTAATCCCTTCCAACGAGCGTAGCGTCTGCCCCTGGAGCAGGTTTGTCGTGGGGGTTTGCTTTCTTGGGAGCTCAGCAGCACCGCAATTAATCTCGGTGTTTAGGTGGCTTCTTCCAGACCACGTTGTGCTCAGCAGCAATTTCAACCGAGTGTCCACTGGTAAGTGGTAAAACGTACCAGGGGAAAACGTGATGTTGCCATGCATAGCAAATGCTTTCATTAGCATCAAAGCTATTACACAGGATACCAAGATGACCTTGCAGTCATTAGAAGCGAGGTATGTCACGACTTAAGTTTAGAGGGACTTGCATTACAATGTGTAATCTAATTAGCGTTACCTCTACTAATTGCTACGTATTGCTGAGATATATAAAATAAATGCATAATTGATACCAGGTACCACCAGTGCTTACGCTGGTCCCCATTCTTAATCAGGAAGATAAATTTACCAGGATAATGAGTAGCAGCAATTTAGTTACCTTTGTTGGCACCCTGTTATGCATCTGTTGTCGTGTGCCTGAGTGTAAAGGAGATTTCTGTAAGTTGGCTGTGACTGTAGGGTTCACCTGTGCCCTAAATGAGGCCGGATGAGGTGGGAAGTGCCCATGGTGGCTGCTCCCAGTGCCTGCATGGTGCTGCAGCCATGGATCTGGGATTGGAGTGTTCTCCAGTGCTGCCAATAAGAAGTGGAAGCAAACGCAGAGAATTTTATCCTCAAATCCCGGTGTGTCCTCTCCACAAAGCTGAAGCTTTGTTCTTGGAGGTAGAGTTCTTAGTACAAATTCTCTATAAATAAGGTGAGAAAAAGTGATGGCTTGACTGAGGAATAATTTCTGCAGGAGGCTGTGCTCCGTGTAGGAAAGGAGCAGCAATAGATCTGGTGTGACAAAGAGAGTCTCTATGCACCAGTAGTTTTCACCATAAATACGAGTGAAGGGGAGGATGGGGGTTAACATGGGGAGAATCAGCTGAGTTTGAAACAGAACAGCAAGTGAGAACAACTGCAGACTTTGGATCACTTTGTTCCTCAGGTTTGAGGCGCTTCTGCTTCCCAGCTGTCTTGTTAGGGGCTTTGGAGTTGGTTTGTTGCAATTATCAGGTTACGAGACATCGAACTGCAGATAATTAAAGTGAAATCTTTGTTCCATGTGCTCTCTAGTCCTAGGAAGTCATCATCAGAGCCAGAAAGGGATATTTTGATATTTCAGCCTCTTGTTTTTTTTTTTTTTTTTTTTGTATCTGGATTGCAGTTACAAAGCGAGGACGGACGGCGGGCCTAGCAGTTCTGTAATTGCTCTTTCTAACATGCAGTACCATGGGACACCTCTTAGATGTCTCCACAGTGGCTTCCGTGTGCCTCCAACACGTGTGCTGCTAAACGAGGCAGCCGGCTCCTGAATTAATGAAAGCTGCTTCAAAGGGCCCTCCCCCCTTCCCCGAGCTGGAGATCTGAGGGCGATCTCAAAGTGGGTGACATACCTTTGAAAATTATGCAGCGCAAACAATAAACCTCGTTAAATAAAGTCAGCGAAAGCAGCACAGCGATCCGACGTGGGTAACGGACGTGGTGGGGGACTGGCATTGGTGTTGGGGGACGTGAAGCTGTCACAGTGCCCAACTCGTGGGATGTCTGGACGCCCGGAGGTCCTGCAGGATGCTCCACGTGCTGTGGATGCTCACAACCCAGCTGCACGCCAGCCAGCCTGGCCCTGCTGCCTGCCCCTTGTGCACTGAAGGTGAATGAGGTCTCCCACCCCATACTCGTTTCAGATCTGCCATTTGGGTTCATTTGAAGCTAATTTTATTCCCCGTGTTGTCGGCGATCTCTGAAGCAAATGCAATTATCAGGGATGAGTGCCTGCTGTGGCTGAGGGCTACAAGAGCCACCTCCGAGGAGCTGAGCACCGGGCAGGGAGAGGGGATATTGGAAGAATAATCTTTCCCCACAATACTCTCCGAGCAGATCCGCACACCTTCATAAAAAAGTAATTTAATTTTCCCAGCGCAGCACGAAGAGGAGATCTAATTACCCACTTCTAAATTGCTTTCTTCATTTTTCAAACGGTGGCTTTTGGTGGGTGCCTCTCCCCCAGCCCCACTCGGGGGATCCCCCGCAGCTCAGCTCGCTGCCACAGCCCCTCTGAATGGCAGGAGATGCGCAGACGCCTCCTCTCATATTTATAGGGTAAATGCTGCACTTCAGTGACTATCGTGAGTTCCTGAGGAGCGGATTTTGGATGTTGGAGCAAACACGACACCTTCAATTATTTACCAGGAGCTGTTTTCTAACTGCTGGTTGCAATTTGTCAGCGTTGAGCTGTTTGGGAGAACACAGAGTGGTTCAAACACGTCCACATCCTCGACTTCTCAGTGGCCACTGAACCCCTCCTCCTTTGCTCTGCTGCGCTGTGCTCTTCCCCTGCACAGAACTGAGTGCAGATTGCAGCCGGGATGGTTTCCATCCCCAATTCATCTCACTGGCAGGCATTTATATATTTATGCATTTATTTATTTTATGCAATGACTTTCCCACTGTTCCAGATTGAACAGTGGTACCCTCAGCTTTGGGGTGAGCCCACTTGCTGCTGGTTTGCATCGAGCAGCACCAAGGGATGTAGCTGTGGGGTTGGTGCTGATCCCTGCTTGTATGCAGCCCACTTGTGCAGGTTGGGGATGGCATGGGGCCATGCTGGGGGAGCTCTCCCGCAGAGCGTGCCCGTTCCTAATGCTCTAATTAACACCAGCAAACTTCAGAGGACCCAGCTAACTGTAATTGAGAGATCAACAGAGGCTGCAGTGAAGTTAGATATGCATACTAATTACTGAATTATCTAACACCTGCTTTGGGCAGCGGCACCAAAATCTAAACACGTTTTGCTTTGTGCAGCCCCCGCTATAAGGAATGCAAGGTCTTGCACCAAGCTCCTTGTCACACGGCTCTTAGATCCCTTCCGGTGCCTGCATCTTCCCAGGAGCAGCTGCAAGACCTCGTCTGACAAATCTCTGCCCTTCATTTTCAGCCTGGGTATCAGTGCTGTCGTGTTGCAGGCTCAACCGGCGAGGAGCTAACTAAGCAGTGTTCCAGACCTTGGGTCAGGTGCTGCTGAGACGGTGCTGGTGATGATGGTGGGGTCATGGTGCATCCCTTGGGTGCAGGTTCTGTGCTGCCCTCCAGCCAGCACCTCGTGCAGGAAGGCAAATAAACACTTCAGCATTCATTTTTCAGCTGTTATGGCTGTGAAGGTAAAGGTTAACCATCCCAGATATTAGTGTAGCAGTCTCCTGAAGGTCTGTTACCAATCATTCTTGGTGTAAGGAGGGGAAACAGCAGAGAGAAGCAGCTGCTTTTTCCCCTCCCGTATTCCACTCTGCTTTTTTATTTTAATACAGATCTGAGGTGTGATTTCCACATCATCAGCTCAATCAGCCATCACCATCAGTCCTCTGAAGGCAATAATTTTCTGCTACGCAATTTTGTCACCGTGCTGCAAGAAAAATGAAACCAACATTTCAGTGCTTTTTCCATCAGCACGTGGCATGGTTCACCATCACCTCCCCTCAACAAGTGGCTATCCACTTCTTTTTTTTCCCCTCTTTTTCCTTTGAGGATTAAGCCACTTAGCATGGAAAATACTTGAGCTTTGCAATTTCCTACTTTTTTCTTTTCCCCTGAGTATCCTATTTGCTCAAGTGTCGTGGGACTTGCTGACTGCTCAGATGGTTTTGAGTAGCTTTGTTTAGGCCAGTTGTGGAGCTGGATGCATCCTTTGCTGCTGGCAGTTCCCTGTTCCATCCCTCCTGAAAGGCAGGAGCTTGGCTGGAAGCTGCCCTTCAAACAGCTCTTTCAGTCACTGCTGCTGCATTGCACAAAGCCTTGAAATCCCAAACTCCTGAAGGCACTGCCCCTGAGCCAGGTGGGTGAGTGGGGTGAAGGCGGTTTTGCACAGTGTTTGCAGAGTGGGGCTGCAAAAAGCCACTTCTCTGGAGTCCCAATGATATGTGGCCCTAAGCACAGTGCTGCTGCTGTTGACCCCACAAAGGGTGGGAGCGAGCTGCCCATGGCTGCCTTGTCCCAGTGCTGTCTTCAGTTGCTCCTGTCCAACAGCCTTGTGTGAATCCACACCGGCTGTTTGTGGTGTTTAGAGACTGAAAATCCCTCTCCTGCTCCTCTTACCAAGAGCAAACCTGGGATTATCGACTGCTTGCAATGCTAAACTTTCCATACGCTGCCCTCGGCCCACTCCTTACTTCGAAAATCTTTCTGTAGCCACAGTTGCCAAGCAACTGTCAGCTGCACATCTCTGCTGCTCACCGCCTTCGGGATGGGATTCTGGGGCCCGGGTGCTCTATCCTCCAGTTCTCTGCTTCCCTGGGCAGTGGGCTCTGAGCAGGCTGAGCCCCATCCTGCCCACATCATCCCAACTCAGCCCACGCTGTCAGCGTGCTGCCCCGAGCTCCCTTAGCTCACTGCTGGGCTGTGAGGGAGCACCCAGCTCTCCCAGTTTGCTCTTCCAGCACGTTGCTGTGACACCTCCAGGCACTGCCCCTTGTAACCAGGAAAAGCATTACAGCTGTTACACGTGGGTCATTCCCTAAGTAATGCCTCCTGTTAATTTCCCCAGCCACTACAGCAGATACAAAGACTGTTTGATACAGCATATCCTCTGCTGCAAAACACCAATTTTATGAATAGCCACCACCATTAGCTCTGCATTTTCAGCAAGAACCTGCATGTCTCTGCTCTTTGTAACCTGCACCACATGAGGTGACCCACGTGCTGCTGCTGCTCCGTGTGGCTGCAGGACTTTTTCCCAGTTCTGGGATGCTCCTGCAGTCTGGTGGCATCTCTCGTGGCCTGAGCAGAGTGAGAGGGCCGAGGGGAAATTAGAAGCCCATCAAACTTCGCCTACAGAAGTGCTTATTAACAGACTCCCTCTGTACATGGATATGCATGGTTTATTTCATTTTAGTGCCAGCCTATTCCATTTGGGTTAATAAAAGAAATATCCGTTCTATTAGGTGCATTACAGTGACAAAGCACCAGGGGAGAGGGAAGCTGCGTGCCTGTCAGCCGCCTGAGCATTGGGCTGTCAGTTGTGCCATCAAACCTTCCTGCTTATTTGCAATTTTATTTTCAGATGTGATTGACATCTGGAGGCTCTGACATTCTCGGCACAAACATACAGCCTGTTATTATGCTTGCATTAACATTTTGATAAACACACAGTGCAGCATTGAAAAAGTAATTACATGTCATCACATCTCTGCCTCATCAAAGAAAACTTTGCTGTGTAATTGCTCCAAGATTTACCCAGGTACAATGTGCTCCTTCCAGCAAAGCCTGCTTTCTATTGAAGAGTTTACATTTACCTTTTAAGATACACAATATCCTTTCCCCATGGGGCTTTCTCAGGCTAAAATAAACTTGGCAATGTAATTTAGGTTCCCGTAAATATTCTAGGATATTAGAGCACCGTGCTTTTTTTTTTTTTTTGCATAATAGTTATTTAATGCTTGATGTAAATATGTTGTGTATTATGCAGGCTGAGCTATCAAGGTGGGTTTTTGATGGCTGGGAGACATAGAGCATTGTTACATTGGCTCCTGCATTAGCAGAAGGGTCCTTTTGCACTTATATTTATATCAGTACTTCTCACAATGACATCTAATTTTACAATAAAGTGAGCCTAGCTGAAGCGCCTCGCTACAGCTTCTAAAATATTGGCTATTTCCTCACTTGTAAAGGACTTTCCTGATGTGCCTCTGAAAGAGGTATTATATGGAAGAATACAAATAATTCCGAGGGCTTTTTTTTTTCCCCCCTTTTCCTTCAGAGCCAAGGAAGGAAGAGAAAATCTCATTGATGTTGAGTCAATAAATCGTGTAAGGGTGATGCTGAAAGACCTGAGTGAAAGGTGGGAGAGAGAGCGGTGTGTGATGATAAAGCAGGTGAAAGTGGTCAATCAGACAATTGCTCGCCACGGTGCGTTCTCAGGTTATTTAAGACATGTTGGCCAAATCAGCTTTCCTCCTTGCTGGGTAGCCTGGATAATGTGAGCATTCCCGCTGCTGCTGGATGGGATTTTGTCTTTGCTATTCTGGACCCTAGAAGTGCAAGCTTTAGGTTGTGGCCCTGGTTGTGCCTACAGGCAGTGTGTCTAATGCCTCATCTGGAGAGGAAAGCAAGTCTTCGAGCTGTTCACGAGGGGAGCTTTATGAGCAAACCCTCTGAGATGCCCGTCCTCCTATTACAGCAGCAGGGAAAATAAGTGAGGAATGACTTTGACACTCATTTCTTCCCGCATCTGACTTTTGCCCGTCATCATCACAGCTTCTGCTTCCAAAGGACAGGGTTCTGCCTCGGAGCAGCCTGTGGCTCAGCCACCCATGGTCAGCTCAGGAGCACAGCTCCAGGCTGCAGCCCAGCTGCTGGCTGCCCTTGCTGGGGGATGACTCCCATAAGAAGCATTACAGCTGGACAGAATGGCGAGCGTTCCCAAGTGTGTTTAATGGCTTGATAATGCGATGTTAGTGTCTATTAATCCTCTAAGGAGATTGGTATTAGCTCAGCTTTAGCACTGGACTGAATAAATACACTAACAGGATGCACCCCGGCTAGCGCCTGGAACATCTGTATCCAACATCTGTATTATTATGATTATAGGCTTGTGGCCTACATACGGTATCTATGAAATTAGATCTGGTATTATACCTCTGCTGCAGCCTGGATAGGTTAATTCCCCCATCTGGCTGCCAATGGCAAGCAGAAGGGTTGGAGCAGTGATCCTGCATGATGCTGAAGGACTGTGATGATCCAGAGTGGTGTGGGGAAGCACTGGGTGCCATGAGTACAGGCACCAGGAGCTGAGAAACACAGACAGTGTTTCTGTCCCAAGGGCTTTTAGGCAGGAAGGGGGATCCCCACCAATGTGTGGGGCAGAGGACCCCACGTGCCACGCTGCCCAACCACAGTGAGCAGCATTACTTACCCCAAGGAGCCGGTGCGAGTGGCTCATGATTCCTATTCATCTTTTCAGCCCTCACCTATTTACTTTCAGGACATTTACATTTAAATATGTGTTTCTGCAGAAGCTTTACAGGAAAGCGACATTAGACCAAAAAAAAAAGAAAAAGAAAAAGTGGTTTAAAATGCATTTTTCATGCTGTTTCATACTCTATCGATTTTGTTTTCCTCATTTTTTTCCTATAAAGGGAAGGCTTTCTAATACATTTTTCAGAAATAAAGGAGTCAGCAGTTCTGCCCTCCTAACGCAATAGTTATTCACCTAGATTATAAACAGAATTTGTGAGGGAGGAATATTGATATCAATTTCCTTTTTCTCCCAATGAAATGAGCTCTGTGAAGGAGCTGGGCTGCATCTGCCCCTTCCCTGAGCTCCCAGGCATGGATCAGTTGAGTCCCATCATGCAGCAAGAATTCAGGGAAGCACTGCAGTGCTGCGGTGTCACATCATGGGTGTCCGGAGATCTGGGTTGGGAACTGCTGTTTTCAGTGCTGTCTGGGTTGGTCATTTTGAGGAAGAGGAGGGGGGAAGGAGGACAGAAGACGTGCAGAGCATCAGAAGCATTGAGAAGTGTCGCTGTCACCCACCTGAGTGTCTCATCTCTCAGATATTTTTCTTCTTCTAGTTGGGTTCTGTTTCTGAAATGTTGATAGGAAGAGTTCTTTCACATTCCTGTGCATAGGTGTTTTTGATATCGTCAAAAAACGATTACAGGATAGAAAACATCTCTGCAGCTCTATTTTGATGTTGACAACCATGAATTCTGGTTAAGCTCGTGGAGTTTGCAAGAATCTGCCGATGCTAGTCAATAATGTGCCCTTTTGTATAAAATCTGCCTGCTTGGTTTGGTAGGAAACAAATGGGACCACGGAGGCTGAATGACAAACGTTGGTGCAGAGGCTGAGCTCACTTCTGTGGTTTTGACTGCACAGGATTCAAGTGGAGCCGCTCTCAAGTGTGGGTCAGAGAGGGAGGACCACCTTTCTCCCACTCATTAGGTTTTTCCCTCATTTCCCTGCTATTATTATTGCTGCTGTGGTTATTCATTGTTGTCTTGCTGTGCCTCTGGAGCATCACCCCCTTTCCAGCATTCATTCTCTGCAGACTCACTCCATTCACTGCAGACGAGCTCTCCCTTCCTGCCTCTTTGCTTAGGGTTGTCTCCTCCTGCCCCACTTTTGTACACCAAAACATCTTTGCTGGCCAGGGGAATCTCCCCTTCTGTTTATCCTTGTTCCCTCTAATCTCATACAATACAGTGCTGAATCCTCCCTGGGAGACACAAAGGAGTGAGGGCAGCTGGGTGCTGAGGAGCCTGGTTGCTGGGATGGTGCAGGCTCCTCAGGATGCATGGCAGCATCTCTGCCCCCTGTTTTCCATCTGTCCCTCGGGGAACTGTTGCTTTAATTTCTTTCCCATCTCCTGTTCCCTGCCCCTCGGTGCTGATCTCGAGGCCCATCACAATTTATTATGGTGAAGGGTGTGGAGCTGCCCCATGGGAATGCCTCATTCCTCCGTCCCATTGGATTCATTAATAACAACATTATGTTATGATGTTTTCCCCTTGTATTATTCCATAGATCATTTTTATTATGTAGATACAAACCCTTTGATATTGTAATTGTAAAGTACACGTTATGAAGACAAATGTGTTTGGCTTAATGAGAATGGATTGCCAATAAAAGCTGGAAGAGAGGGAAGCTTTATTATTTTTTTAGCGTTTACCCTCATAGAAAGCGGTGTCAACAGAAAAGATCCTCACACACTCAGAGTACTTTCAGTCCGTTGGTGAAGTGCTGATGTCCGGAGCTTCGTAATTATCAGATAAAAAGAATGAAACAGAAAAACCACCGTGGTGAGTTTGGAGGGTGAGGTGGAGGCTGGATGGGGGAGCAGGTATGCACGGAGTGCAGCAGTGATGTGATGGAGAGGAGAAGTGTGGTGTTCTGGTTCTGCAGCAGTGCTTTGTGGGGTTGTGAGCAGCACTCAGCCCCGTGTGGAGCTGTGGGGTGGGGAGTACCTGTACTGCTGTGCTGCGGGTGGGAATGGGAAGTCCCACTGTGTTAGAGGAAGGACTCAGAGGTCTCCCAGTGTGCCTAGGAGAGCAGGTGGGAGGCATCCCCTGGTCAGCTGGGGGAGAGGAGTCAGGCCCTGGAGCTGGGGTCAGCGTGCACTGCTCCCCTCCAGTGCTGACCTTCTCAGGTAAGGGATGTTGGGGCAGAGGATGATCAACACACCCCTCCCCAGGCTCGGTCTCTGCTGCCTCAGTCTCTCATAGCACGGTGGTAACAGCCGAGGGATTCGCTGGCGAGCGAACAGATGGAAGGAGCCCTCTCCCCATCTGACGCGAGCACAGATTTAATCAGCTCACACTTCCCTTTTCCACCTGGCATAGACTCTGGGAAATGCATCTTGATTTGCGTCCTCCCAGCTCTCCCCACAGACTCTTGACATCTTTGTTTTTTTGCGACTTTAACAGCAGCAATTGCGATGAAGCACTTCACCACCTGCTGCAGGGCTGTCCCTGCTGGCTGTGCACGGTGGCTGCACCAGGAGCAAAGCACAGTGCTGGAGGTGCTGCTGCTGCGTGTGCCTTTCTTCACGCCTAACGCCTCGAGCTCTCAAAGCCCACCTCCAGGAGCTGGCTACTGCATCTAGATGCATTTTGGAAGCCAAAAAAATCACCCTCAAGCGCTGTATTAAAACTTCAAAGGTGGTTTGGGTTTTTTCTTTTCTTCTTTGAGATGGGAGAAAGGGCGTAAGCAGCAGCCAAGAGTTCTGTTGCATGGGAAGTTGTTGAATGGAGCTCACTGAGGTCTGGGAGGAGGGGGGACCTCTCTGTTGTGTGGATGGGGAAACTGAGGGACCGAAGTGTGTTGATCAAGGATGAGAGACACCAAGTCCTGTGTGCGCTGTGAGGGCCTCTGCACTTTATCTTCCTGCTAGAACATGGATTGCACGAGTTCATGTTGTCTGTGCCGAATGAAATGCTAAAACATCAGTCTGATGCAAAGCGAGGGAGGGAAGCAGTCATTCCCAGCCCGTGATGCCCGAGGTATTCATGCATCTCAGCAGAGTTGTCCGTTAAATCCCAAACCCAACCATTGGGGGCAAGTAAATTGAGAAGTGAAAAGTATTTTATTAGTATTCTGGTATTGATTTCTTAATGGCTTTTCTTCCTGGAAATCAGGGAATCGTTTACTTCGCTTGAAGTCGCCGGACACTGGGACTCAGTGGGGAGGAGGGGCTCCGTGTGCATCTGATCCTGAGTACACCTCTGGGAAGGAGATGCCCAGAGAGGGTATCCAAACTCTTCCAAGGCTGGATTCCATTTCCATCCTCTATGTGCTCCTTCTCACTTGCATTTTCTCTATTACTTGAAGCTTTCAGTGCAGTAAGGGAGAAAAAAAATAATGAAAAGAACATCACTTTCCACCTGCAAATGATGATATAAAACACATTGATGCTGTAATGCTGGGTGAGGAAGCCAGGATGATAAGAAAAACCTGCAAGGAGGATTGTGCTCCTGCTGTGCCTACACACAGTCAAAAAAAAAAGAAAAAGGTAGGAGCTATAGGGTGCTGTAGGATGCTATAGGATGCTGTAGGTGCTGTAGATACTGGTCTGTTTGGGCTCAGCTGGCAAACTGAGCAGCCGTGTTGCTTAGTGAGCTGAGCCCCTTGTTTGGTCTGCTCTTGCCTTCTGATTCTTTTCTCTCTCCACCTTATTTTTTTTTTTAAAGGACCGTGCTATATGAATATCCTCGACTTAATTTGCATTGCATTAGAGTAAAACATTTTAAATTTCTTCACAGCAGAAGTAAATCTGACAGACTTTATGAAGCCATTATACCTGCAGGTATTTTATACTTTTAAAATACATTCTTGTCAAGCTATCTTAATTATATTATTATATGTACTTTTGAACTCAGATCCACTCTTGGGTGATACATTACTCTTCTGACAGTGCAGTCCTAAAAAGCTACAATTTATATCAAAGCTCTCTGGCTGAACAAAGATGTATCTATTATGGATTCGGGGGAATTTATTAATTTTCTGTTTTGGAACACTTACTCATTGACAAAGCTTGCTGGCTTTAAATTTCTATGATGATTATTATGTGCAGCATTTACGTGGCTTTGGGGGCTGCTGGGAGTAGCAGGGAGCAGTGGGAGGATGGATGCAGAGAGCTCTGTGCGCTTTGCTTGGCTTTAAGGGTCAGAGCTGGTAGTGTTATTCCATTCCAGCACGTGTCCATCTCGCAGTCCTCTTAGGGTCAGTGCCAGTGCTTTAAGAGGACCTACTCTGGCCAAACATCTTCAGCAAGTCATTAAGCAAAGCCATCCGGTGCTTGAAATCAATGGGAGTTAAGAAGATGCAAGTTAAGAGCTATGCTGAATCACAGACGTTGCTTGCAAGAGGGATTCCATTCACAGAAGTGGGTCCCGTTGGCTGCATCTGGAAGTGGGGGTGTTGGTTGGGCATCAGGAGGGGGGCAGGGAGAAGGGAGTTGTGTGTTGCTCCCAGTTCTGCAGGAATATTGTGATGAGGGATGTGGGCAGTGGATCAGCAGCAGCTCATTATGCCCCCAGCCCGTGGTTGGCTGTGATGGCAGCAGCCCCATGGGGCTGGCAGTGAGCTGTGGGGTGCGGCTCCCTGCACGCTGTCCCCTCCTCTCCAGCAGCTCCACCATGAGCCTGCAGTGCTTCCCCATGAGGTTCCGCCTCTCCTCGGATTAAGATACCATGGGAAGTGGTGAAGCAGCAGTAGGCTTTCTATTCTCAGCTAGCAATCACCCAAATCCATTCAGAAAGTTTAATTGCTGCAAGTAAAACTTGTAAATACTGACGTGGCTTAAAGCACAGCCTAACAGGCAATTTTCTTCTCTGCCTTATGAGAATCCAAATGATTATTATTTTTTTCCTCCTCTATTGTTATTTTAAAAGCTTGGAATAGCACTGGGTTATTTTTCTGTTGTTTCCCTTCAAACCCTGCACTTCCCTCCGTGTTCCAGCCGGGCTCATTGAGAATGTCATGATACTGTCAGGAAATCAGTTTGGCTGCTGCATCTTGTAAAAACTTTCAAGGCTCGAAATTAACTGACATTTCAAAGTGAAATGTCATTTTGCCCCAAATAAATAAATAAATCAGAGTGTTTTGACATTTTAAAGCACTTTTCCCTTGCAAAAGGAAAGAGGTTCTCTAAATGAAAACCGTGTCAAAACTGACTGCTTTCTCGGAGAGCTTTTGAATTCCATGGATTTCTCCTCGTGGGAAGAAGCTCTGCAGGCTCAGCCCTGGGTCTCTCTGGATCGAAGAGTGGTGGAGTGCATCCTACGGGGCTCGTGCCATGTTTTCTCTTTTTCAGTGGCAGTTGACACGAGGATAACGAGCAGTGTCTGGGCAAACAGCAAGCCTCGAGCCCAGCTTGCCTCATTTAACCCCCAGGAGCAGTGCTGGGATGTAGGTGTGAGTTTAGCTTGCATTCCTAAGGGGCACAAGGAGTACTGCACACAGGCAGAGGGTGGGCAGAGGTGGGACCCTGTGCTGTGGGCAGGCAGGGCTGAGCCCTTCGCCCTCATCTCGTGTTCAGTGATGTCTGCTCATCCCCTGCAGAAATGGGGGATGGAGGCATCAGGAGCTGTTTCTCTTGCTTTGTGTTACGGAGTTGAACTGACGTTGGCAAATCGCTGCAGTGTGTTGTAAATGATGTATGGGGAGGGAAGGGAAAAATCCCTTCTTGATGCAGGGAATGGTTCTGCGTTTAGGGGAGTTTCTTACAGAGGTTTCTGGCAGTGACAGAGCAGGAAACTCTGCCACCAGAAACCTTTGATCCCAAAGGGGCAAACTATTTCCATCCCCCATTTTTTGAGCCTGTTTTCACTTCAATATTGCATTCCCCGGGCAGTAATCAGAATGCTTATTCATGAGCCCTCTGCAGCCACCATGCAGACCCAGGCAGAGTTCTCACCCCAGCAGACTGCCCCACAGTAACAGGAGCGATCTTAGAGATAATACTCAAAAAAATAGTATAGAAGATGGTATATTTGGATAGGTCTATACAGATAGTGCACAAATAATACAAAAAGGAGAATGGTTCACCTTTCAGATGACAAAGGCTCACAGTAGACTCCACATAGGAGGGATCTCCAAGAAGAGACCCTTTCCTGGTGGTGATCAGCCCTTAAATGGGGCTTGGGGCGAGGTGGAGCCAGGCTCCACCCCTTCCAATCACACAGGTATTATCCCCTCCACCTGTGCCCCCATGGCTGACTCGATCCTCACCTCAGGTGCCCAATCAGTGGTTCAGGCCGTGATTCAACATTTCCCATACACCCACTTCCCCATGGATGGGACTTCTGCACAGTGTTTTAAAACCAAATTCCTTTCCCCTTTTTTAATGTTTTATTTATTTATTTATTTATTTTGCAAGGCTGTGTTTCTCCCTGTAACACCTTCTCTGCTGCTTTGTGGGGTGCTCTGCATGCAGCCCAGTGCAGACAGTGACCAAGCAGAGGGGAACTGTGAGCAGCATGGTGGAGAAGAGCTGTAGGCACGTATTCAAACTGCAGCTGGGGATATTTAGCTTGAGCATCTGGAAAATCCTTTTCTGAGTGAGGAGAGAGGAGCCCTGGGACAGATTATGTGGGGAGGATGTGAGCCCTCCATCCCTGGAGGGCTTTAGCGAAGCTTAGACACACATCAGCTGTTTTTAGTGGAGGCAGAGTTCCTCCTGGACCTGGAGAAATGCAGAATAAGAAATCTAGCTCAAGGGGACCCGGAGGCATCATGTCACCCATCTGTCTTGCTTGAAGTCCTGAGCAAAGCAGCAGCAAGCTGGCTCTGGGAATCAGAGCAGGAGGTGTGGATGGTGAAGGAGGTTTCTGGATGGGGCAATGCCCATTTGGGATGCTGGTCCTCGCCAGCTTACAAAGTTGGAACTGTTATTTCTCACCCAGTTCTCAGCAGTTGAGAAAATCTAGGCAGGTCGTGTTGCAAGTGGCTCATTGTCATTGCTGGCAGCCTTGGTTTGCAAGTGTACAACTGGTTTCTGCGTCTGGCCTTCGTCTCCCACACTCCGTTTTTGCCTTTCCAGCAGGGACCCACAGCCTGTAGCTGCTGCCTTAGAAAAACAAAGTGCTTGAGTATTCTTTGGCAAGAATTCAGCTCATCCGAGATTGGCCCAAGGGTGAGCTGAAGCCCAGACACAGCTTGAGGCCCGTGGTGAAAACCTGCTATTTTGGGAGGCGAATGAACACAGGAGGCTATTGGTTATCTGTCAGCGCAGGCGAGCTGGTAAATGAGAGGTAGTCAATGACATAAGGGATGTCAGGTTTTATTTCCAGTAAGAGCCGGTGAAGCTGGGAAAATTGCTCATTAATGCTTTATTGATATTCATGTTACTATTGAAGAAGTCTGGGGTGGGGGCAAGCAGGGGGGGCTGTGCCCGTGTTAATGGGGACAGGCAGAAAATAGGCTGTTATGTGCCCAGGTAAAGGGTACACCCCACGCTCTGGGGGTCACACTGTGTTGGTTTCTTGGAATAGAGAGCGGATGGGATCCATGCATGAGCCAAAAACCATGCAGGAGAGAACTCCAGATGAGGGTCGGATCACGCTGCGGCAGAGGTGGCCGAGTGCTCTTTTTTCACAGTGCAGATTTCAAAGCAGATCCCTGTAAAGCCATGCAAAATATTCAGCTCTGGGCTGGGGGACTGTTTACTCCTCGTGTTTGTGTTAGCATTGTGTTTTCAGAGTGACTGGAATTTCAAATGCTCTTTCAAAAGAAATTTATTTCTAAAACGTCGAATTCCTTTATTCCAGAAGTGCTGACGCTGAACTGTTGGGATTTAAGAAACAAAGCGGCCTCCATTAGCCTTTTGGCATTGTTGACATTCACAGATATTTTTCACATCTCCAGCTCCTTAGCTCGTGTGTTTGCCTTCACCCTGCCCGCTGCTGTGGCTCTCAGGGACAGCCCAGTTCCCAGCATGGCCACAAACGCTGCAGGAATCCTTACTTTGCTCGGTGCTTGCCCACCCTGCCCCTCTCCTCCATGAGTGCTTTGATGGTGCCCTTTGTCACAGGGATGGGAAATGGTGCCAGGCACGGTTGGGTTTGAGGCCTTTCCTTTAGGATTGCACGGCTCCTCCTGCCTCAGCTGCCCTGAGCACTGAAGCAGGCCCATAGGGGATGCCATTCCTGGCTGTTGATGCCTGATGTCCCGGCTGCAGCCCAGCTGCTGGCAGTGCTCCCCATCCTTTCCTTGCAGAGCTGCACCATGCAGGAGCCCCACGGAGGGACAGGCAGCACTGCTCTGCCTCTGTACCAGGCTCAGCCGGACCAAACCTGGAATATCTCGGGAACAGAGATGGTTTAGAATTAAAAATACCTCCCGGTCTCAGGTTTAATACAGCTCTGCCTTTCAGCTGTCATCACACCACCGAATTTCCTGGGCTGCAGATCAGCAGGGAAGCAGCTGAGTGCTGAAACACTGTTGGCACCGTGCGTAATTCCCCACTTTCGGGGCATTCTGTCATTTTCATTGCTGCTCCCACCTGCACGGGGAGTGTTTGGTCATTGGAAGGGTGCAGCATCCCAAACAGCTGTGGGACACCTCCCTGAGCTGAGGATCACTCGTTCTGCATCGTGCTTTAAGCACAACCTGTTCCCTGGCCTCCTGCATTCGGTCTGATCCCTTTGTCTGCTGGGACGTTGTCTTAATGCAGCACTGGGCATCCCGCTGCTGTTAAGAAGCTTATCCTTGTTGTTCCTGGGATGTAAGAGCAGAATTGCTCTTCGCGCTTCATAGGTAGAGGAAATGGTCCCTGGTGACACGTCCTGTCAGGTTCTCATTGCAGCTGTGCCTCAGCAGTTGCTGGCAAAGGGCTGGGCCTCCCTTGGCAAGGCACAGTGTGGGGAAGAGGGCTGTCCCCCAGCACAGTGGAAGCTGCTGGAAAAAAATGTTGGAAAATGCTCATTTTTTGTGTTTGAGGTTGAGGTTCCTGGTTTTATCTTGTGATGCCACGCGTGGCTTCCCCGTGCTGGGCACTTCCCTGCTTCTGGAGCATAGGGTCTGTTGATCCCACAAGACCTGGAAGAGAGATATAGGGCTGAGGGGGGAGCATGGGGCACATCACACAGCCCCTGTGCCACCCACTGATCTCCCCTTCCCCACGCAGAGAGAGGGGACTAATTAGAGCTTATAGGTGCAGAGCTGCCAAAGGATGCAGCACTCAGCGCTGCGGTACTGCTGCTCCCGGAGTGAAGCAGAGCATGGAAATAACAACATGCAGAGCAGTGCTCGCTGCTGTTTTACGGTCCCTTTCATCACCAGCAAGCTGGTTGGGCTGGAAGTTGATCAAACTTGCAGGATGGGCAGTGATTTATTGCAGCCAATCCTCCCGAGCACTCTGCAGCGTGAATTAAGGACCAGCCACAGCGGGGAGGGCTCCATCCTGCCCCCATCCCACAGGGACAGCGCTGTGCCTGGAGGGCAGGGGCCCAAACATGGGAGCATGGCAGCTATTACCCGAAATGAAAAGCATCTCCTCTCATTACAGCTGAAAATTACGGTCGGTGGATAACGCGGGCGGTGGTTCACGGAATCAATAAAACCCGGTTTGTTTTGAAAGCCAAGTTGCCGATATGCCAAAATACATATTTTGCAAATGGCTTCATTTGCATTTGAAAAGATCAAACCTTGTTTCTTCTGAAAGCTGAGAGGCGGCGTGAGGGAAGAGGCAAGCACAGCAATTCAGATCTCCTCCTTGCCATCCTGCAAGGTATACGCAATTCGATGGAAATTGGTAGCAGTTGAGAAATTATTTTCTTTCTCTTTTTTAAACAATAACAACGCAGGGAAGCTGACGGTGTGAACTGTCAGGGAGTTTCTGATGCTTTGAAGCAACGTTTCCAGCCAAGCAGGGTGTCCATCTCTGCTGCACCTGTCTCTTGGAGGCTTGATGGTCATCTGCATGCCAGAATTTGGCATTGAATTTGTTGGCTCTGCTGTTAGCTGTGAACTTGCAGGTGGAGGGGGGTGATCTGCCCCTCTGCTCTGTGCCTCTGAGGCCTCACCTGGAGAGCTGTGTCCAGATGGGGAGTCCTCAGTACAGACGTGGAGCTGTCAGAGTGTGTCCAGAGGAGGGCCACAAAATGATGGCAGGGGGAGAGGACAGGCTGAGCTGGGGCTGTGCAGCACAATATCTAAAGGGCTGTGAGAAGGAAGGGGACAGATTTCATTGGACCTGTGTGATAGGACGAGGGTTTCAAACTAAAAGAGAGGAGATTTAGATTGGATATAAGAAAAAAGCTTTTTCTGTTAAGGGCAGTGAGGCAGTGGCATGGTAGCACAGCTCCTGGCCACAGCTCCGTGTCCCCCTGCCTTCATACCATGCTGATCCCCCCCCCAGGGGTTTTCTCTGCTCCCAGCAGCCTCCTCCCTGCCCATGGTGAAAATAAAGATGTATGACTCTCACTCGAGGAGAATAGATTGTTTTCGATTGCTATTCATCTATTATTTTAGAAAGTAAAATGAATAAAACTTATGCAGGTCACAGACATTAAAGAGCCTTTTTATATCAGTTTGGGAGCGCTTGTCAGCTTTGATTTATTAAGTAAAGTTCCCCGACTGGCTACTGGTACGTGTTGTCAGTCTCTTGGTAATGGATAGACCTCACAGCTGAGTGCTCTGTGATTGGACTTCTCAAGTATGTATTTTTAAATGAAGGCATTGCTTTTTGGGGTTTGCTCATTTCCCTTTCTTAGGTGATTCCATTCATCTTCCTTCACCCTCCCTTCTGTTGCCTTTTGTTGGAAGGCACGAGGAAGGCAAATGGGACACATCTTGAAGATTTCCCCCCAAGCCTGCTCCTAACTTACTTTGATTGATTAAATGTCACGGGGAACAAAACTGGATAAGCAGGAGCTCTCTGAACAGCTTTCCAGGGACACCCATCCCACGTGCCGCTCCGGCTGCATCAGCACTTCTGCATCAAACTTCTCATCCTCGGGGTTCAGAGATGGAAACGGGCAGAGCAGAGTGGAGAGGTGATGGCAGAACCCTCACCTCTCCAGGAGGGCAGGGGACGAGCAGGCTGCTGCCTCGTGCTGCTGAGAGCTAATGGGACGCATTGCACACATCGTGAGTGTGCTTGCAGGAGCTTGGCTGTGTGTCTGCAGAGCACACCAACTCGCTTCCCTTTGGAGGACGGATCGAAGTGGTCAGACTGAGCTCAGATCTGGCTGCTTGCTTCACACCCTGAAGGGCAGGGATTTGCAGGGCTCGCTGTTGCTGGGCATGTGTCATTGTCTCCTCGCAGGGGCGGCAGCAAATGAGTATTGCAGAGCAGTATTCCAGACCAAAATCCCCAGCTCAATCTGTAATTACACCTTTCATAAAGAAGTGAGCTGGAACGAGGATGAGATTGTTTCCCCGGGGGCTGAACAAGGACTGGGACTAATTTATTAGCATGGCATCGAAATAGCACAGGTGGGAGGCCACCGAGTGCCTTCCATAAATGAGCATTGTAGGTCCTTCAGGAAGGACAAAACTCCAACAACTTCCCTGGGAGGCTGAGCCGGGGTGTGCCAGCAGTGCCTTGAAACAGAACTGGGTGTAACTTGGGCAAACACAGCACGCATTGCAAGGAACAACAGTCCAACCTCACTGACTTCATAACCCTTCTCGCTTTTGTACAACTCCAAAAATTGCTTTGATTTAAAGATCTGACAAGCCAATGCAGCTTTAAGAGCTTTCCTTTCCCCTCCTCTTTTCCTCCCAGCGTAGCAGAAGTGCCTCGTGGCCTGAAGCAGTGATGCAGCACCTGGTGGGAAGGCAGGGCCAGCCCAGGGAGCTCAGGTGCATGCAGTACTGAGTGATGGAAGGCTGGAGCCAGGATCCACCCCTTCCCTGCCCTCATTTAAGGGTTGGCAGTGGAGGTGAGGGGCTCTTGCTGGAGATCTCTGCCTACCTGAGGTATTCTAAAGCTAAGCAGTTTCCTTCCCTTGTTTTTGTGCCCATGGCTGTTGTATCTGAGTGTATCTGAGCACATCCTCACTTGTTGCAGCCTAGGACTTTGCTACTCTGATGCCGTTTCTGTGCTGTTACGGTGTTGCACCCGTTTTGTTCAACGTTTCAAAGATGAGAACATCTCTATGGGGAGAGTGGGAAGCAATTTGCCCAGGGTGGTTCTTGTTGCTGCTCCCTCAGGACGTAATGTTCAGGTGTGGGCTTCCTAACCTGCTGGCATCAGCTGTAGCTCCACCTGTGGAGTGGTGGGGATCCCATTTCTGGGGGTGTTGCAGAGCTGCAGTGATTTGTGCTGGAGGATGTGGTCTGTGGGTGTGGAGGAGTGGAGTTAAGCATCTCAGTGGTCTTTTCCAGCCTCACTGTTGCAATGAATGTCTGTTCTTTCTGCAACCCAATCTCTGTCTGTCGGCAGGAGGGGAACGAGCCACCCCAGGGTTGGATGTGGGTGGTGTGAGGAAGAGCAGTGGGACAGAAGGACAGTGCAGGGTTGGAAGCCTTTGGGTTTTGTGGCTGTGGTTGCTTGATGTGATTTCCTCCCAGCTGTGATGCTGGGGTATGCCCATGTCTTTTGCAGTTCATTAAGTATCACTGTTGCTGTTCCTCAGCCTGAAATGGCATCAGCTGCTTTGCACATTCTAGTGCTGCTGCTATTATCTCTTAATAACACACACATTAATTATTAAGCCAGCTTGCTTATTCTACACTTTTAAATGATAACCCTGCCACATGTGTTTGCTTAATAAATGCAGCCCCTGTGTGCTTTGAAATGGCTCATTAGGGGTGGTTTTAGCTTGTCTCCATTGACTGTTGTTTCTTAAACTGCTTCAGTGATGGACAGGAATATCCCAGGCTGGTAAATGCTGCAGGTTCATGCTGTCAGGGTACTTGCTCTTGGAGAGGTGGGGTTCTCTGATAGGGATAGGGATGGCTACCTGTGCTTTACAACTACTGTGAATGTCAGTAAACCTCCAAATTGGTTTTCACCCTCGGTGTGCCCACATCCATCCTTCGAGCCCTGCGTGTTGCACGGAGTGTGGCCTCTGGGTCGAAGGCACCAAGGGAGTGGCAGTGTGTGCTGCTCAAGGAAAACTGCAGGCCGGATCCTCAGCTCCTGGTGGAGCACCAGATGGGGTTTAATCAGCACCACCGCGGCGCCGAAAGGATTTGATTGCGAGACATCTAGTTCTGGATGAAAGAAGATTATCCAGGGTTTATTTCCAGCTGATAACACTCTGCCCTTCGGTAACACCTTTTGTCGGAGGATCTCGAGCTCGTTGCAGCCTCCAGTTAATTAAGCCTCACGTTGCCCCCTGGTGTCGTGGGTGAGACCGGGGCTAAGTGCTAGCGGCAGAGCAATCGGGAGGGATGGGCGGTGGCGGGGAGGGGAGCAGGATGATTTCCATGTCAATCTCCTTGTGCCATGGGGAGGAGCGCGTGCAGGGTCGCACTGTTTGCCCGGAGCTGCGGATCCCCGCAGCTGGGTGCAGTGAGCATCCCCACATCGTGCTGGTTCTGCCCTGTTTCCCTCTTCTCCTTTTCCCCATTCCCCTTTTTCCACTGGGTTCCATGTGGCTTTCTACTGCACTTCTGTTCTGCAGACACTTTTGAGTCTTCCTTTGGTAGGAAATAACACAAATGCAAAACAACGGTGGCAGAGCCCTCGCAGCCCTCCAGAAAAGAGCTATTGCTGCCTGTCTCCACAGGGGCAGATCTCTCAATAGCAGTTTCCCCCGAGAACAGCTGGGCCTGAGGTTTCCCCTCCTCTTTTCTTTTCTTTACTTTCCCCAAACTAAAAATCAGGAAGCTTTAAAATCCTCTTTGAAGTAACACGGTATGAAGAGGATTTATCCTTGTCCACTTAAATATTCATGACAGCTTGCATTTCTGTTCAAAAAGACACTTGTTTATTTAGATAAGATTTAATTTATTCATAATTTACCTAAATTTGCAGGAGCGTGCATGTACATTTTAGCTTATAAGCAGCATAATACATAAAACATTATTGAAGCATGCAAATTACACAAATACAGCATTTGAATCTGCCTGCTTGTTTTAGGCAGATAACTAATTTCTTACCCTGAGTAGAGGCACAAAAACAATTGCTTGTTGCTGGGATTCAGTGACTCAGAATCACACTCACCTCCATGGACAAAGCCTGGTTTTTTGGTGGGCTGTTGTGGAGCCCACTTCTTTGGGAGTGATGGTGAAGCTCTTTGCTGGCAGCTGGTTTCGCAGGGCCCCAAAGGGGTGAGCAGTTATCCCTGCTCCACACCTTCAATATTGACCTCATTCTGACTAACCTCCACACCTCTGATGGTGATGAAGCCACTCACTGCTTTCCATAGGATGACCACCCACTTCCAGATGACAGTTGCACAAATTACTACCTCCAGGGTGGCGTTGATGAACTGGGATTGGCTTCTTCCCAAATTTAGGACCGCTGTGTGCTGTGAGGACGACACACTGTCATGGAGTCATAGAATCATTAAGATCTGGAAGAGATCACTAGGGTGACTGAGCCCATCCCCAGCACACTGACAGTGTCCCTCAGTGCCACATCCCACAGCATGGTGAGGATGATGATGGCCTGGGGCTGGAGTCCTTTTTGTGTTATGTGTTTGGCAGCTGGGCAGGATGCACACACTGAGCACTGTGACAATGTGTAACACCATCAGAGATTGTTTCTAGCAGGTCTTAGTATGGAATTAAATGCTTATCGTTGTATATATGAAATCTGGGGTATGAAACCTGTGGTAGCAGGTATCTCAAGGACTTGCACGTTGTGCAGATCGGTGTATGGCTGCATTCCTGCACAGCCTGTTATTAAGACTGCCTGCCACTTCACATAAGATTCTGCTTCCCATTGCCTGTAACCGTGCCAAGTGGTAATGGTTGGGGCTGGGATTTCCTCAGCCAGATGTCCTCCTGGGCTGGCAGGTGCTCTGTTCCCTCTGCAGGAGGGGTGGGAGGATGATGGGGCTGCCGACGGGTTTGGGTTTTTCCCTGCTTAATATCACAGCCAATATCTTTGACGATTTCCAAGACTGAAGCCGATGGGGGAAATAATTCTCCCCCGGCTTTATAAAGCTGACCACAGCTCCAAGCCTGAGCAGTTCAGGAGATGGTCTGTTGCTTTTGGTGGGGATGTGAAAATACCTTTTCAACCCCAGGAGGAACTTCTTTGAACAAAAACTTCAGCTTTGCACTTGTTGGGCTTAAGCAGCTCCAAGCAGCGTGTGCGTGGCACAGAGCAGGGGAAGTGTGCTGTGTTGTTATGCATGCACACACAGCGAGGACGTGGAGAACTGAATACTTGGAAAAGAATAAGCTATTGATTGGAGTTGAAAACAAATAAAAAAAAAGTCTCCTTTCCCTACCACCTGTAGATGTATTAGGGAGAAAATATTGAACTGGGCTCTCCTGGCTCCCGTGCAATTGATGCAATTTATTTTCAATTTGTCAAACGTGGCATTGGAGCAGCAATTGTTTTTGGTGATTTATTAGGAATTTTCTAACCAGGGCACTCTGTCATTGGAGTTCCTTCTCTCGTGTCCCTGTGGGTTCTGTCTTTCTGCAGACTCAAGCTGTGAGCACACGGAGGTGAGTTTTTCTTTTTCTTTTTCTTTTTTTTTTAACCAAGAGGGGAAAAAAAAGAAACCAAACCAAAAGGGAAATGGGGGAAAAAGCAGTGGAACTGACATATTTTAAACACGATGGCAGGATCGCCTGTTCAAATTGCCTCTGTGAATTGATTTAAAACATGTTGGTAGGCATCTCTATTTCATTAACTGTCTTTCTCCTTCATTTCAGTCACTGGAGTCATTGCCTCTTATTACCTTCCAGACTCATGATATCCATCCACATGGTTATTTTAGTTATTACTCTCTGTATACAGAAAATATAAGAGGCAATTTGGGGACAGAAGCAGCTTGGGAGGGATGCGGGGACGGTGGGATGAATAATTGGGCTCCTGCAACACCCGCGATGGAAAGCCACCAGGATTACTGGTGCTAGGTGTGCCTCTCAGCTAGAGCCCACGGGACGGGTGCAGGGATTTGCAGTACTGAGTCTGGACCCGGTAATGAACTGTGTTCCCGCTCCGTGCAGCACATGATGACCCCAAAGCAAATTCTCTCGTGGATAATAAGCAGTGCAGCGCATGCCTGGTGTTTCTCGATGTGATTACTGCAGCATAAAGTGGCTTTGCAGTTACCTCCCCCTAGAGATAGTGCCTGGGAAGCAAAGGGACCCCATGTGTGTCCACAGGGAACTGGATCATCTCCTCCCTCTTGTGTACGAGGGGTATTAATGTGTCCCCTGCATTGCAGGATGGGATGAAATAAGCAGTGCTGTGGTCTGCCTGCTCGGACTTGCTGGAAAGCTTTCCCAGATGCCATTCCCAAAGCTCAGTGGCCCAGAATCCAGAGATTTCCACCACTGATTTTCAGATGAATTAGAGAAAAAAAAAAAAAGAGAGCATTCCAGATTATTTTCACAGTTTCAGAAATGCCATGGTTTGCGATGGTTTTTTTTTCCTAGCGCTCTGCAGAGTCATTAGTTTGCTTACAGCACTCAGAGGAAAAATGTGGTGCTTAGGAGACCTCGCTTCTGTTCGCTGTCTTTACCACCAACTAATTGGTTGGAGAACGAGCAAATATTTTTCCTCTGCTCCTCAATTTCCCAACGTTTTGTCTTGCAAGTAGGAACAGAAAACCTGCTGCTGGTTGGCAGATAGCAAAGGGAAGCATGTTCTGGTGAGGCAAAGCTCGAGATGGGATTCCTGCTCACTGTGGGGGCTCACGTTTCTCTATTTGGTGCCTTCAGTGCTCAGCAGCTGGGCCTTCCAGGCAGGTGCCTGCTGGGGAAGGGAAGGGGGATGTTTGGAGCTTGGTGAGAGCACTCGAATGGTCCTCTATCAGGATAACTGCAGTGGGAAGGAGCAGCTCCTGGCTGTGCAAACAGGCATTACCTCGATTTAAAGGCAGCATTTGTGGCCTGGTGCTCTGAATTCCTTGGTTTAATTCAAGCCTTAGTGTGGTGTGTTGTAGGAGGATGCTACTCGCCGTGGTAGAAGCAATGCTGCTCTCTACACATGGGCACGATGAAATACACCAGCAGTCTTAACACAGCTCACTGAAAGTGTGGGCATCTGGGGTGCTGGGAGGAGAATGGAGAGCAGAAACCTTCAGGGATCCAATCCATCGCTCAAAGATGCTCTTCCCAAAACTGCATCTATGAGCTTGAGCTGCGAAGTGCTCATCCACACAGAAAGCTTCCCCTGGGCTCTTTGCTCAGCTCATTGCTGATGGCTCTGCATCCTGACCCTGTGCCAGGACTGCAGCCCTTCCTCTTCCTGCATTGGAAGGGAACCCTCACATAGCACAAAAAAAAAAGGGGGGAGTGGTTGAGATAAGGGCAGGGAGACCACTCATCAGATACCACCATGGGCAAATCATTCTGCTCAGGGAGGTTAATCTAACTTACTGCCTACTGCTAACAGATGGACAGTGAGACCTAGAAGTGTATGAAGCAGATCTGCCTGGGCCTCCTCTCCAACATGGGACCTCCTCTGCACCTTCTTACAGAAACTCCCATCCCATGTAAGCCCAGCACGTCCCAGTCCCTCAGTTGCCTGAAGTTTGTGGGTGAGGCTCAGCTCCCCTTTGCTGGGACTCTGAGTTGGCAGGGCTGCAGAGGTGGCTGTGCTCGAGGAGATGCTGTGGGTGCTGTGCTGGCAATGTGTGTGTGGTCATCATCCCTCACACCTCGTTACCTCTGCTGCTGATGGCAGCAGGCGTGAACCCATCACCTCGCCACCTGCACAACTCCCTCCTATTAATTGCGAGCGCCTTGCTCGCAACATCCAATTTCCAGGGCCCATCGCTTAGAAATGTTAATGCTATTTACTGTAGCGTGTGCTGGATAATGGCATTTCTCAACATCTGCTTTCATTTAAAATTTCCAAGCCTCTTCTCACTCGAGGCTTTCGGTAACGATGCTGTCTCGTACTTACGGGGCGGCAGGATGGGAAGTGGCAGTCTCCAGCCCAAACAAAGCAAACCCCAAAATTTTATTAATGAAGATTCACAGCTGCTCCTGGGACTTGGCAACTGCCTGGTGACAGGATTCATCTCGTGAAACCTGCCCATGACAAATATCAAGTGGGAGTGATTAGCAAGAGGTGGTTAATTCATGAGCGGGTTTTGCACGTTGGCTGGAGAATAATTTGGTTTCCAGTGACAGCAGAATGTATTATTTTTCCCCTCTCTTTCTGGCCTCCTAAAGGAGTTGTAGGCTTGAGCTCATAAAGCAGCAACTGTTGCAGCCACTCACCCTATTTACAAGCCAGGGCTGTTCAGCCTGCAAAGGAGAAGGACTCAGTGAAGTGCTGGATAGAGAGTTTCTAAGTTATGAAGGGCAAAGTGAAAACTAATGGGTCCCCGCTGGGCTGTTACTGAGCTGATGATGGGATCTGGGAATTCTGGTGGGGAAATAAAGCGGAGAGCAGAGGTATAGAACCTGTATGACACTGGGGGTCTGGTAATTAAAGCACGGGGGCAAATCTCATTTTGCAGCTGCACACACCCTTCCCTGGTCACTCATTTTTCTGTGCCCTTCTGCAGTGGGTGATGGGATTGCAGGTAAAATTGTGCTCAGGGTGGTCAAGACAGGCTTTGATGTGAGGGAAAAGAGGTGGTTAGAAGGAGTACCATCACGAGGGGCATGGTGCTGTGGTACCCAGCATTAGGGATGCTTTTGCAACCAGCATGATTGCCCTCTGCTGGTTTGGGGTCCTGTGTGAGGAGCTGGGACGTGCTGTGGGAGGAGAGGCAAGAGTTAAAGCCAGGCAGGTTTTTTGCAGGTGAAGGCAGCATTGATGGTTATGGTACATAATCATCCAGCTCCATCTGGGCTGCAAAATCTACTAATTGAGGCAGGAGTCATTTCCTGTGGGAGAAATAGCCTCCCTGTTTTCAAGGCATTAACTGCCCCTTATTGCTAGGGTCAGGGCCAGGCATCTCGTTGGAGAGGCTCCCCAAGTCTGGTTCAGCTGAAATAGCATCCTCTAGTTTTCTCCTCTTTTCTCCCAGCCCTACCTGTTTGCAATCCCCTCGTTACTGGCTTGGCAGGGAGAAGATGAGGGGAGAATGGGAGGAAGAGGAAAGGAATGTTTCATTTCCATTTCTAAGCTGCGTTTTGGTTCCTAAAGAGCACTAATGTTCACGGAGCCACCACTGACAGCTCAGTGCTGGGGGGGAAACCTGTGCTTCCATTTCCAGCCCTGTCCCCGTGGGCAAAGCAAGCTGCGTGGGGAGCGAGTCCGTGGGATCAGCAGGGAAAGGGAAAACAATTTGATCAAGGGGCCCTGGAGTCAGGCACGCAGGGGACTGGTCTGGTGGGGTTTTTCAGCTTGCATCAGTGTCAAGTTGATTTTATTTTTAGAGAAGTGATGATGTTACAAGGCGAGGAGGGGTGGGGAAGAGGATAGCACCTACAGGTATATGGTGCAGAGCCCCCATCGGCCTCTCAGCTGCTCCTTCCTCAAAAACTTGATGCTTTGTAGAGCTAATTGCATGAGAGATGCTCAGTGTGGAGTTGCAGGTGCAACCTTATACCCCGTGTAGCCATGCATGTCTAACGCATTAGCTGCTTTCTGTCCTGTAACGGTGGGGGCTATTGTTTCATGCTATGGGCAGTGTGTTTTTGGGGAGAATACCCTCTGGAAGAGTGAGTCCACCACACTGTGGCATTGGCTATTTGTAAGAAAGACCTGTGAAAATCCTTCAGAAAGCAGAGATGAGGGTTAACTGCTGGAAAGTTCTGCTTTTAACTCTTTAATAGGTAGGAGTGTCCTGGAGTCATCTGAATTCAGGCTGGAAAGGGCTCTGAGCATCCTGATGGAGCTGTAGATATCCCCACTCACTGCAGGGAGTTGGACCAGAGGACCTTTACAGATCCCTCCCAACTCAAACAGTTCTGTGATTCTATGAACTGCCCTGAGTCCCAAAGCCTGAAGTTCATTGTAGTCTTCCCCAAACAATTCTCTTTTTTGCACTGACTGCCCCCACCCTCCTTACCCCTGGGAACAGTTTTGATGACTACCAAAACTACAGGTGGTCATGTTCTTGCAGACATATGCTGATGGTGTTTTGGGGGCCACATCCCCTCTTTATAGGCAGAGAATGGAGACCATCTCCCAATGTGTCCCTTAGGATTCAGAACTGCTTTTCATCTGTGCAGAGGAAGTAAGGAGGACCTGTGGGTGGCAGACTGTTTCCTGGAGAAATGTCTTCCTTTTTCTTTTCACTCTATCCCAGGTTCCTGCTTGTTAATTACAGTCACACACATATGATGGACGTATATATAGATATCTATGTATATATTTTTGGTGATCTGAATTGCTGCAGCAGAGCTAACCTAAAATCAACTCTGAAGGGAGATGAAAGTTCATTTCTTCTTTCCATGCCAGAGAACATGAAAACAAGAGGGTTTTCAAACTTGTCTGATACTTTCCTTTTCTTCTGAGTGAAAGGTAGTAGGAAAACAATGGAATAAGGCTCCCAGCCCAGACTCCAGCTGCCAAGAGAATTATTAGCCTCTTTTCAGCCTGCTCTCAGCAAGGGTTTTTTTACATCCCAAGCCAGGAGGGGGAGATGAAACACGGATGCTTGATGGCACATAGGCAGGCCTGTCTTTTACTGTGCAGTTGCAGCCAGCAGTGAAGAGGTCAAGTCAGTCGGTGTCATCTCCTCTGCCAGCCTCATGTCAGGAAAAACCATGAATTTCCATCATTTTACTCCAGGAGTGCCTTTGTTGCAGAGCTCGCACTGCTCACACAAAGACAACGGGGCTGTGCAGTGAAGTTCTGACCCCATGCTGGTTGAAATGCTGCCGTGGTTTAATGAAGAGCCCTAAACAAGGTGGGGGGGGGGAAACAAGCATTAATGCTTACTTGTGGGCCTGCAGAGGTGAGCTGTTCTTCTTGATAGAAGAATGGGTAAAAATTGCCCTGTAAGGCTCTTAACTCACCTCAATTAATCAAGATAATAGTCCTCCACAGTGAGCACTTCTGCTTTGCTGTATCCTGTGACCTCAGAAGCTGATGGCACCGGTGGTCACATAGTCTTGATTGCTGGGGAACACAGCTTTGTGCTGGAAAACATGAGGCTCTGGCTCCATACTCATCCACACCTGGAGGTGGAGGTGGTGATGGTGGGCAGGGGACGCTCCTCCCAGAGCCGCAGGTGACTTTTCTGATCTAAGCAATCAACAGCTTATTCATCATGGCTTTGAGTGTCATGCTCTAGTAACCAGGCAGTTCTTGTTGCTCATCTAGAAATCCCAATCGAATGACTTCATTATCACACAGCGGTGTTTCCTTTGTGGATAACAAGTCATACTGCGAGCATTAATGTCGCCGGCGTTGTATGGATTTGTGTAGCAGGATTGTTGTAAGCACTGATTGAAGCTTTTTTTCCCTGTGATTAGGGTATTTATTCAGGTGTGAGAGAGGGAGTCTCAGTTGTCTAGTAAGATGTGAGCTGGCAGCTCCGCGTGTCTCTGAGGGATGTTTATAGGGGCGTACCTCATGAAGTCAAGTTAATGAGATGCATGCATGAGATCTGTTTCCTTCTCTCCCATCTCCAACACTGCCATTGTATGACAGGAGTTTATGCGTGACCTGCCCAAGAAACCACAGTTTGGGCATTGCCTGGGGTTTTAGCAGCCATCTAGAGGGGCTTTTGGCTGCAGCCACCCCTTCTGCAGGGCGTAAGCATAGGAATTGAAAAGCAATGCTACTCAACCCAAGCTAAGGCCAATGGTTCTTTTATTTCTTGAGGAGATCAGTTAAAGTTCCCTTAATTGAGGTTAATGTGTAATTGGGGAGAGGCTAGAGGTGCAATCTATCAGTTCTACCAATGAAAAATGATTGGAAATGGTGTTCTCCCACTGTCTGACAGCTCTCAGCCTCCTCTGCTGCACACCTCATTATCCCTTTTGACTGCTTTGTCTGGACAGTGTTTATCCTCAATGATGGCTGAGTGATAGCAAGTTTCTGCAGTTATTTACTTATTACTTATCCACCCCACTCTGTTCCAGAATACTGACAGAGCATTTTTCCAGGGTATCATGAGTAGCTAGACCTGGACTGATGGTTGTGAGACAGAGGAGAAGGATGTCTGCACTTAGGGTCCTGCCTAGTATGCACAATAATTCAAATTCAAACTCTGTTGATGTTTCAGGCCAGACTTGCATTTCCTGGGCTCCAGGAGAACTTCTAGCTTTGACACCAGCAGGAGAAGGCTGCTCAGTCCTGCCAGGGAGTCATTTAGATGAGTTGTGGGCTAGGTGGAAAGCTGGAAGGTGCAATAAAACGGACGAGACAGATTTGTGTCCAACCCAGGTGATAAACCGCTTAAATTATCCTATAGGTTGTTGGCAGGATGGGCTGTAAAGCCTGCTCCTTCTCACCTACTCCCTGGTGAGACTCATGAAGCATCTCAGAGCCATCCCTGACCCTGTGGGATGTCCTCGTGGGTCTTCTTTCCAGCACATTACATCTGACTTTCTCATTTTCTTCATGATCAGGTGCTACAGATGCTCACAGTTTAGCATTAGCCTCACGGGGTGGACTTTATCAGATGCTCCCAGCCCATCTGAGAGATGCATGCCAATTTCAGCTCACTTGCCCACCAAGTCAAGTAATCTCTTCAAAGACTTCTAACAAGTTAATAAGGATTGATCTGCTTTTCATGAGATCATGCTGACTGTTCTTAATGAACCCAGCATTTTCAAGCCTTTCCTTCCCCTTAAAAATTAGCTTCCGAATAAATACTCTTCTCCCAGTCAATGGACAGCTGATTCCTTCACTCTGCCTACATATCCCCAGTATGCATTAAGGCTTTGATTGAAGGAGGCACCTCTCCAGCTTGACTGATGGTCACGTGTGTTAGTTTGGGATTTTTGTTTCACTTTTAAGCTTTTTTCTGCCTTAAAAAAAAAAAAAAAAAAAAAAGCCCTAAACAAAGAGGGATTTAATTAGAACTACCTGTCTCATTAAGTGATGGCTTGGGGAATCAGGTTCAGGTATGATTTTTCTGAAAGATATGTAAGATATAGATGCTACCCATCTGAAGACATGTGGATTTTGATTTCTGTCTTCAGAGGGTGAGGTTAGAGTAGTACAAATAAAGAAGGGAAGAGCATTTCAAGATGAGCACCTGGAGCGATGAAATTAGTGACTTTTTCCACAAAAAAAACCCTTGCTGTTAGCAGCACAGACCATCCATCCTACTGTCTGAGGCAACGCCGAGAAAGAGATGTCAGAGTAATGGGGCCTTTGAGGGATCACTGTTTCTGGTATAAATGTCCAAATGCTTGCACTCTGTGTTCCCTGCCTTACCCGTTCTAAGGGAAATCCATAGGAATGAAGTCCTGCTTTGTCATGGCTTCCCCTGTTTGTTAAATCCCATGTGAGTGCGTGTTACCATCCAGACCGTAATGCTTTGTGTCAGTTTTAAGTTCCCCTAAGCTTTTATTGACCATTTCTTGTGTTATCTGCACACTCCCTAATTCCTCTTCTCCTCTCCCTGGGGATCTGATCCCTGACTTAGGCAAATCCTCATCCTCTTCATTTGTGAACAGCAATGCAAAAGTAAATATTGTCAGTGTCAGTGCCAGCTTCTTATCCTCCTCTGCCTCCAATTTCCCTCTGTCACTCTTATCTGCACCGTATCCACTTATCTCTTGTGTATATATAATGGTCTTTTCCTTCCCTGTTTTTGTAGAGGCTGGGAGATCCTCCATCGTTAGCTTTCTTTGCTCCTTTAATTACATACTTGTGTGTTTACCTCCCCGGACCTCTGCCCCCTACGTCTAGCACATCCCTACTTCTAAGCAGGAACATTTGCTTTGTGCATTGCTCTGATTAAAGATGCGGGTGCTCCGAAATCCCACACTTGGCAAACTCGGAGCCATGGGCTGTTTGAAGCTGAACCTGAATTCTGCGTGGAGTCGATGTTTGTGGCTCTGCTTTGAAATGCTGCTGTGCCTCTTCAGGTGGTGCAGATGCAAGATGTGGGCTAGAGTACCATCACAGCCCTCATCGTGATGCACTGAATGGAGTAAAAGGTGTTTTGTTACATCTGTATATCTCGATTTTTCCTGTCTGTCTGACAGAGGTAACGTTTCCTGCAAAGAGGAAGGAGTTACTCAGGTGAAAGCTGAGGCAGAAGAAGGGGCTGAGCGGCCTTTTTCTGTTGTGGTTTTGTACAGTAGGGCTGCAGGAACATCGAGGGGGGGACTGCACCTATGGGGCAAGTGCAGTGTAACCCAGAATACAAACAGGAAACCCCACAATGTTTCAGAGAGCCCTGCTCCACGGAGAGCTGTGGCCCTGCTGGGTTTTTTCATGCAAGTCTGTGCTTTGTGCGAGCACCAGGTCCTATGATTTGTGGTCTGATCATTGCTGATGTTATAACCTGGTTATGTATTGATTTTCACCTGCAAATGGCACACGATAGTGTTTATTACATAACAATTCCCATCAGGAAAATGTCTGATTGTATGATGTACGGCAGCACTAAATGTTGGCGTAGCTCAAGGGCTGTGCTTTTTGCAGGATGCAGTCGTTTGTGATTTCCAGATCAATGTGATGATGTGTTTTTTGAATTTTAATGAATAAATGACATTGGTGTTTGTTGTTTACCTGCTTCCTGATTTTTTTAACAAGTGGCTCTAGTGATAATTACCAAAATCCTGCCGTCACAGAAGGAGGAGGAGGAAGGCAAAAAAAAAAACCTGGCTCCTTCATAACTATCCAACTGGGCAATTATCTCCATACTGTATGTGCTGCTTTTCTATAAATGTTGAAATTCAGTAATTACCACTAGAGCCAGCCGTGACATTTCGAAAGCAGATACATAACAAATAGGGATGCCATGGAGTCATTAAAATTCAGATATCAAAACAGCTCTCCTTGTTCTTTGCATGAATCCATCTCTTTGTTTCATGAGGAATTCAGTTGCCAATTAAATACCTTTTCTTTTACTTTTCTAATTATTTTCTTTTCCTTCCCTCCTTTTTCCAAATGAATTTTGTTCTCCTTGAAAGTGAGCCCAACTGACAGCCACGACAGTTGGTGCATTAGGGAAAAACATGGGCAAATGTGCTCCTTCCTAAGGAGCCTGGCAAGTATGTTTTGGAAATGGCAAGGCTGAAGCCAAAACGTAGGAGATCATTCCTCAGCAAGTCCTTTCTCCTTCCAGCACTATCTCTCTGTGCTTCTCAGAAAGGGAAATCACTCCTCGAGGTTATTAATCACTTTTGGGGATGTGCTCTGCCCATCCCTCGGGCGCAGGCTTTGTCCCACTCGTGGGTTCACCATCACCACCACCAGGAATAGCTCAATTACTTCCAAAATCGTTATTCATGCTGCAGTCTCATAGCAATCGCTGGCATCTGGCAGTTGTTTTTAACAATGTTGTCTTGTTTACGGGTTTGACTCTTGGAAGACAGGATGTGATGCCTACCAATCAGTCGCTAATGAAACGGAGGAATTGACAGCGTGGAATTGATCCTTCCTTTGTAATCCTGTAGCAGTGAGATGTGTTTGTTTCTGAATCTGTCAGTGGGCTGTATGTAAACCAGGTGTGATAAGGAACCTGAGCACTGAAAACAAGGAGAACAGCGGTTTCATAAACCTCACAAGGAGAAAAAGCTGTAGGGTTTCTACGCCTCCTCTCTTCCCATGTCAGAATGCCTCTCATAGATCTTTGTGAGTGTCTTTTAGAGACAGCAGGAGGAATTCATTGTGAGAGGGGCCGATGTACAGGAGGGTGATTCAGCTCCTGAAACTTGGGTAAGCCCTGGGATCCTGAATAACGATGGAGTCACAGAATCATAGAATGGCTTGGGTTGGAAGGACCTCAAAGATTGTCTGGTTCCAGCCCCGTGCTGCAGGCGGGGTTACCCTGCTTGATCAAGCACTAGATCCGGTTGCCCATGGGTATGGGGAGCTCTGTGCACCCAGAAACCCAAGGGTTGTGTCTCCCATGGCTTTATTCTAAGTTTTCTCTGTAGTTTACCTATAGCAAGGGCCTCATCACCTCTAGGACATCACCCTGGCCACTCTACTTCCACTTTTACTTCTGCTTACTTATTGCGTATTTCCTCTCAAACAAAGAGATCTACTGGAACAAATAGATTCATTTTGCAGCATGCTAAAGGAGGAGCTCCATTAGCTCGTATGATTTCCTGAGAGGCCTCAAGTCCATCACTTGGTTATCCAGTAGAGGACAGCTTCGAGTGCTCCTTCATCAGCTCCTCTCTGGGAGATGAGCAGCCCGCTCAAGGAGTGCTGGTCGGAGGTTTGTTCCTGAGCGCGATGCATGTGTGTTAAGGTGAATAGGAATTATACTCACTTCAAGGAGAGATGAGGCCCTTGTGTTGACTACATTATCATTTATACTAACAAAAAGAGCTTAAAATGTTAGCATATTCTTTTGAAAACGAAGCTTTGCATCCCATTAAGAGGAGGGAAACAGAACCCGCAGCGCATTATATTTCCAAGCGCCTGTCAAGAAACGCTTACGGCTGTCGCCTGCTTACTGAGCATTCAGCAACAGGAATAAATTGGGAATTGCTGCTCGTGTGCTGGTCCCCAGGTCTGGAGTCAGAAAGCTCCAGTCAATTAAACGCCAACTGAATGCAAATGTCTGGGGTTCCCAGAAACCCTGGGAGCTGGGGTTCTGCAGGTGGATATAAGCTTACATTCTAGAGTCACAGTTGGCTGTGGCTGTCTTGCAGCTGTGCCACATGGCCATGGGGAGGTCCTGCTCCGTGAAGATGCTCATCCACACCCTGAGGAAGGCAGCGAGGTCTGCATGCACCACGTGCCTGTGCAAGCAGAGTGTTTGTTTTAAGGAAAAAGAAAAACACTGCATCCCTAATGGAAAGACTCAAAAAGCTCTTAAGATTCAAATGCACTTCAAATCTACCTGAAAGGAGTGGGGTAGGCATTGGTCTGGCCCTATCCAATCAGAGACGATGGGATGAAGGGAAGGACAGGGCAATTTTTATGTCTGGGAATTGAGATGTGAGCACAGTGGTGGGAAGCCTGTGTCATCCTGCTTGGATGATCCTTGCTCTACTAATGAGCAGATGGTCCAGGTCCTCAGGAATGTCCTTTCCGAACCAAAATTCTCCTTGAGGGGAGGAAGGAGGATCGATAAAATGGGCTGCATGGGGGAGACACAGTGTTGCTGCTGAGGCTCATGCTGGGAGTATCTGACAGTTATGTCCTCTGGTTTGGAAGGAATCACTCGTGTACCCTTCACGCTAGTTGCCATCTCTGCAGAGCTGCTCACAGAGGATGCGTGCAGCTCCCATAGCAACTCAGGTTCAGTTTTTGGTTGAGAGCTGATGTTTTTATTTGGGCAGGAGCTCAGCATGGCATCCTTGAAGAGCAGCTTTCCTGAGCTGGGAAACGAGAGCTAGACTTGTGCCCAGTGATCGCCTGCTGGTGTCTGGAAGGCAGGATCCTCAGTTGCCATAAAACATTGCAGATCTGCTTTAGCCAGCAAGCTAGGGCTCGTGTCCTGGGCACGGACAAAGCCTTCCAGAGCTCCACCATGAGCAAGCTGTAGGAGATCAGGCAACAAACGACACCAGGCAGGTTATGCTGGCAGGCAGGATGCATCTTTATTGGCATCAGTGTTATCTCAGTGCAAGTCCATACACCCTGACACGTGCTCCATCTGTCTCTGTAGCAGATGAAATGAAGATGTCTTGCTGTCCTTTCTCATCAACAGTGGTGCATCCAAGATCCCACTGATACGCAGAGCGTTGTTCCCTTCCCTGTCCACTTTGATTAATTTGGTGCCTCATCTCCAAACCCTGTGAATTTGTCTTGGTTCTGCTCTTTCCCCTTCATACAGGAGTTCCTCCCCCTCCTTTTAGAGCCGTGGTGCTGCAGAGCCCCTATCTGGGCTGGCCTGACATGGTGAGAGCAGCAGGAGATGATGTGCTAAGACCCTGTGCATTACAGAGCACATAATCCAGTTGTGAATCCTCTTCAGAAGACTCCAGGAACTGCTGCTAACACCAATGGCCAGAGAACCAGCAAAGCACTGAGGCTTTCCAACACTTCAAACCCAGTGCTATCAGGAGGGCTTTGGGCTTGCACAAAGTGCTTTCAGCTTTAGTGCAGAGCAGGGAATAAAGCTCAGCAGCAGAGAAGTCCAACGGAAAGGTTTCTTGTGTGTGCAGAAAGATAATGTATGGTAATGAGGACAGCACCGAGTTGCTGTAAGTTATGGGAACTTATCACTGCTCTCTGCTGCTGCGGCACATTCCCAGGATTTGGTCTCGCCAAAGCAGTGTGAATAGATTTATTTTGTATTGTTAGACTGTCAAGCTACTGCAGAGCAACAACTTTCAGATGATAACTTCACTGGCGTGCAGAAGTTGTGAATTACATGCTTTTAGTCCCCAGCAAACAAACGGGGCTGACAGCAGCTCTGCAAAACCCTCCCTTCCCCCTCCCTCCTCCTGCTGTCTGTGGTCAGCAGCTCACCACCAGCTCCCTCCTGCCGGAGCTGCTGGGGCCGTTATTAAGAATGACATGAATTTATTCTTAGTGGCAGAGTATAATGCGGCTGTCATGTACGTGTAATCAAGGGAACATGTAATCAAGGGAGGGGAGAGGCTGGCTCACTAAAACCTAATGAGAGACGGAAGATGGAGCTGCCAGCCACGCTGGGCAAGCAAGGGGAGGGTGAGGTTGGGTTTTGGGAAAGTTTTCTTTACTAAAAGGGCGGTGGAGGCCAGGAACAGGCTGCCCGGGGAAGCAGCTGAGTCACCGTCCCTGCAGGTGCTGGGAAGACGTGGAGATGTGGTGCTTAGGGACCGGTTTAGCTGCAGGGTTGGGGGTGCTGGGTTAATGGTTGGACCTGATGACCTCCAGGGTCTTTTCCAGTGTCAGTGATTCACGGAATTGCACGAGTGCAGGCAATGCCCGAAGAGCAGGAGCTGCTCCTGGGTGTGCAACGAGGGGAAAAGCAGAGGGCTGAGACTGATGGGATGAAATGTGTGGGAAACAGGGAGGAGAGTCCAGGCATTCTCACGTTTGTTACTGAGCTTTCATTTTGTCCTGAGGAGGCAAAAATAAGAGCCAGTCCCGTGCTGTCACTGCAGAATGGCAGTTGCTTTTTTTGTTTGTTTGTTTCTTTGATTCTTCAGAAAATCTGCAGACCTTTATTTCTTCTTCCAGCATGCATTGCACTGCAGACCTGGTCTGAGTGCCCCTTCTGGATTCACAGTTACTGGGGAGGAGGAGAACTGCACAGAAACTGCTGTTCCAGTGCCACCTGTGTTGTGGTGCGGAGCGACAGCCTGGAAAGTTTCACTATCTTTTTTTTTTTTAATATTCCAGCAGTGTTTGGAACTGTTTCAAG
>VXAB01002723.1:109506-150033 GCA_013399175.1 Odontophorus gujanensis | reverse complement strand
ACGGGTGGGGGGGGGGGAGGTCTGAAATGCCCCAGGAGCTGTATCTCTTGCAGATATAATGTTAAATGGGGACCAAGTGATGATTGGCAGCCAACACACATTTCTCAAAGCATCCATCAACAGACTGTGGGTTCGGATGTTTTCTTCCATCAGCTCATCATCCTCAGTGTGATCCAAAGATCTCCCCACTCCTCTGAGCCCACCGTGTCACTGAATGTGGTCAGGGTTGGAAGCTCCTGGAAAGAAGGAGCTCCACAGGCGGTGCAAAGCATGAGGAAATGCCCAGGTTCATCAGCCAAGGGAATGGTGTCACTGATGCTAAAGGGATGCCCAGGGCTCCTTACAGGAGAACTAAAACATGAAGGTCAGAATGGCACCAAGTGATGTTTTCAAGCTGAAGAAAGGGAAGAAGAGGAAGACAGCTCCCATATCATGTTTTCTTCCATCTGTTTTGTGATTCTGGGCACAGCAAGCTCGGAGGGCAAACTTCTCCAAGGAGGCATGTTCCTGATGCTCCACTGCAGCTGAATGCTAATGGAGATGATGTTTGTTCCCTCCCAGCAGCCCTTCCCCATCTGTATTACATTTTTCAAACAAACATCCTAGTGGAATCTTCCCATTTGTTTCAGTTGTATTCTCTCATTTCACTGTTGTTTTGTTGTTCCCCCTTATAATAGGGTGCAGCAATAAGAAAGTTGTGCTGAGGTGGGAAGAGGCAGTGTGTTGTATTTCTTCAGCTACAGAGAGAGAGCTTTCCTTCATCCAGACCTTTTTTTCCATGTTTTTTTTCTTCTTTTCTCTTTTTTCTTCCCCTTAACAACGCATCTCATCAGCCCTTGTCAACTTTGGTTGGGATTCGCCAAGAATTTCAAAAGTGCTCAGGAGAAAGTGATTGATGGACCAACACAGCTGTCAAAACAGCTTAAGAAAATGAGGTTAAAACTGAAGATAACAATTAGTGAAATCAATAAGAAGGAAAAAGGCTGGAAGGGTTTCCAGCTGCTAGACCGTATGGGGATCAGAAAGGCAATCCAGCACCTGGAGTAGAGACTATGAGGAAATGAGCTGAGGTCTTCTGCAGGAGAAGTGGAGACAGACAGCATTTGACATTGTTTTCATCATATGCCAAATACTTTTTGGGGAAAAAAAAATCAGAATATTCCCCTGGAAAATACTTTGATTGATGTACCTTGAGTGTTGTCATTCAAATGTGCCATACCTTCGCTTCCCTCTGTGAGCAGGTCTTTGCTGCTGGCTTCACTGCAGCGCTGGTGCTGTTAGGGAGGGGACGCAGAGGCAAAGGGACCTCCACATCACCATGGGATTTGCAGAGTGGCACATGGGAAGGATTGGCAGGCACCTTCCTGGGGATGGCAAAGAGGAAAGTAGTGGCTGCACATTGGATTTCTTCCACTAATTGATTAGGTTTTGATCAAGGGATAGACTGCAGGATAGCCGAAGGCAATACGAGTTATTAATCCCCTGCAAGCTGGATGGATCTGAGGTTTGCAAGGACATGGAGCTGGCAGTGCCTCTTCCAGCCAATTCCATTCTGGAGCAGCCGAGCATCTCCTGCTGCACACGGACAGACAGTCAAAGGCTGCATCTGTCTCACAGATACTTAAGGTTAAAAGAAAGGCAGCATATGGTGCACAGCTCTAGGGGTGTGAAGTGAGAGCTGCTGTAAGCAGGCAGAAATCACCTAGCAGAGCTAAGATAAATGTGGCTAAATAAGACTGGAATAGCTGGGGACAGCATCGGAAGGCACCAAAAGCAGCAGGGCCCTGTTGGCACTGGTGAATTATTGGGGTTCTGGGAGTGCTGGGCACGAATCCCAAACCTTTGGTGAAGTTTTGCTCGTGATGCTGTGCAGCTCCCAGCAGAGATGGGCACACGGAGGTGCGTAACGAGCGCCATGAAGCGCTTTCCACTTGACACCTCCATTTATAAATATGTATCTGCATGCAGAGGAATTGTCTCGAGCTGGTCGAGGCACAATTATTTCATTTTCCTTCCCATTCAGGATTGTTATTGTTTAGGAATAAATTGCTGCTGCTGCTGCTGATTTACAAGGGCAGGAATGATGGCATGAAATGGGCTCAGTGAAGTGATTTTGAATTTCCACTACAATTACTCTTCTCTTCAACCATATGATTCCCTTTTTCTCGCATGCACCAGCCAGGTCCCGGTATTGTTTTGCTCGCTGCGCTGCACTGCTGCCCTGTGAGGTTTGCTCAGGGGCTGAGCATGCAGAAACAAACCTGAAGTGCTAAATTGCACTTTAATAAAGCAAGCAGGCAGAGAAGGTACATCCCCAAACCCCACCGCACCACAGCTGAGGGATGCTCATACTCTGGCTTCAGTGGTGAAGGCAAGAGTTAGTGCATACTTTTTTTTTCCATACCTACTAACTGCTGTGTAAATTCCTTCTGTGTGCCTCTATTTATTGGCCATTCCAGTGCAGAAAGGCTTCCTGCTCAAGGAGTCCTCGCCCCCATACTCACCTCTAAAGCTGTTGGTATTCCTCTGAGGAGGCTTTTTGAGTTCGTATGGATAGATGAGGCTTTGTGCATCACTATTAAAGCTGTTCGTGGCCCTAAGGGTAACCTCACAATTGGAAAGGGAGTGTAGGCTTGGGTTGAAGTTCATCTCCTGGTTTCTTCTGCCATCCCCTTTAGCTCATCTTTTCCTTGAGTTCACATCTAAGTGGGTCTTCAGGTCCTGGGTGGATGCTGTCCCCTCCAGGACATTGGGATTTCGGCTGGCATCACCAATTCAGGGCTGTTTTTCCCATCTTGCTTTGTTTTATGGTTGGTATGTGCTGGGGACTCCGAAGTCTCTAACGAAGAGCTGAGCTCTGACAGCGCAGTGCTAACGCAAAACCACGCCAGCTATGCCGAGCTCTAAGTAGTGTAATAAATGTGAACATCTTGGGTAATGTGATTTATTATTGGCAGCATGAATAGAAAAATAATAAAACAATATAATCATTCCGCAGGAAAAATGAGGTTTTTTTATTATTATTCATACTTGGAGGCTTGTTTACAAGGCAGGAATGAGGTCAGCCTCTTAAACAGAGCTGCTGATGCCAGATCCTCAACTTTGTGCCTGTCAGGAGACATAATCCCCTTTTCCCCAAGTTCATTTGTGTGGGGAATTAGGCTCCCCACTTTCATTATCACTAATAGACCTTGCATGCGTCTAAGTGCTGAATTGATAACTGAAGCTTCACAGCTTGATGGGCAAGAGGTTTTTTTCATGTTTGGCAAAGGGAGTGATGTGCTGGGAGATGGGGTATGCTGGGTTAGCTCGGTAGGGCAGGAGCTGGGGTAGGAGCTGGGGACAGTGGGGCTGGGGCTGCATGGGGAGGTACTGGAGCTACAGGTCAGTATGGAGGGGTGGATGAAATACTGCATGCAAAAGAGGCCATGACCTAAGATCTTTCTGTTGTTCCCATGGATCAATGGACGTCGCTTTCCCCCTGTAGTGCACACTGCATCCAGCAGCAATTCTAAAATAGGCAGCATCCGTCCTTTTATTTTGCATTCTGCTTCTTGCCCGGCACAGCAATATTAACAGAGACAGGGCTAAGCAGCACTTATTTCCCTCTATATTTTGCATCAGCCCTGCTGTACTGAAGACCGATTGGATTTTCCATTACTGCTGCAGGTTACGATCCTCCGGTTACTTTGCCTGTAATTTTCATGTTTGCCTTTTAGTATTTCTTACGAGATTGAAAGCTTTGGACAAGAAGTGGTAAGCTTTTGCTCAGCGTGCTACGGAGGAGCTCCTTGAATTTGAATGATGTGCAAGGAGGGTGAAGAGATAGCGGGGTGTGCGTGGCCGAGGGGAAGGGCTGGGGCTGAGCACAGGATGCTGCCACTATGGAAAAGCATTTCTTAGGGCCCAGCAGTGCTAAATCTCCTCGCCTTTGTAATGACAGCTTCTGCTGCCATCAACATCGCCCATGTTTCTCGGTAAAGTAATTCTTTCGGATGCCTTGTATATAGATAGATGGATTTTTATGGGGAGAGATTTATTTATTTATATAAAAGTATATATCTCTATCTCTTGTCAGCTGGTGTTACGTGGAGCATAAAGCAAATCTCTGGCTTGCACACACCCAGCTCGGCTGGGATCACATCGCAGAGGGCTCTGTGAGAGCAGGAAGGAGGCACAGGCACCGGTGCTTCTTCTTGTGGGGGCTGCTGGGGCACTGCTGCGTGGTCGTTGCTGAGTGGCTGTGGGGTGCTGCCAGTGCATGAGGGATGCCAGGGAATTCCTGGGTGTTTAGGGAGAGAGCAGGTGAAACTGAGCATTTACACCACCTTATTTTTCTCTCTGTTATAAAAGAAAAGCTCCCTGTTGTTTTTTTTTTTGACTCCACCAGGCCTGGAAGGTACGGTGCCAGGATGCAGAGTATTTCTGCTCTGGGATCCCACTACTGCACTTGGATGTAGCTGCTTTCATTAGTTCCCTACTTTATAACTCATCAGTCTTTTCCCCCTGCCAGAAAGTCTCAAATGCGCTGAGGAATATTCAGACCTCTTTTGGCAGACGGCAGAGATAAGTGGATAATAAAACACACCTCGAAAATATTCTCCTTCCTATTATTAGCCACTTTCTTATTAAACTAGCAAAGGGAAAAAATATCCCGTTATGAGGCAGAGCACTTTCCACGCCGTCAGTTCGTGTCCAGGCACTTGCAGGAATGAAACTCTCACTATTGTTTGTTGATTGGCTCCATTAATCAGTGGCTCATAGCCTCGGTTATGTATTGCTGTGAGCGTGCGCTGCTGAAGTCCCCCCCCCTCTCTCAGCCTCCTTTTATGTTCCCATGAAACTCTGAAAACGCCTCAACCACAGCTCCAGCAGGAGCGAGAGGAGACAGATCTGCAGCGCTACCTGCTCTGCTTTTAGCGAGAACAAAAGCTCCCTGGAATAGCAGCTGTTATTTACTCTTCTCTCATCAGCAGATTTGACCTAATTTGGGGCTCCCCAGCCTTTCTTCCCAGCACCTGGTTGCGGTGCATCCGAATGCTTTGCAGGGGTGGGGGTGAGGGGGACCAATCCTGCTGGCCCAGCTCGTGGGAAGCCCACAGGATGCTTTACTCTGCCTCTCATGGTCCTACAGCCACAGTGCGTGGCCATATGGCAGACTGTATTGCCAATGGGAACTGTGTGGGCTTCGGATGTGTCCTGCCAGGCTGAGGTGTTCTCAGGTGATGGCACCTTGCTCCTGTAAGTACACAGGGGTTTGTTGTGGCTTCCTGTTTAAAACAACCCCTCTGTGCTGGTGAGGAGGCAGCCAGCAGAGCGATGCCCTGCTGAGGAATGCGGGACCCCAGATTCATTTTTCAAAGCTGGCAAGCAGAGCTGGTGATTTATCTGCTGTCATCAGTCCAAGCAAACCTTCCCCATCAGGTGAGCGAGGTGGGAAGGGGGGCTCACAGAACAGGAAACACACAGAAGCTCTGTCAGGTTCCCAACCTAGAGCTGGCTGCTGTGTGGAGCCCTGAAAGTAATTAACAGCACCAACCTGAGAAAGAAAACCTGGAAGCTGTCTCTTACACAGCGTGTGATCCAGCATTCCTACCTGCCTGAGCTCACAGTGGTTGCTCCCTTGGGCACCTCTGCTGATTCATTGCCATCAGTGTGGATGTCTGTCCCCAGAACTCCAAAGTGTCCAAAGCCACCCCAGAAGCACCAGGGCTGTTTGCAAACAGTTCTCGGGCACGATGGGCAAGGGAGGTGGGTGTTGTGCTGCACAGCCATGACTCGAGGAGGTTGGCATGTTTAATCACAGAACCGTTTGAGTTGGAAAGGACCATTAAAGGTCATCTAATCCAACTCCCCTGCAGGGAACTGGGACATCCATAGCTTGATCCTATTGTTTAATGTACTTTCTGTCCGGTGGGAAGGGGAGTTAAGGTGCGGCTGCTCTCTCTTGTCCAGTTGTAACGGTGAATTGTAGAGAGATATGGAGTATTGGGAGGTCACGGCCGACACACTGGACTCAGTGTTAAATGTGATCTTCAGCTGGTCCCATGCTGAATTTAAGGTCTGACAGTGCCTGGATTTTCACGCTGCTGTCTCCTATTGGTTTCATTTTCACAGTGCAATGCAGGTAACCCAGTGTATCTAGCCAGGAAATGAACCAGCAGAGAGCTCGCATCCAAATAACATCAGGGGTCTTTGCTCCTGTGCCGTTAGTGCTTTCTAATAAGGCTGCTGAGAAACTGTGCCACCTCCCAGGTCAGTCATCATATATGGGGATCGCTTTCTTTCAGGCACTTTGGGTGGGAGCTGCATGAGCCAGGGCTGCAATCCTCAGAGGTTTCCCTGGGTCAACAGCTTGGCTGGGAAATCAATCAGAAAACTCAAGACGCTGTCAAATAGGGCTGGAAATTCTCTATTCCTGTTGCACCTAGCAAATAATGGGAGTTTCTAGATACGTGTGTATTTTTTTTTTACTAAAAAATGGGAAATTAATCATCTGCAAGCCTGTAGTCTGAAGGAGCCTCTGGCAGAAGGTTGGAGATGGTGGCCATGAACTCGGGTCAAATTTTAGATTATTTTAACTGCATCACTTTCATCACTTTTCCCTAAATCCCTCCTTTTTTTTCTCTTGCTGATTCAGATGGCTGGGTTGTTCTTGACCTCCTGCCTTGAATTCTCATGGTTTGTTACTGCTCATTGTTAAAGAGCCGCTGTGCTCTGCACCAGAATCAATGTGGTTCAGGCCTAGGTAAATGAATCCCATTGTGAGTCGATTATAAGCACTTTGGGACCCTTCTGAGTGTAAAGAAGTTATACAGTGTGAGCAGCTATCTTGTCATTTGGATAGTGAGATGAATGGGCTCTTTAGAAGTATCCAATAGGTGTGGATAGTTATTGCTATTGAAAAGCTTCCACCCGATGCTTGGTTTAATTGGAAAAATTATCTCAGATCCAAGTTCCTGAAGGTCTCCTTTCTTCTTCCCTCGTGGCTGCACAACCTGGGGTTGGGCTGGGACATTACAGCTGAATGCCAAAATCTTGCTGGTTACTATTGGGACAAAGCCAGCAGAGAGATCAGCCCAGTGGTACTTAGTGATGTTACAGTGCATCTTCCCAGATGAATGGAAGTTGTAGGTATGAGACCTGATTCTCTCTGCCCTCACCTTTTCCTGATGCTTCGGGTACAGTTTGGGTATCCAGAGCAGACCTTTGCTCTTTAATACCTCTTTGGTCTTTATTACCCTCACAGTCAGATGTCTTGAAGAACCCTGTAATTTCTCATCTCTTTTAACATAATGAAGTGTGTGAAGTACTTGCTAATTTATTAATGCTCCGATCACTTTTATTAATGCTCTTAATGTGTCGGTGATAGGGCTAGGACTGGGAGAGAGAGTTGTTTTTAGATAAAAGGAAGGCAATATTTTATTCTGAAAAGTAATACAGAACACAGTGAGACTTGTGATAAATCACAAGCTTGACACCAGCACAGCTGTGATTGAAATTGATGGGAATTGTGAGGCTAAATTCCCCATCATCTTTGGCAAATCTCAACTGGAGTTTGCGCTCTCTGTTGCGAGCATCGCCACGCGGCACCGCCGATCCCGTATTCCTGTGCTCGTTCTTCATGTAAAAAGGGGCCCTCCAGCAGGCTGTAAACTTTACGACATGATGGAACAAACCGGCTCTAAAACACAAGCTTTTTGTCATAACCAAACGCAGCCACTTCGGGGCCGATGGGCTGCGAGGGGAGGGAGGCAGCAGGCAGCGAGCCCTCGCAAAATACGCGGAGCTGGGCTGGAGCGAGGCAATAACCTCACAGTTGCTCTCCTGACTCAAATAACCCAACTGCTCCAGCACGTGCCTGGAGCTCATCAGGAGCAGAGCTTGGCGGTGCTGGCACGCAGCAGTTGGTTACGGCCCTTAATGAAGCATTAATTGATCCAACGCGGCGCTCGGAGCCGCGTGTGGGGCAGCACCGCACACATCTCGTGCAGGACCAGCGTGGTGTGCACACCCAGAAGTGTGACTTAAGTGTGTGCATTTAAACCCCCCCACGTTTAATTTCTTTTCAGAAAGGCTCCTTCTTCCCATGCAGCAAGTTGGACGCAGGTGATAAATCTCTTTCTGGAGATGTCTTTTCACATCTCTCTTCTATAAGTGCCCTGTGTCTTACTGCATATACAGCATAGATGGTTGAGCTTTCTGGTGCATATGGAATTGGGATTTTTTCCCCATATTGATTGACCTCACAGCAGATTTTGTCCTTTTTTAAAAAAAAATTCCTTTCCCAGAGAAAATTTCTTTTAATTTCTTTAGCACAGGCTTCCAGCAGGAGCTGCCTGCTTCCAATCGGCCATTTGAGTGTATCAGGGAGAGAACATGCTGCTGATTCTGGCCAACAGTTTGATGGCTGGTGTTTAAACCGAGCCTCCTTTGCTCCTGAGAGCCACCAGCTCTCAGCAAAACACTTGCAGAAAAAATGTTGAAGTGGTGAAATCCTCAGCGCCTCCATTTCTTTTTGCTGAGCTTTCTCGTAGAAGCAAATTTCCCAACTAGCTGTAAATGTTCCTTCCTTCCCCCGTTCATGAATTATCCAGTGCTATTCCAGTGCCTCGTGGCAGAGATCAGTCAGTGAATAGGCGCTGTCATGAAGCACTCCAGAAGTGTAATTAATAGCTCAACCTGCAGAAGGAGCTTAAATTTAGAGCTGTGAATTCTTGTGTGCTCTCAGCTGCTGTGCGTGGAGCACGTGCTCCGTGGGGTCTGAGGGCTGAGCCGGGATGTGCTCTCTGCTCATGGCATAGAGCCACGGAGCCGTGGTTGGCAAAGACCTCTCAGATCCCCAATCCAACCCCACCCCACCGTGCCCACTGCCCACATCACTCAGTGCCACATCCCCGTGGATTTGGGACACCCCCAGGGATGACCCCTTCATTCCCTGTGCAGCTGTGCAGTGCTGCACTGATCTTCCAGAGAGGAAATTGTTCCTACTACCCAGCCCGAACCTCCCCATGCACAACTTGAGTCCATTCCCTCTCTTTCTATCCCTTCCCCCAGCCCAGCTGAGAAAAACAGCTGTAATTAAAAACAATGAAGCACTGGATTTCCAGCATTTCTCTTTATTCCCCACCAGGCTGCCAAAGACCAGGCAAATTAATCTGTTACAGGTGGGAATTCGTTTTATTATTGTGTAGGATGTCTGCCGTGCTGCTGGACTTCTTTCTCCACCATCTGCCGTGGTCCTCCTGCCCTCTTTAGTCCTCTTCAGGTCCCTCCTGCCTCCATTAGTGTGAGACAGTAAAGAAAATTACAGTGTAGCCCGTTCAAGGCTGCTGTATGGGATGGTTTTTATGAAGGCAGAAGTAAATAGCAGTGACCCAGCAATTACTGGAGCACTGTTTATTCCAGTGCTAAGTGCAGATGCCACAAACCTGTTAAACTGTCGGAATACGGAAACCTGCTATAAGAGAGATTAAAAGCAGCTTGCTTTTGAAATATTCTTTTTAAAGGTGGTGCATGCAGAGCTGTTTGTGTTTCCTTCCCAGTGCTTTTGCTCTTCCCCCAGCAGCACTGTCCCTGGTTGGGGTGGAGGGAAGGGGATGCTCATCTGCGGATGGCCGTACCCTGGTCATTAGCTTTAAAGTCTCATGCCCACAGCATCAGGCTGGAATGCATGGGGCTGAATAATGGCATTCAGTGTTACAAAGCAATTCATTAATGGGCAGACACATCGGGACAGTGTCTGCTGCCAGCCAGGGGAGGTGGAGCGAGGAGCAGGTTATGGGCTGCATCTGCCCATTCCATTTCCGTGGGCCGTGGAGCAGGAGTCGAATCTTGGGAAATAACGAAGCGGAATTCATTCTGATTTAAGCACCTTTTTAATGCTTAAACGCACGAATTATTTCCCTGTTAATTGGGGGATTTGAAATATCAGTGAGCATCCATGCAGCCGTACCTCGTGCTGCCCTCGGGAGGAGCGGGGCTGGGGAGCCCTGGGCTCAGGAGGCAGCAAGGGACACACTGCCTGGTCAGGAGGTTGGATGGGCAGCGATGCCCTCAGCACGTCTCCAGCTCCATGGCTGAGCTCCAAGTCACCGGCTCCTGGAGGTGGGTGAGCAGGAGACTCGCTGCCTTTTCCCAGCATGGTGGGCAGCAGTCGAAGCCACGGCTGAAATGGCACTGCTGCCAGAAAGCTCATCGGCAGAGAAAAGCGCTCATTTCCAAGAGGGAAACCAGAATCTGCCTTACCTTTGCATTACCTTCCTGTAGAAACCCTTCTATTGTGCCTTTATTATGTATAAGGGTTTCTCCTGCTGAGGCTGTTTTGCTCTGATTCCTGTCGGGGAAGGAAGATTCTGGTTTCTCCCTTGCATCCTTCTTGCAAAACCATCTGCCTCCTCCCAGAAAGGAAAGATCTCCCATGGCTGAAACTGCTGGCTTGCCCCTTCCTTTTGCTGCACTGCTTTCCCCCAGTCTGGGGAGCATTTCCCCATCAGCTCTGCTTCCATTGATCACAAACTGGAGGGTCATGGTGTGGTGAGAATGGTGAGGGTGAGTTGGCGGCCGTATTTTTTTTCCAATCTTTATGATTCTGTAATTTCTGTTTGGCTGCTGCAGTGGGCAGTCCGTTACCAGCAGCACCTTAATCCTTAGGGTGATTTCAGTGGAGTCAGGGCCTGATTTTGATCTTGGTTGTAGGGATGTAAGTGCTTGCTTGGCTTCAGTGCAGTCGATCCAGGCTTTGTAACAGCATGGGCGAGATAAGAGTACTCTCCATCCCTTCCTGTGCCCAAGCCCTTGGAGAGCCAGAGTCAATATATACTCCCAGCCTCGTAAATCTATACGTGAACTTGGCTGCTGTTTCCCCAGAGTAATGCAAATCAAAGTGGCATTCCCCCCTCCCCTCTCTCAACAGAACTGTCGCAGGACAATATAAATCTAAGCATTAAGTGGAGCTGCTGGCCCAGAGGGTATCATAAAAGACAAGAGAGCAGCCCCAGCGTGCCTTGGTAGCCAAAAGATTGGGGATGCTGGGGTAGGAGGAAGGGGCAATGAGGCAGAGCGTGGTGGTGAGGGCCTGCAGAGCAGAGCCCTGTGCTCCTCACACATCTGCTGCTAAAAGCTGGCGTTGGGGATCTGCTCACACTCAGACCTCCCAGCGCTTTTCACACCTCTCCACCCACACCACACTTCACTGTTTGCCTTCCCAAAGCATCACTGAAGCCATTGCCCATGGCTCTATGCTCCTTAATGCACGGATATTTTTGCTCTGGGGGGCAAGGTGCCGGGGGTTTGCATGAGCTGCGATGGGTGCACGTCTTCTAGCTGACCTCAGTCCTCACTGCTGCTCAGATCCATGGTTTTGCATCAGTAAGATCAGTATTAATTTGCCAGCCTGGCTCGGTTGGAGGTCCTGGTGTGGAAAGCAGGGTGCCTTAGGGTGGGACCTGGTGTTGGCTAGGCAGTGTGGGTCCAGAGTGGACCAAAGTGGGGAGGGGACCGCTACACAAAGGTTTCCATTGGTGGCCTTCACAGGGAGCTCTCAGATCCTAATAATGGCTCAGAGTGCTCATGCCACCATCTGTATTTGCTGTTAATAATAAAGGAGGAATTAACACAGCCTAGGAAGACATCGAGAGGTGCATTAGTTTGTTAAAGGAGCCATTGCTTCCCTCCTTCTCACAGGCTGATAACTGAGCAGAGACCTTGCAAGGTCTTGCATCCTGGTTCATGCTTTCTTGCCATGTATGAAATACCCGATCCATTCAAGTCACAGCTCCTCTGCAGCTGAAGCAGCTTCCTGGAAGAAGCTGTCACGCAGCTCCTGGTTATGTAGATGAGATAGTTATTTCTGACACTGCTAAATAATGGTTCTGCATGTGCTGGCACTGTTTTCTTACCTTGCTGGGCCAGGTCTCGAGCTGTGATTTAGATGTTTGCAGCTTATTAGCTTTTTTTGGGCTGTGGCAAGCAATTTGTACAGCGCGTTTCAATCTGATTTTATGCACACGAAAAGGGGGGAAAAAGTGATTAGTGCTCTTTGGGAAGAAATGCCGACTGAATTGCTGTTCTGATCAAGGTAAATCACGCCAACCCATGTAATGATCGGTGTCATCTGTGAGCCAGTTGTGCCTGAAGCTACTGAACGTTCACTGGAGAACTGAGACCCCGTGGTTTTTGTTTGCTGGGTGGCGATGTTTTGATTTTCCTTCTCTTTCAGCTATGGAATGCGTTTTTCCTGTAAAATATGTTCTCCTCGGGGCATAGAGAACAGGACCAGGCCTCTTTCATTGGGAGCTCTCAGTGCATGTGACAGGGGTGTGCAAACAAGGCTCTGAGTGATCTTGAGAGAGAAGGATCACATCTACCATGCTCGTGTTAAATATCAGAGGACCACAGAGTCCCTGAGGCTGGAAAAGACCTTTCAGGTCAGGTAGTCCAACCCCACCACACCGTGCCCACTGCCCACGTCCCTCAGTGCCGTATCCCCATGGCTCTGGTGCACCCCGGGGACGGTGACCCCCCACCCCTGGGGAGCAGTGCAATGCGGCACCGCTCTTTGGAGAAGAGACTGTTCCTCATATCCAACCTGAACCCTGATGGAGGACTGTGCAAAGAGGGAGGCTGTGTCAAGCTGTTCTTTTCCCTAGAAAGTTTTTTCTCGTGTATTCCCGACTTCTTCTTGCTGCAATTTCAGCTCATTATTCTTTATGCTGTCTGCCGTGGACATGGAGAGTCTCTCTCCTCCCTCCCAGCAGTGCCGTTTTATGTTGTAAGATTATTCCTGTGGCTGCCCTCAGCCTCTCTTCTGCAGACAAAACAGCCCCATTTGCTCGCTGAGCCCTCTCTGGTGGTGTTTCCTCCTCCTCTGGGCATTGTCACTGCTGTCACCTGGCCACTCATCCCCGTCTCCTTTCATGTGCGGTGTTGCAAACCGAGCTGCTGCTTTATCAGAGCTGCGCAGAGTGCAAGGATTGCTTCCAGGCACTTACAGGTCCTACTTGACTGTATGCAAAGAAAGAGCAAAGTCTTCATGGGGAAAAAGATACGCCGAATCCTTCTCCAACTTGCATTGGAAAACGCTGCGTGCAGGAGGTGGTCACGAGGCTGGAAATAGCTCCCAGGGCATGCCCAGAGCTCTGCTCCTGCAGGCAGTGCACCTCACACTGTTTGCTTACTTCCCAGTGTTTGCACTGAAGCTAATTAAAATCTTCGGCGCCATCACCCAGTGGTACTCTCGAGATGCTCTTCCACCACTCCACCACTGTGACCCTTCAGACTCTCCGTTCCCAGCCCACATCCATCCACACTGCTGCATAGATGCAGCCAGCTCCCGCCCCGCTCTGTGCCTCGGGTGCTCACGTGCCCAACACCCTTTGTAATTATCTCCAGTCCGACTGCTCATTTCCACCAGAACTTTAAACATTGTTCCTTTTTATGTAGCACAGCTTTTAATTTCTCTCCCTAACAGAAGTGGCATTTACAACACAAACAATCACATTAGTCCCTGTGAAATGGAGATGGAATTGATTTTCATTTCAGAGATTTCACAGCTTGCCCCAGAACTTTCTGCTTGATTGCTGGTGCTCAGAGAGGCACGAGGATTCGGGAGCGTCAGAAGCAGCGTGTGCAATGTGATATATAAAAATATGAGAATCTTGCTTGAAAGATGGATCGCCCTGCTTCACTTGCTCATAATTTGCCATGCATCTCCCAAAGTTTGCATCTTCAGCCCTGCCATCCTGCTTGGCTTTGCCAGCTGTGGTGCCTTCTGGGGCTGTCACCAACTCGCTGTCCCATCAGCAGGTTGGGAGATCAAAGAGCCAGCTGGTGACATCCCAGTTCAGCTCTGGGTGCTGTGTTGTCTGGCTTGTGCCAAGTCCTTGATCATTGTACTTCTGGATGGACCAATCCATCAGCTCACTGGCTTGTGCTAGAGTCACTGACTGCTTTATTTGAAGCTCAACAATAGCAGCCTCATAGGGCTCAAGTTAAGAACCTTCTTTCTAAAGGCAGGTGCTGGCTGCAATAAGGGGAGCGTGGCTGACCATGGATTATTTGCGACAGTTTCATTTGCTCCTGCAGTGTGTGCTGGCTGTGCTCCTCCTGCCAGCACAGCACGTGCAGGCATTTCAGAAGGTCCTTGGGCACATGGAGGTCACCCACATAGGGGCAGGGGATGTGAAGACACCTTACTTTGTCACCTTTCCATCTCATGAATCAGCCACAGCGTTGGGAATCATGTGAGGCCACGGGTGTTCGCTAGTAAGCTGGTACCCAAGTCTCCTGCTGTAGCTCTTTCCCTTAATGAACCACTCATATTTAATCACCCCGAGCCCCTGCAGCCGAGGCAGCCTCGTTTGGTGGGGAATGCGTTTGCCCTCAGCAGTATCACAGTGAATCATTGGCGAGCCACCCAAAGGCTGAAATATGTTTGCATCAACCGTTTCTCAAAGAATGCTACATAAAGAACGAGTTCATAAATAACTGGGCTAGAGCTTGGGAAGTTCATAAACATCAGAGCCCGTTGAGCTTTTTGCTGCAAATAATTCACTATTGTGGGGTTTTACTGAGGGCAAATTAAAAAAAAAAATCAACAACACAGAAATCTCCTCCTTATCACCTTCTAAATGTATTAAGCCGGGGAATAATCTGTCCTCTCCGCAGAACGTATTTTTGGAGCAGACTTCCTCAATTCGAGTGCAAATCTGAGCTCCCCCCTGGGCAATGGAGCGCGATACAGTTCTGTGCACGGGGAGGGGAGGCAGAGGAGAATTGCGAGTAAGTGGTATGAAGACAATTTGCTTGGAATGGGGAGGAAGATGCACTGTGACAAGGATAGATGGAATGAGGTTGTTGCCAGAGAAAATCTCGAGGAGTTGTGAGCCAAGCTGGGGGGAGCCTTGGACGCAGCGAGCATGCAAATCTCACCATGGTTTTGGGTTTTGAAGCAGTAGAAGGCGGAGGGGAGGGGGGAAGAAACATCCAAAGGAGCTTTGTCAAGTCTGACATTCCTTTTGCATCCAAAAGTGGGTATTGATTTTCCACCCGTGACTGCTGTAAATGAGAATTTCTGTGTCGCAGCGAAGGCCGGCGCTGGTTGTGTGGCTCTTATCTCTTCAAATATGATTACCTGCACTTCATGGTTTCATGGTTAAAATCATAATGAACTTTGCCAGCCAAGTCAGTCCATCGTCTCCGTGCGTTTGTGCGCGTGATCCAATGAATTCTCTCGCCGGTTCCTCACCGCTCTATCTCCAGGCTACAGGTTTATTGACTTACTGCTAATTTTCTTGTCAGGATAATTCTTCCAATCAAGATTTAAAACAAACTGGGAGGTTACTAAAGTGCTGGAGATTAAAGTCCTAATGCTTTTTGATTTGATTAAGATACCTCGGAGCGAAGGTATTTGTTTTAGGTGGGGGGGAGGGGGCAGGAGAAGGGAGAGGATGGGGATGTAGGGTTTGTGGTTTGGAGGAAAGCTTTTCTTGGAGGGACTGGGTTGTTTGTTTAGAGTAAATCCTTTCTTCCATGCCAGCATCTGCTGTTCTGTATTTGCTCGCAGGGGAAACTTAAAAAAAAAAAATAGAAAAATAAAATAGAAAAAGAAGGAAAGAAATAGATTATTCCCACTGCATCAACCTACAGGCAGCTGCTGGCTGCAATTTTCTTCAATTTCTTGCCGTGAAAAGCAAGACCGTTCATTTTGTAAGTGCTGCTTTTGTGTGTGACCTATATTTTGAAAACTGATGGGGTCACCACCTCCCTCCTCCCAACCTGTTGAACCAAAGAGTGTTTGAGATCTGTCCTAGATTGTATTTGTCTGTGAGATTATTTAAAAAGCCAGGTAGCTATTACTAATAAGACACTGTTCTTCTGTCGGGTTTTGAATTTTTTTTCCCTCCCCTTTACTCCCTTTGGAAATGGAAATCCCAGCCTGGCTCCACCTGACCAAGAAAGTGCTTTCCTTCGCCTCTCTGTCCTTCAGAGCTGTTTTAAAAGCACATAATCTTCTTCCCTCCATCGTCTTGTGACCCTTTTTCATGTTTTCCCCTGTTGGTTGCCATTTGCCTGGCTGGCACGTTTAAGATGTCATCGCTTGTCAGGTGGCGTTGAAGACATGTATTTGTGCATAAAAATACACCCAGTTTCAGCACTGCAGCTGTTTAATGGCACATCTCATTCCCATTTGATTGGAGGTTGAAACCAATGCCAGCAGAGCAAGGGGAGATACGAGGAGCCGCACTCCTCCATGTTGAGTGCTTCTTTTGGGCTTTATCAGGCTTGGGGGGCTGCTTTTCCCATTAGAAGTTCCTTTTTTTTTTTTCTTTCTCCCTTTTAATCTCACTTTCTATTAAAAGTCTTCCCAGAGCTAATGTAATAAATTTAGATCCAAAGCCAGATGCATAGCAAAACTTTTGGCAGGGAATACTCTATCAGAAGACATTGCAAATGAAATATGCTTTCCCTTGGGGATTATTCTACAGTTTAATTTAATTTGATATTTCAAATTAAATTAATTCAAATGGTTATGCAGTTTCCAGGGAAAACAGACTTCATTTATGATGTTCTGCCACCAAATTGTTTTGCTCCTATCATATATCTTTTATTGTTAATCGGGAATGATAAGGAGTGACAACGTAGGACTTTTCGTGCCCTTTGTTTTGTGACTGCCATCCTCAACAGGGGCTGAGATGTTCCCCTGTGTGGGGCTTCTCACTGTGCTTAGGCCAACATCACCACCAAAGCCTTCTGTGGCTGAAAATCAGATTCTCATCAAAGGATTTTGTCTTTACAACAACATCCTGACGTGCTTCCGCTGGCGTGCCCACCCTGGGCAGGGTCAGTGGTGGTGTAACAGCCCTAAGGCAACTGCTTCCCGAGAGCTGCATGGGCTCCTTGGCTTTTCTTTACCATCATCCTGTGCTGCTTTAGAAGTGACTGATTTATTTAACGTGGCTTTTCTCCACTGCCTCTTATTACCCGGAGTCATCAAGGAACTTGCACCAAACTCCAGAGTACATTAAGACAAGGTAATTCAGGGAAGTGTTTGCATCTAGAAATATATGTAAGCTCTTTCCTATCTGCTGGCCTGTAGAAAAGCCATTATTCTCGACAGGGGAAAAAAAATATTGGTAATATCACAAGAGGCTTTGGAAGAGTGCAAAAAACTAGTTTCATTTTCCAGTCAACTGAGATCTAATATTTCCTATACAAGATGTTTAGATGTTTTATAAAAAGGAGGTATGTTTATTTGTCTAAAGCGACACACTCACAACTTCCACATTGTGCTCGTGGCTTTTTCCCATTGTAAATGGTTTTGTAGGGAGAAATCTCTTTCTCATCCATCACCACCAGTAGATTAGAGAAATATAAATATCATCTAAAGAGAAGGGAGCCGTGAGTCTGCTAACGAGTGTGAGGGAGGAAATGAGGAGTGTGGGAGCTGGGCTGAGTGCTGAGCCATTGCCAACCTGGTTACCCAGCTCTGGGATGTGCTCAGCAGCTCTGGGATGAGTGTCCCCGTGTGACACGTGGCCGGGCCCAGCAACCTGCCATGGGAAAGGGAGATTTGTCAAAACAGATTTTATTCTCTTGCTCTGGAAAAGTGCTGTGGATTGTTTGTCAAAATATTTATCGAGCCCAGAGAGGGCTTGCTCCAGAACAGCACACAGCCTTACAGCATTTTGGGGGATGTGGGGTGCAGATGCCCCATACAGCAAGCTGCCTTCTCAACCACAGCCGTGCCCCAGCCTCGTTAGCATGATGGAACATCTCATCCTAGAAGCACTCGGGTTGAAGAATTTATACACTGAGGTACAGAAGAGGATGTTTTGGGGTGAGAGATGGACTCTCCCATGTGCAGCTTGCATCACTGGGAGCCAACGAGGGACCAAGGGCCCATGCTGACGTGTACCGTCGTCCTCGTGCACAGACACAATCCAACTGCGCTTTGAAGGTTTTGTGCCAGGATCTTCAGGTTTTTTTCCTTTTTTTAACACTCCTTTCCTTTTCCTTTTTTTAATTTGGGAGCAGTTTCATCCTTAATGCTTCACTGGCAGTGAGGAAGGCAGCCGGGAAATCTTAACCTTGAAGCTTGAGCGTGTTGCTTTTGATTGCGAGCCGGCAGTGGTTTTGGTGCAGAAACCCTGTTAGAGCTCAAACAGCTCTAGGACCAAATCAGGGAAACAAACCCTGGTGAATTAACACGAGCATCTCAGCACAGCGCTGTGCGGATTTGGTTCTTCTCATCTCATTCTGCAAAAGCTCTCCGTGCCTGGTCATGGGGTGGGGAGGTATGATGCTGGGGGGACAGGGTAGGGAGCAGAGGGAAAGCCTCAGTTTAGGGCTGCGTTTTGGCTTCCTTTCTTGCCCTCACAAACCTTCTCTCTCCTGCAAGGAGGTTCTGGTCTCTCGGGCCGTGTTTGCAGGGTCAGGCCTTTGGAAAGTAATTGCTGTAAGAGGTCCCTGTTCTCCAGCACTCCTGCTGCCAACAGATGTGTGCATCAGCTGTTCTGCTGCTGCGCGCCGGAAAAACCATGTGCTGGAAATTAAAAACTGCAGCAACTGCAGGAAGATGCCCTTCCTCGCCAACCCTGGTTGTTTGCCTTTGCCACTCATCCAGCAGTTTGTCAGGACATGATATGCTGTACAATGCCCCTGCTTTAATTTCATTCTGTTTTATTTTAGCTCTACGGCAGTGTTTTGTCTCTGGGCAAACTCATCATGTCAAAAAGAGATTGCTCGAGCCTGGTTCAGCTTTTGGCTGCTTTTTTTCTTTCCTGCTGTGCCTGAGCAGCATCCACGAGCAGCAGTCTATGTGTGAGGGGCTGGAGCCCTCCAGGCTCAGCATACGTGCTCAAAAGAGCTGATGTTCAGGAGGAAAAGGAACAGAGGAAGGGGCTGTGTTTGGGGTTAGAGATGGGAAATGGAGTCATGGACTGTAGAGATTTTTGTCAGTGCCTTTCTTGCTGTTGCAGCCACAGTTCAGCCTTTCTCTCCTCACTGTTGGATGAGTTTTACTACACGCTATTACAGCCACCTCCTTTTCTTTCCCACAAGTTCTTGACCACCAAGTTGGATTGACTACCAAAGAAAAAGCCTTCAGCTCTGGGAGACAAAGGAGATTTTCTTGTTTGGCTTTCAATGAGATGAAGTCAAGAGGAAGGACACTTGTGCATACCCAAGTCCTGAAAGGTGGATGCTTTTGAGAACTCGTGGGCTCTGACTGCTTAAATACATCATTGCATCTAAACACTGCGACCTGTGAGGCCATTTCAACACAGTTTCAAAAGCCCTTTGGGGAATGAGGCTGCTCCCCTTAAGATGGTTTAGGAGTTATTGATGGAATAACCTTTGGGGACCAAGTCTTGTCTTTCAGAGGCGAGGAAGAAACTGTTTAAATAACCCCCCGGGGATTAGAACTGGTGGTGACCCAGAAACAGTTTAGTTTGCTATTGCTTTCCACATCTTCCCCAGGCTAAAACTGTCTCCAGTAAAAGAAAACCAGGTTGTTATTGGGGGAGTGAGCAGAAGAGCAGATGAGGGAAAGGCTTAGTGGAGTGAAGAGGCAGCTGTGACATCTCTTTTGCTTTCAATGTCTCAGTGACTCAAAGCCCCTTTCCCAAGTAATGTTTATATTATTTAATTTTTCTTATCTTGTTTCCTGTACTTGGGTTAAAAGCAGATGTTGACTCTCCACCGCATGGCAATTCCAGTTTGGGCTGATGTGACACCAATGTGATACAGATCTCTGCATCCACCGTGGGATGTTTTCAAGAGCTTTATTGTCCTTCATCGTTTTATCCGCTGTTTGGTCAGGAAGGTATCCCCCAGCAGCCACCTCCTAATGCCTGGAAATGTTGAGATAGGAGTGAGAGGGGATAATCCTCTTATTTACCACCTCTTGGCCTAAGAAGAGACGAGAGACTTGCCACCAGCTTTAGTTATTGCAAGGCTGAATTCAAGGTTGTGGACACCCATCCATCCATCACCGAGACCTTCACGCCCATGTTGCAGATGCTCACTTGCTTTCCTAATAGGATTTTGCTCTTTGGGTTCCACGTAACTGCCCCCTCGGCCGAAATCATCGGCGTGGGGTCGACCCCAGGCCGTCAGTACAAAAAGCACAAGCAGTGGCTTTGTGGGCTCCAGGAGAAGCGTTGTCACATCCGATCAGGGTGAGCTCTCACACTTCTCCAAGCACCAGCCACAAGCAGAAAGCATGGCAAATGTGAGAGTAGCACAGATGTAGGGAATAAGCAAAGCTTTGCCTACATTATTGGATCATTAATGAGGAGAGATCTCATCAACCACCCAGCCATCTAATTTCTCTTGGCTACTATTGCAGCTGGTCAGGAGTTGCATGAGGCGTGACATTTTCTGACACAAAACCATGCTGAGAGATGTCTGTGATGAGAAAATTGCCATTCTCCCTTTCCCTCCACTGCTTCAATGCTGGAAATTTCCTTCAGAGCAATTTTCTGGTGAAAAGTACATTGCCAACTGCTTCTCTTGGTTGAGCTCCCGAATTTCCCGGCACCTCCCATCACTGCAGCCCACCAGCCCCAAGTTCACTTTAAATCCCTCCACCAAAGCAGAGTTGTCTTGGAGTTCAGCCACAGAGCTGAATACACCCTCCCTGAACCCGAACAAGAGCTTCGTCCCCCTGCCAAGAGTTTTCCTCCCTTGCAAAAGCGGAGCTGCCCGGTCTTACAAACTACTCACAGCCCCACGCATGCTCCTGGCTCCTGACATCAGCAGTGTTGCATGGAGATGTACTGCTTGCCCAGTAGTGTCTCGATTCACAAACTAATTAAAGTTCATGTCACACCAGGAAGATATAAAACGCTATTCGAGTGCTAGATGTTATTATTTTAAACTTCCCTTCTTTTCCTGAGGCGCAGCAACTCCCCAGATCCCAGCTGGCACACCACATCCAGCCACAAAACACCACTAATTGGGTGTTTCTCCTGCTGACCTCATTTCTCAAGCAGTCTTTGGCTTTTTTTCTTGTTTTATCTTTTTTTTTTTTTCTTTTTCCTTTTTTTGCCAAGAGAAACTGGGTAAATAGAAAACAGGCACTTGTTGTGTGTCATGGCCAACTCTTCGCTCTACCTGTCTTTCGTGGTGTGATAGTGCAGCTCTTTCCCCACTGTCATCCATTTTAGAGGGAAATATAGGGCAGAGTAAGATGGAAGGGACAGATCAAAGGGGGAGTAATATCTTTGGAAGAGCTTTCAGATTTCCACCCCTTCCCATTGACAGTTGATGCAATCAAGTAGCAAAGACTTCTACCTTTGCTGCCCAGTTCAGGTTGGTGGTCTTCAGAGCTAAGCGTAGACTGTCCTTTTTCTTTTCTTCCCAATGCTCTCCTCCAGAAAGATGGTGCTGGCTGCAGCTGGAACTGCAGAGGGGACTTTACAAAGATCATTTTTTGGAAAGGCTTTTGGCTTCTCATGGGGAAGCCAAAGAGGATGGGACTTCAGCACTGCCTCCTCTTGGCAGTCTCAAAACACCTCAGCCCCGGACTGTAGGATGGCTCCTCCTGCTCCCATGCAACTAAGTCTGTAACATTTGGGTACTGAGAGACATCTGTTGCCGGTTCCCCTTCAAACACAAGGTGATTGTGCTGCAAATGGTGCAGAGCTCAGCCAGTCTCTCCTGGTACAACTCCTGCTGACACAATGCACTGAGTTCATTGGAGCTGGCTTTGCTAAAGCCTCCCCGGCCTGATTTTCCTCCCAAGGAATTGAGCAGCATCCCATTAGTTCCTTAATTGTGCGGTGTTGCTGAGGAGGTGATTCCTGCAGAGGGTTCAGCATTACCGTGCAGAGCTGGCAGGTGGAAGCCTCTCCCTGGCCCTCTCTTGATGGCTCTTTCTCTTCCTTCTCACTCATATTTGTGCAGACGTGTTTTACTGTGTGCCTCAGATTCTGCCCCATCTGCCTTCCCTGGCATTAATCAATTGTGCAGTTTCCCCCGTAGCGTTCATTACCTCCTTAAGAATCAGCACGGGGAGAAAACACAATTAGATGCTGCTTTGGTTAAAGAATACCTTGAACAACAGAACAAAGGCTTTAAAAATAAGGAGAGAGTGAAAATAGCGCAGTTTGAACTAATGATGGAAATTACCTCGGGTTAAGTTGGATTTTAAATCAGAGGTTTGAGGGGATTTTAGTTTTTCTTTTCTTTCCAGTGAATTATGACAAATACAGAGGCCTGCCGGATGGATGATTAGATTTTTTTTCTCCCATCCGCACTGAAAAATGAAATATTTCTGTAATATTAAATCCGTCAAATTGATCAAAGTGCAGTGTCAAAAAATGTTGTAAGCGCCTCTTCTCATCCAATCCCCTCAGCGGCTGCAAACCAGAGACCTTTTCATATCCCTTTCTGGAGGCGGCTGGAGGTTACCTCCGCTGAAAGAGTCTGCAAGAAATGAGTCTGCATTTCTCCATCTAATTCCCATCGCTGTGGCTCACACAGAGGCTGTGGGTTTGGCACATGGAATTCAAATACGTGGTCCTCAGCACTTTGGTTTTGTCTGTACGTGTGTCCTAATGCCGTCCTTTCCCTGGTCAGGACCAGAGCTGTTCTGCCCAGAAGAGGGGCAGGGAAGGGGCTGGCTCTGCTCTCTAGGTGAATGGTGGCTGTTTTATTGGGATTTCCCTTCCCCTCTTGTTTTCCTTTGGCTGAATGGTGAGAAACCCAATCGAAGCAAAAGCACCGCATGGTTGGTGGTTGCTGGAGGACACTGACATGGTGTGTTTCCAAAAGTTCAGGGAGGTTGTGATGGGAGATCCGCACTGCAGGAAGGATGCAGAGTGTGTCCACGAAAAAGGAGGAGGAAAAATACTGGAAAGGTGTCAGTGAGGAGAAGCTGGGAGGGCTGGGGCTTGCAAAGTCTGGGAAATGAGCTGTGGTGGTCTCAGAATGAGACATTAAGGCTCAAAAAGATCTCTGAGATCCCCAGTCCTACCCACCCCACCTTGCCCACTGCCCACATCCATCAGTGCCACATTCCCACAGCTCTGGAACACCCCCAGGGACGGTGACCCCCACTCCCTGGGCAGCCGTGCAGTGCAGCACCTCTCTTTCAAGATGTTCCCTAATATCTCACCCCTCTTCTCTTCTTGGAGGAAAGAGGTCCTTACAGATAAGATGCTGAACATCTGCTTCCCACTCAGAGCAGCAAAATGATGAGAAGGATTCTGCTTCTTCGCAGAAAGGATGTATGTTTGCTCTCCGAGGGGAGCAGAACACCTTCTGTTGGGATGCTGGGGCATGGGGGGAGGCAGCTTGAGGTGTCAGGGGCACTCCTTCATTAGGAACGGGTTGAACAAATGTCTGCCAGGTTGCTCACGTGCACTTGATGCTGTCCCCAGGGAGGTGTGGGGCAGGGAACGACCCGGTGTCCCTTTATTTATTTAAAGCTGTGTAAGCAGGAGCACGCGGGCTCTTTCTATTGCTATTAGTTCTGCTTTGCCATTCAACATGAAACTCCGCTTGTCTTCAAAGAAAAACACAGGGAAATAAAAGGATACAGCTTTTGCATATGCTTGCATGTCGGGAAGCTTGTTTGCTCTCTCGAGGAGGACTTATTTATTTCTGTGGCTGCATGGAGATGTGCTCTGAACTTCCATAAAATCTGCAGTTTTGCTTCATCCCTCACTGAACAGGCAGCGCTTCCTACGTGGAAAACACCAAGTGAGTTCTTCTTCTCTCCCTGAGTGTGTTTCTGCTTTGTGCCTCAGTGTCCCCTGTACACACGGTTGGGATCAAAAGACAAAAATCTCTGCTCTCCCCAGCACTGATTGCTGTGCTTCAGGAGCACGGAGCTTTGTGCTATCAACCAACCCTCGCAAGGGAGCGTGTGCATTTCCCCCTGTTACACCTGCGGGGAAGCAGGTACAAAGGAGATGAAGTCATCCTTCAGAAGGAGGGAGCAGAAGTGGAAGGATGTCAGAGCCCCCGAGCTGTGTGCAGCCCAGGGCTGGGTCTCCAAGAGCTGCACGAAGTCGGGAGGTGCTGGAGGCAAACAGGAGGGATGCAGCAAAGAAATGGATTGCTGCAACTCCACTGCTTGCCAAATTAGAAACAATTTAAGGATTTAAGGATTAAGTACCATTAATTACTGCCCAACAAATGCTGAACTACAATGGAGCACTTGTGAAAATGGAGGGAAGTTCTGCGTGAATACTAAATGGCTTCATTAATGCTCGATGCAATTTCATTGAGTGATAAATTAATTTGTCCGACGCTCCAAGAATTACCGAGCGGGGCCGTGGGCAGACGTGCTGAAGGCGGAGCAGGAGCCCACCCCTCCTGCCCATGCAGAGCAAGCTTTGTGAGAGCAGGGCACTCCAGGGAAGGGGAGGGGTGCCCCACTGTGAAATCAGGGAAATTGGTTAATTAATGAGGGAAAAAAATCAAAATGCTGCTCTGCCTTATCTGGAAATAGCAGAGGTGTTGTGGAGGTCAGGATGACCTCCCTCCTTTTGGCACAGCTGGAGCCATGAGGTAGAATAGACTCTTCCAGCCCACAGATCCCCTTTGCTCTCTTCGTTCCCACCCAGCCCTGGTGCTCGTGATGGGAGTGATCTCACAAGGCTTGGAGCACAGTGCTCAGGATTGCTCCCTAACACTGAGTTCCAGCAAAGGCATGCTTACCCATAGAACCCCAACCTGGAAAAGGACTCCGTGCTCCCAAAATCTGGGAAGATGACTCCTTGTACTGGGTCCTAGCAGGGTGGTGGCAGCCTGAAGCCAGAGCTCACATCCCTGGCAGCAATTTCTCCCCAGGGGAGCAAAGAGGAGGGAGCAGCCTTCAGCCTTGGGCTGAGTTATTTCAGTCCCACCTCTCTGCCTTGCCATGACAGCTGCTGGGCACAGCCTCGCCGCCCTCCTTTAGTACATGTTACCTGGAGTTCAGCATTGGCTTTCTGTCCCTCACGACTTTTTAGCCTTCTGTTGCACTGCAGCGTTATTGATTGCTCACCCGGCCGTGGCCTGGAGCCTCTATTAGGTGTGAACATAGCACCAGTCCCTGCAGGCCCACGGCACAGGGCAGGATGCTCTGAGCTTTGTTTTGCCATCCTTCTTTTTTTAGCTCCTTTTGCACTACCCTTCTTCCCCTTGCCATGGGTTGGGCCATTGAGGGGTTTGGCATGGTTCCCTTTTGGTCCTTTGGTTTAGGGTCCTTTGTCTTGCTCTGTTTGCAGGCAGAAGTGGGAAATAGAGAGATTTTATTCCTCTCTGACAAAGGGAGATTGAACGGTGAGGGCACGAGCTACGTTAGGGCCTTGCCTTGGTCAATGCAATGGGTCTGCAACATGCCTATATGGAGGGGTGCAGGTGGTGGTGGGCCTCATTGGCATGGTGTCTGCTTATCCTCCTGGTTCACAGCTCAGAAATGAGATGCAGACACATCCCCTGCCCATGGAGATGTGTCCTCGATTGGCCATTAAAGAGCCAGGGAAGAATATCCAATTAACAACCCTAATGTTAGCAACGTGCAGAACCCAGACCGAAGTTTTCCTAGCGTAATGAGCTGATATAAAAGCAGCCAGAGGGAGACATCATCGGCTTTATAGGGCTGGCAAAGCCAGGAACAGAGCTGTGCATTCTTGAGTGCCATCTTCTGGCACCTCGTATGTGAACCAGTTGCACTTCTGCGTGACTGAAGCGACCTGGTAATGCAGAGCTGCATGAAAATGCAGTGGATTTCTTGCATTTCCCAGTGCATCCTGGGCAGATGCGTGGTGAGTGGGCACGTTTCCCCATTGCCTTTGCCTCTGACTATCCGTGTGGCTGCTGAGCATGGCCATCCTTTAGCACGAGGAGCAAGCATCTGCCGGCCAGCCCCTGCACTGAGCTGGTGCCACGTCTGTCCCTGTGCCAGCTTGGGAAGCAGCTGTTTCCTGGTTTATTTATCCCCTCTGCAGTCTCCGTGGGAGGATAATCTCAGCGACATGCCACATCTCGTTTACAGCCGGCCCCTGAAAAGTTACAGGTGCAAGTTGTGGGGTGGGATGGAGGCGGAGGACGGCGCGGAGGTGAGCTCACCGGGGACAGAGCAGGGAGTTAGGGAAATGTATAAAATATTAAATGACATCATGGCAAGGCACAGACAGGGGTAGAACGATAATTAAAGTAAACAGCGCATCAAAAGCCTAGCTAAAACTCACATTTGAATTGCAAGTCAGTGCAGAAACAGCTCCCGTAGCCATGTATGAAAGTGTTTCCAGGAACCTTTTAAGAATACTAATGATGATGGAAATGGAACACAGTGATTCAGACTTTATGGTATGTGACAATCCAGAGGCCACTAGGCTCGGGCTTGGCTGTTGGCATAAGGAAGCTGATGAGAGCACGGGCCCTGCCAGAAAGGCAGGTTGCTTCCCAGGCAGACTTTCTGGAGAGAGAGATGCTGAAGGAGGGGTGGAGCCTCTCTTCCCCCAGGGATGTGCAGGATTTCCCTTCTGGGACTGCAGCACCATCAGTTGGGTGGCAGCTGTGGCCATATCTTGCTGTCCACTCCCCCTGGCTTTGCTCAAATCAACTTTAAAAGACCTTGGTCAGATTCCTGCATGTTCTTGCTACGGATCCTCCAGCACAAATCATCACTTCCTTGCTCTCCCCTTGGCTTGCAGCCACCCCATTGCTCCCAGTGATGCCTGCTGCTCCATTTCTAACCCACCACACACTCCCTCTGCACATGTTTCACTGTGTTAATGCCTGAACATAGCGGAAGATCCATCAGATAATTGGAAAGCTCAGGTCAGGGCTCAGGCCATGCGAAACAAGCTGAACAACAGCATCGTGGGTGCTGCGTTCCCTCCCAGTTCGGGAGTTGACACAGCCCCTTCCCATTGACAGAGCAGCACGGTTGGAATTAAGGGCCAGAAAACAGTGTCAGAATTGTCTCGACTTCCGTGCTGAACACCTCTGGGCTACGGAGCAAATCTCTTAATTATTCCCCGTGCCATTTGCCCTCGCTGTACAAGGAGTACAATAGCTCGGTCCTTGGGGAGGACGAATTCTCCTTAGTGCTGATAATAGCGTGATTTACAGCGGATTTCCCCAGCTGGCCTTCAGGGTACAGCGTTACCTAATGGAAGCAATTAAAAAGCAGTAGGAAGTGACCCCTGGAAAGTTCAGGTAGCTACAGAAGAAGCTGGGGGATTAGGAGGCAGGTCGTAGAGCGATGCAGGCGTTGGGGTGCCTTCATCCCATCCAACAGTGGCTGTGCTGGTGGGGGTGTCCCCTCTGGCACTGGGAGGGGAGAGGAAAAGAGCAGGAATGTTGCAGATGGGATGGCTTTTCACTTGGCTGTGTGTTGCTGTAAGGTGCTCTTCGGATAGTGTTTGAATACTTGGGTTGCTTTTGAGGCATCTCCAAAATACCCCAATCACCTCTGGGCAAAGTCCCCATCAAAATAGTGATGGCTGTGAAAGCTGAGGGCCACCGAGACATCACCGTGGAGCATCTCAGCCTGGGAGGAGGCTGGTCCCATCCCAGAGACCAAAGACCCCTCCCCAACCCCTTGTGTTTTCCACCCCAACGAGAGCAGGATGGCCAGCCATGGGAACCTGCAGCGATGGGCTGGAGCCAGCTGCCTCCAACTATTGCTGGTACAGGTTTTTGGGAGGGGTCTACAGCCCTGCTCCCCCAGCTGCTGTGCGTGGCCTCAGCCTCGAGGCGCAGTGCTGGGGCCGCTGAGGTGTCACGCTTTGTAGGATTGAGCAGACTTCTCCTTTCTTAGCCCAACTCCATGCCCCTCCATAAGGAAAAGCATGATTTTCCTTTGGAAACAACTGGCTCTAAACGTAATCAATTTTTTTTAGTGCCTGGATGAGAATTCAATACCACCACGCAAAGCGCTCTCTCAATGTGAGCGTCTGTTTAGTAATGAGGGATTTCTTTTTTCACCCTCCCGTAAATGCTGTGGCTGGAAGGCTGAGATGGGAATTTTCCCAGCATGCCGCCGTTGTTTTGACCTAGATGCTTAAGCATTCGTTTACTACTGAAGTTTGGTGTTTCGAGGTCTTAAGAGTTTGTATCATGGGCTGTCTGGAAGGCTCTGAAAGGGAAGAAATACCAAGGGCAGCTCACGAGTTACAAAGGAAAACGGATTTGACGTTATTATGCCTCTGTTTATTGGCAGCCCACAATGAGATGTAAAGAAATGTCAAAAAATCCCATGTGCACATTGGTTTGGTTCAGGAAAAATTGCTGTTTGCCTCTGCCCGGAGGCAACGAGTCACTCTGCTAATGCACAAGGCACTAAAATGACCCCTTTGTTTTCCTTATGATCACTTCTGATAGCGCGCTCTGCCAGAGATATCATATCTTTGATCTCTCCGCGCTGATGTTAAGTCTCTCTCGAGTTCAGTAGCATCTCCTTGAGATTAATACTTGATGGCATTCTCAGCACCAAGCTGTCCTAACCCATACATCACAAGATGTCACGCTTTGCACTCGCCTCCTGCCTCAATGACTTCACGCTGGCGCAATAAATAACCCTTGGCCAGCTCCACTCTCCCCTCTGTGCACACAGAGTTTAACGGGGAAACTCCCAGAGCAAAGAGGAAGGGAACTTTCTGCTGCTGTTGGGATGTTTGCAGGGCACAGCCCAGCACTGCTCCCTGAGGATGGTTTCTGGGGTTATTCCTCTCTGGGCAGCAGTGGGACGATGCACAGTGGTTTCTCTTATTGGGAGTGACAAAGCACAGTAGCCCGGGGTATCCATCTGCCAGCATCTCATGTCGTGTCTGCTAGGCAAACGCATTAGGAAAATCACTTTCTGCTTTGGTTTTTACCTCGGTGTGCATGTCTTTGCTTGCTTGCTTTGCAAGGGGTGGGGGAGCAGAGCAGGGTCAGTCAAGGCCCCTTCCGACCCAACTGTTCTGCGATGTGGTTCTGGGAGGAGGTGCTGGGGCTGCACTGCGAGGTTTTGTCTGCAGAGCGAGGTCTGTATGAGGTGGGTATGATTTCATCCTGGTCCTGCCTGCAGGGGAGTCCCGGTGCAAAGAACTGCACTCAATCCCTGCAGCTCTGCGTGCCATCCTTGTGCTGAGGAACCCGCCCCTAATGAGGCTGTGATGTTAATGGGGCCCAGCACTGTTGTGAGGGCAGGTGAAGCACATGCCTCACGGGCTGGGTGGTGAATAATGAGAAGAGACGAAGCAATTAGAACCCCCCCACCCCACCACCACCACCTCCTTTTTTCCCCACTGTCCTCCAGGTAGAAAGGTTTCAATATTTTAAGTTCTGTCACAGCAGGTTAGGGTATTAGCAATCATGGTTCACTACCATCTGTATTTGTTCCATTTGTGGCATTTATGATGGTTATCCACATTAATTATTTCACTGCTAAAGTCCCTTCTAATTTCAGAGCACTGTTATTTCTAAGAAAGATGGATATTAAATATGCCACACATCAGCACGGGGTGGCATTACACCATGCTATTAAGTTCTGATGCGAAGGCTTGGCAAAAAATAACTTTGCTATTTGTAATCACCGTGAAGTGTTTTAGTGTTGCAGTTTGGAATAAGAAATAAAGATGATGACAGGAACTGATTTCTTATTAGGACGCAGTGCATAAATCAGGAAGGAAATAACGAGGTAACCCTTAGCTGGCCGAATCCACACAGTCCCAGTTGGACCTGGCAGTGCACTGGGACAGAGCCACTTGGGGGCATCTCCTCCTGCAGCCAGGTCTGGGTATTGCTCCAGGAAGGAGCACTGCATCCAGATGGGGAGTCCTCAGTGCAGGAGAGACATGGAGCTGTTGGAGTGCATCCAGAGGAGGGCCAGAATATGATGCCAGGGGTGGAAGCCCTCCCCATGAGGACAGGCTGAGAGCTGGGGCTGTGCAGCACGGAGAAAGGAGGGCTCCAGAGGTTGGACCATAGATGGTCATACAGGTTCCTTCCAGCTCAAACAATTCTATGATTCCCATGGTGCCAGGGGAACAAGGATGAGTGCCTTGTTGCATCTCCTTTCCGTAGCAGCCCTGTAGGTGGGTTGCTCCACAAAGCTTCATGATCAGGATGGGATGACCCCGGACCCAGAAAGCCCTGAATCCCTTTTTAGGGTACCTGGGTGAAGCAGGGCATGGCGTCAGCTGGCACATGTGAGGGGAAGGGGGCAGAGCAGCAGTGTGAGCAGCTGTGTGGTTAAGAGATCTGAAAACCCAGGGATGAGACTGGGGAGGAATTTGCCTTGCGTTGCGACTAAGGAAAATTCTTTGTGATTTCCAGCAAGCCAGACACACACAAAAAAAAAAATAGAAAAAAGAAAAAAAAAAGAGGTTGAGATCAAATGGAACGTTTTGCTCAACTCCCGAATGAAATGTTCCCTCTTAGCAACGAGAGTTTGTGTACAGGTTTCACTAACAGTGAGGGATATTTTGAAATGAAAAGTAAACTAAAGGGGGAGAAACCCCCCCTGTTATTTTTTCTTGAAGTGTCAAAACAAATCTCTCTAATTCCTTGGGTTTGCAGTTTGTTTATTTTGGGCTGCTCTAGTGATAGTCCCTCGAGCCGTGCAGGATTTGGCTTCCCAGCATCTCTGGAGCTGTCTGTGCTTGGAGAGGTGCTGCAGGGCACAAAATCTGCAGCATCCTCGTGGGCAGCCCAGGTCTCACCCAGGGGATGCTGCAGCATCACCCTGCACCGAGCAGCAGTGCTCAGCACCTCGCAGCAGGTGCTGTGTGCCCAGTCTGCTCCATGCTGTAGCACTCGAGCAGCTCGTGCAGAAGGCTACACCAACCTTCCTCAACCGATATCGCCTATTAATTAAATGCTGATTAATTATTAAAAGGGTATTTATTGAGATTTAACAAGTCTGCAGCTAAAAAAGGAGAAGGGAAAAACGTGGCGGTGACAGGTGTTACACTCCAGTAATGAGGTTCTTAATAATCAATTGGCATTTGTTTGACTTAGAATAACATTCTTATTAAATCTAAATCAACTCTTTACTTGAGACACTTAATTACATGTGGGTTATTTTTCCTCCGTGCGTTTCTCCCAGCACGGTGGGAGCTCCCAGCCCACGTCTCCAGGCTTCGGCGGAGGAAATAGAAACGAAAGGTGATGGTTATTCATGGCGAGTGCCATTTGCAGAGCCATTTCCCCAAGCCCCTGTGCACACAGATGCCAACTGGAGTTTTCAGGGCTCGTTCTCCCTCCGTTAGGGAAGCTGGGGTGGTTCCGTGGGTCCCAGCCCTGTTCCCATCCTGGGTGCTGTGGAGCATCCCGCTCCCCTGAGCCGCTCGTTATTGTAGTTAGCACTGGGAAAATTTGCTGCTTCGCTGCCACAGGAGGAAAGAAAAACTCTCCAAGTACCCGTGTGACTGCAGTGCCCTCTCGGCACACCGCTGTCTGCAAACTGCTGTGGAAATAGCTCTGCCTGAAGCCCTGTTTTGCTGTTTCAAAGGTGAAAGGTTCCCTTCTCTGTTATCCAGACAGTTCGGGTCCTTTGGGGTCAGCGCCATCTTTTCATGTTGTTGCTGGGGACATTTTGGCCTTGTGAGGAAATGGGAATCCAGGCAGGGGAGCGACTGCTGGCTGTAATCGGAATTTAATTACTTCCCCTTCTAATGCTGCTTTGAAAAAGAAAACAAGGATCCCAACCGGGTGCTCTTTTAGCACAAACAACAGCCAAAAAATTTGGGAAAAAAATGGAACCGACAGCAACAAACAATCTGTGCTATTAGGGGATCATTATTCTGATATTATTTATTTCAGACTTGTGATGCTTTCCGATGCTTGACTTCACAGGCTCATTTTATTCCTTCCGAAAGCAACGCAGCGCTGCAATTTGCTGGGGGAAAATGTGATGAACATTAGCAAAGGGGGAAGGAAGAAACCACAATGACTGCGGGGATAATTATGTACATTTATTTGAGGGCTGGGGAGGTGGGTGGTTAGGGTGGTGTCAGAGCTTCAGCACACGGCGTGCACTGGGAAGAGATCCAGATGTTGGGATGCTGTGTGCTGCACTCAGTGCCACGGAGTGACGTGGGTGTCGGTGATTTGGTAATGGTTGGACTCGGTGATCTCAGTCTTGGTCTTTCCAAAGGTAGCAGTTCCATGATTCTATGACAGTGCCTAGGGGGTCCTTTTGGGGAAGGAAAGCAAACCCAAAGTGAGCTTCCATCAGTGGCGCAGCTTTCCTGGGGGCTGATCCCCACTTTCAGGGACTTGAAGCGATGCACCTTTCTGTCCCCCAACCTGGGGATGGTGGATTTGTCCCATTGGCTCTGGATAACAGGAGTTTTGTGGTACAACCTAATTTGCAGTGAAATCTGCCTTTCCTTGGTGTCTCTTCCCTTCCCAGCCCGCAGGCTGGCATAGTGCAGCGTGACATCTTGGTGGCTGGGGTTGCAGATGGGGAGCTGGGCGGATGGATAGCTTTTGACATGCCTCATCGACAAGCTCCTCGTGAGGGAGTCTAAAAGAAAACAAGAGAACACCAAATCATGCAATTCATGTATTGTGAAAAGCACCGTGATATTGAAAAATGAGTCTTGATTGTTGCAAAATGATCAAAACATGTGGAGATGATTGAACTGTGTAGCTAACTTGTTCAAACAGACCTTTCACGCTCAGCACACTGTGGTGTGACGGGTGCACGTGCATTATTTGTTTTTGGCAAAGAGCCACAGTGACACACGTGCCCTTTGCAGGTCATCCCTAAGCAAGGTGGACCTGAGTGCTCTGAAGTCTGTGGGCTGCAGTGCTGACCCCAAAAGCACTGAGTTTCCCACCTCAGAAGCCAAATGTAGTCCCACAGGTGGAGACCATCCTATGGTGCCACGCCTCCTCAAACTTGGCATCTTCAGGTGCACAAAAAAGGGAGAGAGTAACCCAAATCACACTGTACCCATAAAATAACAACACCTGCACTATCTGTGTGCCCCCTTAATGCTCCAGTGCTTGCAGTGATTGGGCATTAGCCACATGTACTTGGTAGATAGGAATAGAGGAAAAAAAGGAGGGTTTCCAAGAGGACAAAAAAGCCAAATAATAACAAATGACTGGAAACCAAGCAGTCCCTCCACTCCTCCTGCACTGACACTGTAGTGGAGCTTGTAGCATTTATATGACTTTTTTTAATAGAGTCTTAGCCGGCCTGGGAGAGGGATTTGCTCTCCCCAGAGCCTTGTCTTTGGGACGTGTGTCAGAAGCGTCCTTAAATCTTGGGAAAAACCTTGTCTGGCTGCGAAGATGAGAGCCGGGCTGCCGTGAGGAGCTGTAAAAAACCTGCTGATAGACAGATGGAGTGGTGTAATTATACGCGGGAGGGGGGACGGGGGGAGCGTTTGCTGAAATTATTAGTGTAGGCAGACAATTAGAGGCTTTTCCAGAAGATTACACTCTCCCTCCCATCTGTGTGCCGTTGTGGAGTTTACGCCTGTGATGCTGTTGCCTTCCTCAGCTGCCACACTTGCTGTTTTGCCCAAATGATGGCTGGGCTTGGCTTCGCCGTTATGCAGATTTTGCCAGCACCGCTCTCACGTGTTCCCCCTTTGGGAGCAGGGAGGCTTGGGGGCATTCCCAGGGTATCGGCCCAGTTTGGGGTGAGATACGGCAAATGTAGGGTTTTGCCAACTCACCGGTGGCATTTTCAAGTGTTTGTAGGCTGCATGCAGCCCCTAAGGGCGTCGGCCAAAGAAAGGGCAAAATGCAACCGGATTTCAACCACAACCATTGGTTTTGTGGTCGTTGTGTTTTCATTTTGAGTCTTTGATGTGCTGAGGAGTTAAATGGGAATTGTGCTGCATGGCTCACACCTTTTCTTTTTTTTTTTGAAGCCAAGTTAGCACATTTCCTAGCAGCATCGTGGGGTTATTTCTCGACAGTTTATTTTTCACGTTACAGTCACTTCGTTTTGAAAACATTGCCACTGGCCATTTGTTGAGTTTTCTGAATTAGGAAGAAATAAATAAATCTGAATACAGAGTACTCTGATGAGTCACAAAATGCTGCATCAGCCTTTCTTTCCTTGGGAAAGAACAAGCTGTGTGGCATGAAAACTTCTGCTCGGCTGCCACGATAACACCATTACCCCAGGCCTGGCCTTGGAGGTATCCTCCATTCTCTGCAAGGAGCAGAGGAGCCCATCCCAAACACTGCTCCCATGGGATGCTCAGACACATACATACCATATTATTTGGCATTTGGGGAATGGCAGCAGGGACATGGGCAACTTGCAGAGCCTGCAAAGCCACCCACACCTTCTCTCCCTGCAGAAGAGGTGGCTTGGGGCATTTCTCAAAGTGGGTGGATGAGAGGTGATGGCTTTTAGTTGTCCTGGGGAGGTTCAGGTTGGGTACTAGGAAAAATTTCATCTCAGGGTGGTAAGGTGTTGGCACAGGCTGCCCAGGGAGAGGTGGTGTTCAAGAAGAGAATGGATGTCACACTGAGTGACACGGCCTAGAGCCTGGTATGGTCAGAAGCTTGGGTCACTGTTTGGGCTTGATGATCACAGTGGTCTTTCCAACCTTAATGATTCAATGATTCTGTGATTCTCTGACTTCCCAAGCTGAGCAGATCTTGGCACACCATGAGCTGGCTCCACACGACACAGAGGGAATGTGGGAGGCTGTTTGCTCACGCTGCAAGTGGCAGCCCCACTGAGCATCACAAAAACAAACCGGGGCTGCTGGGGGGGCTGCAGTGCTTCCCAGCCCTCCCACCCCTCCTTGCAGCCCTGGATTCCCCGTCTCCCTGCTGGAGATCCTCCCCACAGTGCCTTTTTCCCTTTCCCCTGGTTCCACTCCATCCTCCTTTTTCCCTCTCCGTGATGCTGCCAACCTCTAGCAGCCCATACCCCTTATGTCACAGTGTGCTCACAGCCACAATGGGAGTGGGAAAAGGAGAATTTATTGAACACCTTTACATGGTGACAGGGCTTTCCTATGGCAGGAGCAGCACAGCAACATGAGTTTGCTAGAAGTCCAATGAGGCAGCTCAGGAGGTGGAGGGATGGGCACAAAACCATCGCTCCCCGCTCCCTAATTTACAGCTCTGGCAATGTGATGCCGTCAGTGCTCATTCATCTTTGAGTATAAGGGAAAAAAATATCAAAATAATAAAAAAAAAATCATTACATGCCTTTCAGCATTGACCAGCCTGAGGAGACAGGAGTTATTCTTAAGAAAGTCATGTATCTTCCTTACTTTGGCATCAACATAAATAAAATTATTTATCTCTCAAATTTAAATGCTCCGCACCTTTAGCAGGCAGTAAATCCTTCTCTCCTGTCCCTTTATGTATTTGTTTCTCACTACATCTTTCAGCAGAGAATGCAGAGCCGCAGTGCCTGGGGACCTGGGGATCCTCCCCATCCACCCTGCAATGCTGGTGGGATGCAGGACCCCTCCCAGCACCCACCCTCGCTCTCCCATCCCCAGAAACTCTACCAGGGCCATTAGCTCCCACCATCCTGGGCCAGTTGGACCACGCCATCATTTGTGTGCTAATTGAAGCCCGGATGGGGCTGGGGCCCCTTCTGATGCTGTGGGCACTGTCAGCACTTCTCTCCCCCCTGATGTCTTTAATCCAAAGGGTGGCTGACTCACTGGGCTGACAGCAGAGAGGCAGCAAACAGAACGAGACAGGGTTCATAAACATTGCATCCCATCTGCCTTTCCGCTTCTCTCTGCTCAGCGCTTATCTGACATGATCAACTTCTGCCTGGCTTCGCTTTCCCTCCTGGATTTAGAAGGGAAATAAAATAGTGATAATAATAATCATCTTGCAAATCAGTGTGTATTCTCGCAATGGTGAAATCATAAAGATTTTAATACAACCTCGATATCACTGTCCGTCTCGCGTAGCACTGTGAGTTATTGCAGCCGTTGTGAGCCTGGCGGGCTCGTGGTCAGCACTGCAGCTGGGAAGAGAGTTGGCAGTGGGGTCCCATATGGGGCCTCCCATCAGCATCCCCCTGGCTTTTAGCAGGCAACATAAATCCCACTGGAAACCCCATAGATTCCCTACAAGAAGCTTCAAGCAGAAAATCTCAGTACCAGTTTGATCTCTCGCTGCTGTGAGCCCAAGGGGATGTGGGATCGGTGGTTTGGTCTCAGGAGCATGTAGAATCATTTGGGTTGGAAAGGACCTCAGAGATCCCCCATCCAACCTCACCCCACCGTGCCCACTGCCCCCATCCCTCAGTGCCCTGTGCACACCCCCAGGGATGACCCCACACTCCTGGGGCAGCTGTGCCAAGAGAAGTACAGAAGTAGAAGTGCAGTGGGAAGCGGCCCCCTCACCTGGGTTTATTTTTCCATTCCAAGTTCTTGTTTTTCAAAGCTTTCTCTCTTCCCCCAGCCAAAAATAACCCAGCAGCGATGACATTTTAACAGGAAATTAAATGAAAACATTTGTTTTGAATTGACATTTTGACTTGAAATGTTGATTTGTTCTGGATTTTTAAGCTAGACAGCAGCAGCACGTTGTTGTTTCAAATGGGAAGAAATGTGATTGTGCTGAAAAACCGCAGGGACAAGAGGGACAGAGGGGACACCTCGCTCCAGGGAGCTCCATGGAAGGGGCACGGGAGCTCAACTTTGGGAAATGAGGAGCTACCCTTGTGCCTTAGGAGAAAAAAACAAGGCCAAAAAAGGTCAGTTCTCATGAGAAAGCAGGGCTGGGAGGGGGGAAATCAGGTTTTCCCATCAGCCATTCCTTGGTGCCGCTCAGAGGGTGATACTACAGGCGTGCTGAGGTTTCGCCTTCTTTAAATATCACTGGTATTTATTTTCATTACTTGTTCTTAATTGTAATGAAGCTGAAGTCTCCTCTGTGCTCCAGTGGTGAATTTATCCCGAAGAGTCTCTAGAAACGTTGGGTTTCTTGATGCGTGAGCATCCCTTCATTTCTCCCACAGCCCATCTGTCTGTGTAGCTGCTCCTCCACCACTTCCTTCCCCTTCCTCGTGGCCACGACCCTCTCAGTGAATGCTGTCAGAGAGCCTTCGTTTGCATTTCAAATGAGACAAAGACACAGAATACCACAGGAAAGAAAGGAGTCCAACTTCTATTTTCCTGGCTCCTCCCCATTTCTCACATCTGAAGATGTTAAACTTGTCCACAGGTGAAAATCTCAATGTTTCCCTGCTTGCCTCCAATGGAAATAGTTCCCCCTTGCTGAGGATGCTTGCTTCCTCGCGTCCCCTTATGGGGTGGTTTTCCTTGGTTGGGTTTTTTTGGTGGTGTGATGAATTTATGCGATGTTGCCCTCTAATGGCTGATCCATGGGAAAACCATGAGTCCCACCCAGGAAATCTTCCTCTATTATTCCCTGTGAGAGAATGATCTATTCTGGAGGTGAAGAATGAGTGGGTTTGCTCACGAGCAATGAGAACCAGAAGCACACACCAGGACCCTACAACGGGACCTCCCCAAACCCCTTGGTGTCCATCCCTCAGTGTGGAAGCCACCAAAGCTCAGTCTTTGGGAGGCATTTTTCCCCACAGAGCCCTTTCTCTCCCTCGTGGTGCAGTGCTGGCTGCCTCCATCCTGCAGGAGAAGCCTGGGGGACCTGGGCAGATGGCTCAGCAGGGCTGCAGCCCCACAGACAGAGCTCCTCCAGGCACTTTTATTTTTTCTTCTCGCAAGCGAAAACATTTTGACTTGAACTTTCATACATAATAATGAGGGTGAGTTACCAAAACGCTCACATTTTCTTCAGTTGGTTTCGTTTACTACTGCTTTAAATTATTTCACAGCCTTGTAAGATCTCCTTGTGACAGACGGAGCCCGGGCAGGGAAAGTGAGGGAGAGAGAAGGAAACCCACTAAGTGTTCATTTTCCCTATAATGTATTCCAATCCTGTTAGGTCATGCTGGTGAAGGTAATATTTCTGGCATTCATTTAATGAAATTGACAGTGATGAATGGTTAATTATACAAATTACATTCTTATTAAATCCCCTGGAATCAGTGCCTCAGAAAGTCTTAGCTATGGACTTCTCGTGCTATATACATATTTTTGTAGGAGCGTCTTTCCTGCTGGCTGCGGCAAAACCGTCTTCTGAAAAACCTTGAAAAGCATTAAAAATCCCTTAGTTAAGTCAATTACTGCAGATAAGTTAATCTTAATGGGATGCTTAAACCCCATCCTTGCATAAGTTTACTTTTCATCCCTCTCTCTCAGTTCTGGAGACGCTGGAGAGAAAAGTTTTCCGGCAATTGTTGACCTCACCCCACCGTGCCAGGATAAGTAGGGCTGGCTGCAGAATTGTCATCAAAACAGTCTTTCAGCAGTGTTTACTCCCTGGGAGCATCGAGCTTGCCAAGAAATGTCCCGTTAGGAGTTGAGGAGGTGGGCAGTGCTGTGCTCATGGGGTTGATGGTCACTGGGGCTGCCCATGAAGCAGGAGATGCCCATGCAGGAGCTCCCACACAAACAACCCGACGTAACCCTCACAGGCTTGCATGTTCCCTCTGCATTAAGCCCTGCTCCCAACCTTGCCTCGTGCAAACACATTGCAGCAGCTTTAATTGCACAGCACGGGACGGGCTGGAAGATATTAGCGAGGCCATGTATGCTCAGGGAATACACGTAATAAATAGGCGATTAAGTTAAGCAAGTTTTCAGCTTCAGCAGCGAGAGTGCCCATCTATCTTGCGTGGCTTCCTGCATGCTTCATTACCGCATGTAACCACACTGAAAAAAGATGCTTTATCCTTTATAATGAGATGATAAGTTCCCCCTCGATCTGCAGTAGTGCTGCCAACCACCTGACACTCCGCAGCGGCGCCGTCGCCCGCTTCCAGCAGCTTCTAATGCAATTACCGAGCCTCGTATTACACTGAGTTAACATCACTTCATCTTCGTGCTTGACACAGTCCTGTACGAGGCGTTGCAGGAGGTGTTGGGCAGGGCACGGGGGCTGTGGGGCAGTGAGCAGTGATGGGGGGAGGAGGACGCCATGGGGTCAGGGTTGCCTTTACCCCCCCATGCCACAGCCATCCCATTATTTCTGCTGAATTCTGCGTATATCTGCCCCTAAGTGCCAGAGCAACCTTCTGCAGCTTCTCTTTTTTTGTTGTTAGCTTGACTGCAGGTGGGAGCTGTCACTTAATGCAGATAACAGCAGCAGATAGTAATTAAAACATGAGCAGTGGCCTCTTTGCAGAGGGAGGAGAGTGTGTAACGCTATGTGACATGGGCAGAGTGTCACCAAAGTTCAGCAGTTCTTTCCCCTAACGGTGCAGCCTGCACAACCTGGTCACTCTGTGCCAGGGCTGTAGGTTCTCGCTGTGCTGAACAGAATGGCTCAAGGTCTTCCAGAAAAAGGGAAAAGGAGATTTGTTTTGTTCCAAACATTCATTCTGGCTTTGGAGGGGGGAGCGCAGAGGGTGCACGGAGATTCCACATTTATTTGGCTTTGAGTTTGGATTTGGGGCTTCACCCATCTTCCCTCCTTACTGCTTCCTTCCCCAGCTGCTTTGTCTTCATAGCAGAGTGTTGAATCTGATAGGGCCATGAATAATCATAGAATCATTAAGGCTGGAAAAGACCTAAGACCCCCAACCCCACGGTGCCCACTGCCCACATCTCTCAGTGCCACATCCCCATGGTTCTGGAGCACCCCCAGGGATGGTGATCCCACCCAGGGGCAGTGAGACAGGAGAAATGATGGAGCTGAGTTGAGTCTCTCCCTCTTCTACTCAATAAGCTTCATAATGTGTATAACCACCTATATCACAAAGAGACAGGAGGAGCAGGGGGAGCTTTATGAGCTGGTTAGAGCAGGCAACTCCATCACCAGCCGTGACTATTATTATAAAATATTCGGGAAGTTAACTCAATAAAAAAACTAATAATGAGAGGAACCATCTCTGCCTTTGTTTATAGCTTCTTTAAGTGTATAAATGAGCGTGAGGTGATTAATGAGGGTGATCTGAGAGAGAAAGATTTGCATGCACAGCGCTTGAATTATTTCCTTACTGCATGTGCTTCCCGGTCTCTCTGTTTATTGTGCTGCTCGACGCTGTTTAATACGGAATGACTAAAGTTATGAGATCCTATTTATTCCACCTGACATTGTCCCCTCTGCCAGCTCAGCCCCTGGGACAGATAGCGCATGCACAACGAATTCAGAAAATATATTAAAAAGCAATTATAAACTCCCTGCCTTCGGTGTCCTGGCCTTATTCTTCACAGCGCTCCATAGGAATTAGCATAATGTCTACAGGCTCTCGGAGTTATCAAAACACGGCGGGGCTGTACCTTACTTCCAAGAGCTGACAGGCTGGAGGGCTCAAGGTTTCCAAAGGTGCGTTTGGGTGCTCCTGCTCCGTGCCCCGGTGCATTGCCTGGTGCCAGTGGCATTTTCTCTTTACCCCAGGAGGTGGTGGCAGGCTGAGTTTTGCCAGCTCAGCGCATGGCTCTTGCATAAAGCAATGTTCTTTGCTCTTCCCACAGTGGTGGCTCCAATGGTAGAATTCCATTATGTTTCCAGACTGCTTTCCCCACCATGACGTGGTTTACAGCATCTTGC
>VXAB01002723.1:65398-109191 GCA_013399175.1 Odontophorus gujanensis | reverse complement strand
CAGGCTTGCATGTTCCCTCTGCATTAAGCCCTGCTCCCAACCTTGCCTCGTGCAAACACATTGCAGCAGCTTTAATTGCACAGCACGGGACGGGCTGGAAGATATTAGCGAGGCCATGTATGCTCAGGGAATACACGTAATAAATAGGCGATTAAGTTAAGCAAGTTTTCAGCTTCAGCAGCGAGAGTGCCCATCTATCTTGCGTGGCTTCCTGCATGCTTCATTACCGCATGTAACCACACTGAAAAAAGATGCTTTATCCTTTATAATGAGATGATAAGTTCCCCCTCGATCTGCAGTAGTGCTGCCAACCACCTGACACTCCGCAGCGGCGCAGTCGCCCGCTTCCAGCAGCTTCTAATGCAATTACCGAGCCTCGTATTACACTGAGTTAACATCACTTCATCTTCGTGCTTGACACAGTCCTGTACGAGGCGTTGCAGGAGGTGTTGGGCAGGGCACGGGGGCTGTGGGGCAGTGAGCAGTGATGGGGGGAGGAGGACGCCATGGGGTCAGGGCTGCCTTTACCCCCCCATGCCACAGCCATCCCATTATTTCTGCTGAATTCTGCGTATATCTGCCCCTAAGTGCCAGAGCAACCTTCTGCAGCTTCTCTTTTTTTGTTGTTAGCTTGACTGCAGGTGGGGGCTGTCACTTAATGCAGATAACAGCAGCAGATAGTAATTAAAACATGAGCAGTGGCCTCTTTGCAGAGGGAGGAGAGTGTGTAACGCTATGTGACATGGGCAGAGTGTCACCAAAGTTCAGCAGTTCTTTCCCCTAACGGTGCAGCCTGCACAACCTGGTCACTCTGTGCCAGGGCTGTAGGTTCTCGCTGTGCTGAACAGAATGGCTCAAGGTCTTCCAGAAAAAGGGAAAAGGAGATTTGTTTTGTTCCAAACATTCATTCTGGCTTTGGAGGGGGGAGCGCAGAGGGTGCACGGAGATTCCACATTTATTTGGCTTTGAGTTTGGATTTGGGGCTTCACCCATCTTCCCTCCTTACTGCTTCCTTCCCCAGCTGCTTTGTCTTCATAGCAGAGTGTTGAATCTGATAGGGCCATGAATAATCATAGAATCATTAAGGCTGGAAAAGACCTAAGACCCCCAACCCCATGGTGCCCACTGCCCACATCTCTCAGTGCCACATCCCCATGGTTCTGGAGCACCCCCAGGGATGGTGATCCCACCCAGGGGCAGTGAGACAGGAGAAATGATGGAGCTGAGTTGAGTCTCTCCCTCTTCTACTCAATAAGCTTCATAATGTGTATAACCACCTATATCACAAAGAGACAGGAGGAGCAGGGGGAGCTTTATGAGCTGGTTAGAGCAGGCAACTCCATCACCAGCCGTGACTATTATTATAAAATATTCGGGAAGTTAACTCAATAAAAAAACTAATAATGAGAGGAACCATCTCTGCCTTTGTTTATAGCTTCTTTAAGTGTATAAATGAGCGTGAGGTGATTAATGAGGGTGATCTGAGAGAGAAAGATTTGCATGCACAGCGCTTGAATTATTTCCTTACTGCATGTGCTTCCCGGTCTCTCTGTTTATTGTGCTGCTCGACGCTGTTTAATACGGAATGACTAAAGTTATGAGATCCTATTTATTCCACCTGACATTGTCCCCTCTGCCAGCTCAGCCCCTGGGACAGATAGCGCATGCACAACGAATTCAGAAAATATATTAAAAAGCAATTATAAACTCCCTGCCTTCGGTGTCCTGGCCTTATTCTTCACAGCGCTCCATAGGAATTAGCATAATGTCTACAGGCTCTCGGAGTTATCAAAACACGGCGGGGCTGTACCTTACTTCCAAGAGCTGACAGGCTGGAGGGCTCAAGGTTTCCAAAGGTGCGTTTGGGTGCTCCTGCTCCGTGCCCCGGTGCATTGCCTGGTGCCAGTGGCATTTTCTCTTTACCCCAGGAGGTGGTGGCAGGCTGAGTTTTGCCAGCTCAGTGCATGGCTCTTGCATAAAGCAATGTTCTTTGCTCTTCCCACGGTGGTGGTTCCAATGGTAGAATTCCATTATGTTTCCAGACTGCTTTCCCCACCATGACGTGGTTTACAGCATCTTGCACTGGAGAATCTTCTTGCTGGATAGCACGCTCTTTTTGTTATTAATGTCTCCTCTTAGGTGGAGCACTACATGCATATGTTGCAAATACAAGGCTGGCACGATGTGCTCTGTTTAATTACACACAGGCGTTCCAGTTTCATTGCAGCTCTGCCATAATTCTCCCCTGCAAACCTCACCCCAGATTTTAACTCACTGCCAGCACAAGAAGTTTGTCTCTGGCAGATACATCAGTGCTTCGGGAGGCACTCCTTCGTAACCTGTCTTTGCCCAGAAACTTATCAAGCATCTTAATACAAACCGATTTGAACACCTCAAGAAGACATTTATTCCATAAATTGTTTATAGAAAAGCAGCAGAAGAAAATGGGCTTCACTGCTGCTGAGCTCATTAGCAACAGACTGCCTGATTGCCTTTATTCCTTTTGACCTCCCATTGTTTGTTTTAATTCATTTGGAATATTTGATACACCTTTGGTGGTGGCCACACTGTGTGCTGACGTTTTGGGCTGAGCTGGTGGGGGCCACCAGCCCACAGATGGGATTGGAACTGGGCGACATTTGAGGTCCCTTCCAACCCAACCATTCTGTGCTTCTATGAACATCACTGCCCTGGGATATACAGTGCTACTTCACTGCAGTTTTCCCCTCTGCAGAGGGGATGCTGTGCATCCAGCTGCAAGGCTGCCATGTGCTCATCTGAACTGCCCCAACCAACTGGGTAACAAATAGAAAACTTAATGAAGAAACAAAGGCACCGTAGAGTTCACCACATCTCTGTGTTAACCTCATCCCGTCCTCATCTCACACCCATGGTGCTCACAGGGTTTCTCTGAGCTGAATTCCTGCTGTGCTGCCTGCTTAGGGTGGATGTGGTGGGCGTTGTGGATGGATGTCTTGCATATCTCTACTCAAATTTAATCAGTCCTGGTCTTTTTCAGATACTGCTGAGACCTCACCTCACATGCAGCCTTCTCAGCAGAGCAGAGCATGACATGAGTGTGGTTTGTTTGCTCAGTGTTTGTAGGACGCACGCAGTTTGTATGTGTTTCTGTGGTGCATACTGACAAACAGCTGGCACTGGGGTTTGCCTGCAAGAAGCCAAGGCTCCCCTTAGCTCCTTGCTCCAATCTCTGGAAATCTGGATTCCTATTCTGCAGAAAAACATGAGCAAAAGACCCAGGAACCTGCCTGCCCTGCAGAAATCCTCCTTTTTCCCTTTGTTCCCTCTCCCCAGGAAAGCTCACACGTTTCTTAAGCCTCCTGGGTGCTGGCATGACTTCGTTCCCACCCCACATCCCCGATGTGCCGCGTGCTGTTCCAGCCCCACTCTGCTCAGCTCCTGGGTTTTCTGCCGCCGGCGGGCGCGCTCCTTTTGATCAGCACCTTGTACATCTTTCGTCACACGCAGCGATGCTTACCTGCACCGTGCATGCAAAGAAAGAGGTTTAAGGGGAGATCGATGGCTTTTGAGTCTGGGAGTCAAAGGGAGGCTTTCACCTCCGGGGCTGCCGAGCAAAGCACCTGGAAAGTCGATCAATCCATTACTTGCATTTCCCCCTGCCTTCCCCGCACGTGTCTCTTTCATTTTCTTCTCCTCCAAGGCATTAGGCTTGGATTTTAGAGCGTGAATGAATAAAATATATATGCTCAGCTGCAGAACATTTTGTGTGTGATGTCAGAAGGAGGCAGGACAGGGGGAAGGTGTCCCCGCGGGCAGTGCTACGTGCAGTGCAGTTTTCCCATGCAGAGGGGCAGCATCAGGCCCCCCGGGGTCAGCAGTGCATCCCTCCCTGCTCACATTCCATGGGATCATTGAATTGTTTGAGTTGGAAGGGACCTTTGAAGGCCAGTGAGCAGGGACACAGCTCCAGCAGGTGCTCGGGGCCCCGTGTATCCTGAGCTCTGTGTAGGCTGTGCCTACAGCATGGAAACAGTGGGAGGAAGGATGGGGAGTCAAAGTTTGCATCCTGCACCCCTGCGTAGGGTGAGGCGTACGTATGCTATGCAGTCCTACCCAGCAGCTGAACAGCTGAAAGATGGAACAGCTTTCTTTCTGTTCTCCTTCCTGCTGTAGCCCCTTTTCTTTGCTTTTTTTTGCATGGTGGGAGTCCGGGAGAGGAAGCTGGGTGGATCCACCCCAATGCTGTGGTCGTGTTTTCCGTCAACGGGAGACAAAACTTTCTGCTGAGCTTGACTTCAAAGGCAGACGTTGAGCTGTGAGATATTCATTTTAGTCATTCATGTACAGCTGCATTAGTTAGGGGCTTCACAATGTTTTATCCACTTGTCACGATTAGACATTATTATTATTACTGAAAACAGAGATGGCTGAGAGATAATAATTCTTTATGAACCTTCCGTCACAATTAATGTAGGCTGCATACTTCCCCATTTACTGAGTTTTAAGCTAATCATTCCTTATATGTGTTTCAAGCCTTTAGTGAAGTACAAATAATTTGAACTAATTAGCTTATTAAAAGAAGGGAATGAAAACAAATGGCACATGAATGAATTGTGGGATTTCATATGGAATTAATATCTCACTAATACATGTGGATTCGGTAAATTCATTATGCATTCATAATCAGACCTGATGAATCACCTAGCTAATTCAGGAGTAATTAGGCATGAACTGCTGACACTTATTTTAAAGTGCGACCAAACTAGTTGGCTTTATCATAAGGGCTGAATTACAGTCTCCAAGGCCCAGGAAAGTGCTGCTGTGTGCCTTGTAAAGTCATCCACTGCTGAACAGGGCTTCACAAACCCCATGGTGATCTATGACTGTGCTGAAGGAGAGCAGGAATGAGGGCATCCATGGCATGGGATGCTCCAGGCTGCCATCCCCGACAGTGGGAATAACACCCCCCAAAATTAACAAGTGTGCGATTGCTGCCCCGGTGACTAGCTGATTTTTCACCACTTGGTAGTTCGAGTACATTAATAATAATGATAATTATTCATTTTCCTATTCCCATAATGGCTCGTGCAGCATAGTGGCCTCCTGGATGGGCACAGTGCTGGTGCAGAACTAAAGCAGTGAGGGCGTAGGGGGACACATGGTAAAACATGGGGCTGAGAGAGGAGAAGTGGAGGGGAAGCAGAATTTGGAGGTGTTTTAGGGCTGTGGTTAGTGGGCATGGTGGAGCTGGGTTGGTGGTCAGACTCGATGGTCTTAGGGGTCTTTTCCAACCTTAATGATTCATCAGTTCATTGAGGCTCCAGGGAGAGCTGGAATGGTGACCTCTGCGATAGGATTCCATGTGGACAAGGAGGGTTTGTATTTGCAAAGCTCAGAGGAGGGGACGTGGTGGCAACAGGGGATGCAGTGGGGCTTTGTGGGGCCAGTGCCAGGGTTACAACATGATTCTGGTGCACATGAGGGTGGGGGCACAGCCTCTGAGAGCTGTTTGGGCTCAGTGTGCTAGTGAGATGTCCCTGGGGGAGGCAAATTCCATCTCCGGAGCGAATCTCTGCTGCAAATCCATGAATCATCTGCCCCCAGGTACCGAATTTGTGTTTGTGGATAAGATTATCCAGGGATTAATTGTAGAGGGAGAAGAGGAATGTAGATTAGTCATCCCTTGAGAATAGACATAGATCAACAGCATTTAGAATTACCTTTGGGTGTTTAACAGCCATGGATCACCAGAGTACCTGAACACCTACCATGTAAAATCAACACTCGCGTTAATTATGAAAAATAATTCATGTCACATCACTCCAAACCCACAAAAATCTCTGCATTCATTGAGGAGACAGCTGCGTCACTCCTGTGCTTGCCCCATGGCCAGCTTGCTTGGCTTTTTTCCCAATTTTTTTTTCCCATTCTTTCTCCAAAAAGCCCCAGCAGGTCTCAAAGCCAGCAATCTGTTGGGTCCAGAGGAGGCCACGAAGATGACCACAAAGGTCTGGAGCACCTCTCCTGTAAAGAAAGGTTGAGGGAACTGGACTTGTTTAGCTTGCAGAAGAGAAGGCTCTGGGAATAACACACTGCATCCTTCCAGTACATGAGGGGAGCTTACGTGAGGGGGGAGCCAACTTCTTACAGTATGATAGTGGTAGGGCAAGTTGTAGGTACCCCATTCCTGGAGATGCTCAAGGCCATGGATGGGGTCCTGAGAAACTGTATCTGGTAGGGGGCACTCAGCCCATGGCAGGGGGTGGAACTGGATGATCTTCGAGGTCCCCTCAAACCCAATTCTGTGTTTCTGTGATTCTGTAGTTCTGTGATCCATTAAACCTTGGGAAGTCATCCCAGTTCTTCACCTCTACATTTACCTGCACCGCCTTCTGTAAACTGAGGGATTTGGTAACAATTTCCACGTCCCAAACAGACTAAGGGAAGAAAAATGAAGTGGGAAAAGGCAATCAATGCTTACCAAGTGCTCGAGCCTGCTGCTGGGGCCACCACGCAGCAGGGCTGGTACCCACCAGGTGCTTGCTATGCTGTGTGCAGATCCAAAGCGCGGTGCAATCACGGAGAATAAACAGTGGCAATTACTTAATACTTCACAGTGATGGAGTATTGAAAATTAGCACCGGAGTTAAGCGCTAATACATCGCATAACAACCAGCAGAATTTTATATAGTAGAATCAAGAGTAAATAAAATTACAATTTAAACAAAGGCAGATAATTTAATTATCTTGTAGGCACAGTACTAAAATTTGGAGTGATTGGCTAATCAATACGCTATTACAAAATGCAACAATGCAGCACGCCTGTGAGGTTATAGGAAATGGGTGGCTGGGGCTGACAGCGAGCTGCTGGATCGGGCAGCAGTGACTGTCCCTGGGCAGGCTGCCACGGCAGAGCTTCTGCAGGAGCATCATCAGCGTTCAGATGGCATCTGTCACAGCCCCAGAGTCTGTTCTCCAAAGATGTCAAGTGCCATTTCTCAAGGCCATCTGAACTCAACTCCAGGCCCTTTTACTTTTTGTACCCAGAGATTTTGAGCCCCGAGCTGCGCGCACACCTCCCTCCTCCAGACACGAGATAAATGGATGTAAGTGGGACAGCACTGTACCCTTGGAGGGATGCGATCACATCGCCCTGTTAGTGATCTGCTTTGCTTTGCAGGCTGGGTCCTCAGCTGCCCCATGGTCGGGTTCCATGCCAAATTTCTCCACCTGAGGATGAGGCCGCAGCACAGAGCTGGCGATGCTGGGAGCCAAGTGAGAGCCTGCTGCATCCCAGCGTGAAATGCCCTCCTTTGGTTCCGCACCGATGCCAATCTTCTAAGGGAAAGCAGATCTTCCTTCCAGCCCATTGTATTGCGCTAATTTAATTCCATTCTGTATGTCAAATCGCATTATATATTCACACCGATGGAAGGTCTATTTTTTCCTTTATTAATATTAAGACATTTATTTGTCATTTTTTAGCAAAATTGAAAAGGAATCGAAACCTCATTTTCTGGAAAAGCGGCGTTCTCGGCGTGCGCGCGCGGCTGCAGCTGTCTCTCTGTGTGCCAGTTCGCAGGGTTTTTCTGCAAGTTTTTTGTCTGCCGTTTCCAAAAGCCATTTTATGCACCCAACCCCACGGCCCGAGCAGAACTCCTTGCACTATGGGAGCAACGAGGGCTGTGCTGAGCTGCTGGGTGCAGGTGGTGCAGGGGTGGAAGGGCATCCGCATCCCACGGCGTGGGGAGGGACGGTGCTGCGATGCTGGTGAGGCAGATGGGTGTGGAATTTGGAAATCCCTTGGAAATCAGGATGGTCTGTGAGAAGCGGGGTTGTTCGAGGTATGGAATCAACGAGAGCAGGAGAGGGCTGCGATTTGAGCCGCAGAAAATCTACAAAGCTCTCTTCTTTAATGGAAAACTCAGTTTTGCTGTAAAACTCTTTCGATTGTCAGCTCGGTAATGGGAGTGAAACTGGAGGTGGCTGCAGATGTCTGGGAGCTGGAAGGATGCCTGTGTCACTGCCCTGGCCTCCCTGCCCAGGGCTCTGTCCCCTTGTCCCCACATCACTATTCCCAGCTCCCCACCCCTTTACTGCTGAGTAACTACTGGGTTCTTCCACGTGGTTATTCCACGCCATGGCCGGGGGGAGCTCATGATGTTCTACATCTACATGATGTGCTGAGCTCCTCTTTCTACTCTGGCATCAGAGAGCTGTTCTTTCTCTCTCTCTTTCTTTCTGGTTTTGAAGCTCTTTGAGGTCTGGTTCTTTGGAGAATCAAACTGCTTGAAAAAGAACTTTCTTTCAGCTCAAGCTGCCGTGAACCCAAGATTTGTCACTTTTCCTCCAAGGCAACACTGATGGAATAAAGAACATAAATGGAAATGCAGCAGGTGAGGAAGGCACACGCCTGCCCTGTGCATAGCGAGGTTGGGTGAGCTGATGGTGCTAATGAAGCATGTGTCTGCACTGCAGTAACAGCAGCAAAGGGCTGATGCATCAGCAGTGGCTTTGCAGGGAGCATAGTGTTGCCAAAGCAGAAAAGCATCACAGGGACCTTTGCTGTGCTGTGAAGTTTGAGTTTGCTGGACTGGAGTAGGTTGGATTCGGGTTATGTTGGCTGCTAAACCTTTGGGATCACCAAGGCATGCTCTGCTCTCACCAGGCTGATGGCACCACCAGGCCCTGTGTCATTTCCTCCCCACCACTTCTCCTCCTGCGAGAAGTAATGCTTGTTGGAAGAAAGGAAGAAAATCCACAATTATTTTCCTGCTGTATTGGTATTGCTGTATCAACATAGCCTGACAGAAACCCGCTGCTTTGATAAGGTCTGCATGTTTCCTTCCTGCTTTATGGTGTCCTATGATTATTAAGATAATAAAGGCAAACCAAAGTCCTTTGATATCAGGAAAAAAGAAACATTTGGGGTTTGGCTGAAATGAAACATTGCTGAACCTCAGGTGAGTGCTGGGAAGATGTGCACTGCCTTGTGATGCTTGCTGAAAAAGCTTTCCATTAAGTTTAGGTAAATTTTGACACATCATCCCAATGCTTTGCTGTAAGAAAGCAGAGACAAAGCCTCCAGATCTCCCCAGTCTCCCAGGGAAAAAGGATGAGTGTTTCCATCAGAGGTGTCTCAAACCAGGTGTCAACAATCTGGGGGCAGCTCCTGACTCTTCCACATTCAGTAAATGAGGTTTCTGATTGGAAGGAACTTACCCATCTGTAAGAGAATGTCCTATATACAGCACTAATGACATCGGTATGAATAATTCATTCATCTTTATTACATGGAAAGGTGTGTGAGGGGTGTGAGGCACACGCGGTTTCATCAAAGAAAAGCAGATTCTGTTAAAAAATGATCCATTTTGCTGTGGGTTTTGGGCTCTCTGCAGATCAGCTCACGTCCAGCAGATCAGTCTGCAAACTCTACTTCTGTTTGTCTCTACCCAATCTGTAGGGAGATTATTAATATCATGTAACATTCAGTTAATAGGTCAGATGTGAGACCTTATTACAGATCTAGGATAAATTGCCTCTCCAGTAGTATATAGCGTGACCTTCACGGACTTCAGAGTTCAATATTCAACCTTCATACATTCAGCCTTAATTACTGTGTGCTCGGGCATTAGTGCTGCTGCCAGAGGTCTGGGTGCAGCTAGTGGGGACCTCACTTTGCATCGTCCTTTCCCATACTGCTGATGGGGAGGGATGCAGTGAGCACTTTTCTGGGGCGGTTTAGACCCGAGCTCTTGTTTTGCTGTCGTTGCTGCTCTCTCCTTTGGTTGGTTTCCCCCTAGAAGTCGGCTGTGTGGCTGCTGGCTGCCCTGGGAGCCTGGTGTTCTGGATTTGGGGCTGCATCAGGAGGGATTTGCGTAGCATTCCCCGTGTTCAGTGACATGTCCCTCCCCATCCCAGCAATGGGAGCACAGTGTTGGTGGCACCTCAATGGCAGTGTCCCAGGAGCCCTTCCCTGCAATGCACCTTTTCAGCTTTCCTAAATTCTGCTTGTTTTGCTGGGGGAGAGGCGATGGCCTTCATTATGAGTCAGAGCAGGTGACATAATTCTCCCTCAGTGCTTTCAAATCTATGAACACATGAACTTAATATTAGCAACACAGATACAAATAGCATTTTAACGCAGTATTTATCACGGCGCTTTCTCAGGAGAAAATCTATCAAAGCTTTAAATCTAAAACTCTCCCATTCTTCTTGAGCAACAAGATCAATTCATTAATATTTGGAAAGCTCACGGCGTTATTAATCATCTGTTATTATTTCATTTATGTACCTCTTAGTAAGGAGAAGGCAGACGAGCCAAGGCCAGCCTCGCTAATGGTGTTTTTTGACTTGGGGAGTGCAGGGAAGAAGGATGGGAACATTTGCATGGGGTGAAAACCCATCCTTTGTGCTCACATTTTTGTGGCGGTGGTAATAAAGGATGCTGCAAGTCATCTGCAGGCTCAGAGAGGTTGAAGGTTAATTGTCTTAGCATTACGAATTCACTTCATATTCACGGTCACGGTGCGGCTCATAATGAATTGATTTGGTATTCATGTGGACGTCGCAGCCCCCTCCTTCCATAGGATCCACGTTGCAGTCCTGAGCACACCTACACCACAGGGCAGTGCTGTGGGAGGTGGTCTCAGCCTGACGTGAGGTGCACAGACCAGAGAAGTCATTAAACCCTGCTGCCAACCACTCACCGGAGAGGTCAGCCCCTAAATGAGTTTAGCTCCTTCCCCGAGTCTATCTCAGAAGAGTACCCACGGCTCGAAAATAAGTTTGTAATTGACTGATCCAGACAGATGAGTTTGGGAAGAGGTGATTGATGTCAGCAATATATTTGAACGCAGTCAGCCTGCCCAGGAATACTAATTTTACAGCCTGGTTGAGTGCACAGACCTGCTGCTCGCACACATGTTGGCAAGGGGATTGGGATGCTGGTGGCCATGCCCCAGCCGAGCCCTGATATCCCCCTGGGCTGTCACTTTTCCATGCCTTGGGAAGCGGTGTGGGGTCAGAGTTGTTTACTACGCTGTGTTTGGTTGGTGTAGAGCTGCCGTTGGCTCCAGGATGCTCCTGAGCTGTCCTGCGTGCTTACCTTGGAGCTCTGTCAATAGCTAGAGACATAATCCACCCCAAAAAGTGGTCAGGGGCACACCCAGCAAGTTACATGTGCATTGGGAAGCGGGAGGCAGCGGGGCCAGCAAGCTTAAGGGATTTAGATAGAACTGTGGAAAATAACAGGGAGAGCCTTTTGCTATGCTTAAAGGGCAGAGAGAGAAACTCAGAGGTTATCACAGAGCTGGTTATCTGTACAGAACATGGACTGCAGGATGTGAGTGGTGACAGCAGTCCCTGAGCTGGGGCACAGCACAGAAATCAGGGGGTGACTGCAGCAAAGGGGCCTGGAGAGGGAGAATGGCAATCACGAGGTGAGTAAATGGGAAATCCACGTGGTCACTGCTCCCACTCTTTCCATAACTGTGGCGATAACTCAGACAAATCATGGTTTAGTTGCTTTACTGCAGGACCAGCATTAAGTGCCGGCGATTCTTCACCTTGAGGAGCAATGTAAAGAAGCTTTTTCCCTTTATATTTTCTGGATAATTAGATTAATGTTGCACTCTGGGTGAGTTTTAATGTAAGAAGGCTATGTTAGATCACTGTAATTTGTTCCTTCGCCAGCTAAAGTGCTCCGAGGCCGGGATGCGTGCGGGTGAGTTCAGGGCTGCAGCCGATCTCCTTTGGATAAAGTGACAAAGGTCTCTGTGCAGCCATCACTGGAAGATGAGGAGTTGCCAAGAGCAACGCCTGCACAAGTCCCTCTGGATGACAAAGTGAAAACTTGGTGAGTTAGGGCCCGTGATACAGCGCGGCAGCGTGCCAACAGAACGCAGCGTCACACGGGCACTTCTGCTTTGCTTTTAAGAAAGGAAGCAGGATGGGATCGTGGTGTTCCCACATCCTCCTGCTGCTTGGAAACCACTTTTTTCTCTGTGTCACCATGACCTGCAGGCACGGCAGAGAGCAGGAGGTGGGCATGGGGCTGGAGCTCCCACCCCTTCCCCATCTGATGCAGAACACCTTTGCCACATCAGAGCAGAGCTGGCCACGTCTCCATCTCGTGCCTCCTTCGCTCTCTTTCACTCTCCCCTCTTTGCCCCTTGTCTTCCACACCAGATGTGAGAAAGCAACAGAAATCCCATTTCAAGGTATGCACCAAGAAGGGATTTCTTTCTTTTTTTTTTTATCATCCTTCTCCTTCTCTCCTCCTTGAAATGAAGTTTCCTGCACTGCTCATTAGATGATAAGTGAATATAGAAAACCTTTGAGCGAAGGTAATTCCTGGCGTGCAGAAGAGGGCCGTGGTGCTGGCTGCACATTTATGAATGCAAACGAGTTCGGGCGTCCTATGGGGATGCTTTGTCAGTCCTTTTATCTCCAAAACCAAAGTTCAAACCGACTTCCTGAGTCAAGAACCATAAAATTATTCCACTGAAAGAATTCTCAAATGCCGTCTGTGGCGGGGGAGACCTTCATTTATCAGCCTCTGAACTGGTCCGTGCATGCGCGAGGGAAATGAAAGAGCCCCTCATTATCAGGGTCCTATTCAGCTTCATGCTGCTCTCCTATAATTGACAGAATATATTATGCTCCAGCAGGGAAAGTCCTGGTGACTCAAATGGAAATCCGTAATAATAATAACCCGGTGTACTTCTGTAGCCCATTTCATCTTCAGATCTCAAAGCACTTTTGAGACAATTAAGCAAGACCCACAGAAATCCCTGTGAGACCAGGAAGTCTTTAGCACCAGCTTTGCCTCTATTGCAAACTGAACATGAGCTGTGCATCGAGAGCTGTCCCCTCCTCTGAGCACAGCACCCAAGTGCCTGTGACATGGGAATGTGTGTGAGTGCCATCGATTATGTTGGTGTGCATAGGATAAAACTCAAGAGAGTGCTGCTTGGTATGTGCCAGCACAACCATGGATGAGAGCTAAGGATGCTCAGGTTCTGGGCACACTTGTTATTTGGGGAGCATTGACAGGACTTGCTATTAACAAGCTGCTAATGTGTGGATTGAGGCATTTGCATGTGATCTTGGAAGGGCTCAACCCGGTGCATGGGGCTGAGTTTCCTTCGGGGTATGGGTAACCCCAAGGGCTGGATTGGTTGAGCATCCCATGCACGAGGTAGTGCCACATGCAGGGTGTGTCTGCAGAGGACTGTCAAAGCGTGAGTGTATAAAGCAGAGGGGTGGCACTGGAGGAGTGCAGCTGGTGTCACTGCCAACTCTTCTGTCCTGGTTACTTCCCACCAAGGAGAAGCAGCACCACCACATTGCTGATGCCATCCTCGTTATGAGTCACTTCTGCCAAATACTGGGAACGTTCTGGAGATTAATTGCCACTGTAATTAACAGGCTGGTTTGCAGGCAGTTTGCTGGATCTTTTGTTTCTTTTCAAGGTATTTTAAATCCATCACTTTAGTAGCTGCTCTTCCTGCAGCAGCACACAGCTCTGCTGTACTGGTGGGGTCCAGTCGTGGTCTGTGTCCCACCGGTGTCATTGCGGTGATCAAACCCAGCTCCTGAAAGCACACCTGGAGCAGATGGAAACCTTCTGGGGCCTCATGGAGAGCTCGGACTCCAGCCCCATTTATCAGGAAGAGCTGGACTTTGCTCCCCGTCCATCCAGCTGGTCGCTTGCACCACCTCCCAGTACTGCCTAAAGGTGGAGGACCCTATTTAATTAAGTAATGAGAATCGAATATGATTGCTACAAGCAGCAGCTAATTAAAAGGAGGGAAACTGCAAATGAGAAGTGCCATGAATTCAGTAAAAATCAATCAAATTAGAGCGTCTCATCATCCCTTCAAATGGGCCTGATCTACTCTGTTGTTAACCCCTTGAATGACAAGATAGTGTTCTGTGTTAGGGGAAGCAGGGAGGCAGACATTGGTGACACCACCACCAAGAAGTGATGTTTGGCACTCAGAAGGCGTGTGGTCGCCCTCGTGCTCCCCTTCCCACGGCCAAACCCCATGCTTCCCATTCCTCTTCCTTTGAATCCCAACCAAGGAGGTGGGCAGCAACACTCAGCAGAAGAGGAGGAAGAAAAATCCCACTTAATCAAAGAGAATATTAAAGCTGAGCTTTTTGTACAGCACGGCCCTCAGATTGAGATATCCCCTCCATCGGCAGGGGGGAGAGCGAGGGAGAGGGATGGAGATAAAAAGGCATCAGAGTTTTAATTAGAGAGCCGCATCCCGTCTTGGTTTGCTGCTGCTTTCCGGATGCCTTCATTAGGCTTCACCCTTTAAAAGCTCATTATCAAAGATTTACAAAACCCACCAATTTGGTGCCTGCGTTCACTTGGAAGAGTTTGGATTCCGGTGCAGCTGTTTGGGACAGCATGTGGGGTGCAACGGGGATGCAATTCCCACCCCGCAGCTGTGAGAGCTCCCAGCAGAGCTCGAGGATCACTGAGTTGTGGCTGAGCTCCTTGCAGGGAATGCCATGCTCCGTGCTGCTCCCTGCACGCTGCCACAAGGAGGGCTGGTCAGTGCCAGGGTGCCCAGCCCTGCTTTGGAGCAGCACCACGGGGCCTTTCCCAGCCACTGATCTGTGCCTTAGTTTCAATTAAAGTGCTAATGATCCCTTCCAAATTGGGTTGCGTAGAAACGTGCTGTTTTCACCCCCAGGAAACCAGATGTGTTCTAGGATCCGGAATAAAAAGACAGCCTATAAAAGGGGCAAAAAAATGCCTGAATTCCCTCATTTCTTCCCATGTTTCACAGGGCTTTGTGCCGTGTGGAGCGGTGCTGGCAGTTGTGCGGCCTCCAGCAGCGATAAATGTTTAATCCTGAGAAGAGCTGAGGGGCCAGGGCACCTGGGCTGCGTGCTCGCGCCTGCCAAGCTGTCGTGCCTAATAATCAGCAGAGCATCAGGAGTCGGGGGCACACGTTCAGATCCCGAAAATGTCAAGTCCAATGCTGAGGACAGCAAGCTCCACTGGGATGCGTGACCTTGGGCCACAGTGCTGCTCCTGTCCCAAGGAGCTTTCTCCATCCGTTGTGCATCGCTGCTGTGAGAAGAGGGTGGGATGGCAAAGCTTGTTTTCCTCTTCCCAATGCTGGCAGCCCCCACCACCTCAGGTTGTGCTCTCTGCCCCTTTTCCCCTTACATAAAATCCTCTCTGTGGCCCCGGTCCGTGCGCGGGATCCCAGTGACAGCTGTTGGCAGTGTGACACCGCAGCCAGCGGCCGGACCTGACAAGCCTTGTTAATTAGGATGTGATGTACCACGGGGTGACATGGCTCAGCACGGCCAAATTGGCAGCGTCAGTCACTGCACAGAGAGGGGACACTCACGTGGTGTTTAATTATGGCAGTGTGCGCTGGCGGGGCTGTGCTGGTTGTCCCCTCACCGGAGCAGGGGACATTCCCTACCCATGGGCTGAGCCAGGCACCAGCTCTGGATTTTTGCCTTCCAACAGAAGGGCAAAGCCAGGACTATGGGATGACCGTGCAGTCACCTGCACTCACCATCTCCTTTAGGTCAAGCATCTCTGGGTGTGGGAGGTTCGGCTTGGGGCAGAGCCACTGAGTGCTTTGGCTGTGCTGGAGGCAGCTCCCTTGGGGTGAACTGTGGGTTTGGTTGAGCTGGGTGTGCCCACGTGCCTGTTCATTGCAGGAGAGTTGGGCTAGGTGACCTTTAATGGTCCCTTCCAACTCACTGTGGTTGTAAGGGAATGGGGCAGAGTGTTGGAGCTGAGCTGTGAGGACAGCTCGCTGCTCCATGCAACATGGTTTGGGGCAGGATGCATCAGTTCTTCCCTGAAAGAGTGGTGCTGCACTGCACTGCTGCACAAGGAGTGGGGGATCCCCATCCCTGGGGGTGTCCCAGAGCCGTGGGGATGTGGCACTGAGGGACAAGGGCAGTGGTCATGGGACTGGGGACCTGAGAGGTCTTCTCCAATCTGAATGATTCTGTGGTTTCTCATAACCTCTTTGGGATTAATGGAACCTACAAAGCTTTTAGGTTTACTTAGGTAATATCTCTGTGCACAGCTCCTGCCTCTTTATCTGTTGTAACACCAAAAGCATTGTCACGTTTGGTGTCACCACACCGAAGTAAAGCAGGCAGGAATGTGGCTCTCCTTTGGTGCAGATAAAAAGCTCTGGGGCTGCTCCTGACACAGAATCTGTCTGCATGGCTCTAAAAGTCGATGGAAGTGATTTCCCAGTTCGCCCTGGACTGCACACACGGGCCCCATTTGGCAGGTGGATGGCGTAGCTGACGCACTGATGTTGTACAGTAGCAGTCATTGCTCTAGCAGGAGTTCTGGCTGTATCTCAAGTGGAAAAAACATTCCCAGTTCTACAGGAACACGGAAATATGTACCCAATGGGTTTGTGCCCATCGCCCGTTAAAACCTTTCCCCCACTGTGAACATGGGAACAAAACCCCTCTCTCCTTTCTCTCCTCTCACCCTCTGCCCAGCAGTGCTCTCCTCCACAATCCATGGCCGTCCCCCCAGCACTCGCAGACCACCGCCCATCGGGTGGAGCTGGGGGCAGGCAGGGCTGCCTTCCTTCCTCGCAGAAGGATTGGGAAATAAAAAGTAAAAGACCTTTGTGGTTTGGGCGAGGGAATGAAATGTGGTGGGGGGGAAAGGAAAAGTATTTCTCAATATAATGAAAACACAAATGGACAAGATAATTATCTTCATAAGGGCTTGGATCCATGACAGTACATCTCATTTTATAAAGCCCATTAGAGTTGGAATTTTATGCAAAACGCTAAAAGAAATCTAAAAATATAAGGCAATAGAGTCACAGCAATGGGGTTCATTAAGGGGGGGAGTGTTATATTGGAGGCAATAAACCCTATAAGAACCAGGAAAACAATGTTCCAGTAACGCCATCATAAATTACCATGGTTTAATCACTTGGTAAATAACTAAGATATTTCTGCAGGTTTTATCACATTGCTAAAAAGAAAAATCCCAGACCCGCGTGCATTAGGGATTCAGCTGGGACTGTTTCCGTGGAGGCACCGTCGCAGGAGAGTGTCATTTTAGCAATTTACTTTTTTAAATAATAGTATATTATTTTCTGCATGAATCCACTTTTTCAACCTCTCCCATGCTTTTAAGATATCATTTACCATTAGTTGTCTTCTTTCCCTTTCCCCACTCAGCGTACTCTTGAGTCTCTGAACACACAAAATTATATTATTCCGAGCAATCTTCTCCACCACGGCAAAAAGCAAACGCTTACAGAAACTCCTGGAGGGTCTCAGTTCTAATAATGATCCTCCGTGTGCCTGGACCCTAATTGCAAGGTATGATACGGGCGGATGAGAAAACGTAAGCGTCTTTTGCACGACTTTCTCTTTACCTATTAAGTAGCTGGCATCAAAGGGATGGCTGCTCTCCCCCAAGTTACGGTGTATTATACTCAAACGAAGTGCCTTCATTTAACACGCTCTCCTTTCTTCTGAATTGCTCCGGTGCAGCTGAATGAAACCCAGTGTTGGGCTTAATGTCTGAATTAAGAGTGAGGATTGAGGTTAAGTGTGGGAGGAGGTGCTCATGTCAGCTGTGTGTCCCATCATCCGCCCCACAGGGGACAGCCACCCCCTGCCCCACTCCTGGGTGTGTGCCACACTATGGGACGATGCTTCGGGGCATCTCATTCCCAGCTCCACAGCGCTGACCCCTGAACTGCACAGCAGCTCCTGCGTGGTGAACTGGAGCTCAGCAGAACAGCTCACAGGGATGAAGAGGTGAGCAGGGTGCTCACTAGGTGTCAACCAGCGGCTTTTTTGCTGCAGACATCTCTGCTCATTTACCATTAGGCTGAGTTTGGGATTGGTGGGCATCCTCCTGGGGGATCAGTTCCTCCGTGCTGGCACTGTGGGTGGGAGTGGGCACAGAGGCAGTGCTTGGGCAGGGACGCCCTGAGCTCTCCATCCTCTTCCTACCCATGCTCCTCTCGCCTCAAAATAAGGCACAGGGGCCCACGGGGCATCAGTTGCACATCATCAGGTGGATCTGAGCTTCTCCTGCAGTCACTACAAAGTAGGGCCCCGTAAAGCTCTCAGAGCTTGGAAGGGAAATAAACAGCAAGCCCTAAACTTTGCCATATTTTTTTTAAGCGCCCATGACTTTTTATTTATTTGTTCTAACCCAATCCCATGAGGTGGGGCCATAAATCCCATTGTACTGAAGGTCCCTTCTGTGCTTGGAACCAGAGAGCAGCGGGAGCGTGGGGCTCATGTGGGCCCGGGATGTGTCACTCTGCTCCCATTGCTTCATTTCCAGCAGAGAAATGCATCTGACTGTGCAACAAGAAAGAGCTCTCCGCCGTAAATCAAAAGCCAGAAGTGATTCTTAGAAGTGAAATTAGAGTCCCAGGCACAGGGCTTAAAACAGGAGGAAGCAAACCCGCTTGGCTCGGCCCCTGGCTGGCAAGGGAGGGAAGTGATAAATAAATAAAGGCTCGAATTGAAATTCCAGGGAAGCCATCCAAAATAAATATGCCATATTTCCCTGCAAAAGACCGTCGTATTATTTTTATTTTTCCACTCGCGGTGCGAGCGGGCTGCTTTACATTTTAATAAATGCACAGTTTTGAAAGGGAAAATAGTATTGCTTTGATACGGCGGAGATTATTTGATCAAATAACGTATTAGAACTTTGGAGGGCTGCATTCTGGAGGGAGAACGTTTGTTTCTGTGCAGTATCCATCTATCTAATGGGCAATGATTGCAAACAAATAATTATACGCCGGAACAAATGGGGAAAAATTAAGGTTATCTGGCACGGAACAGCAGAAGAAAGATGCAAGCTAACAATAAGGGAGTAATGTATAGCTGAGTGCTGAGGAGATAATTGCCTATCAATTGGCTGATGGAGGGCTGAAGCCTGGAGGCAGCACATTGCCATGTGCAGGGGTCTCCATCCTCCAAAATCAACACAGAGGAGCTCAGGTGGCGGTGGCATCGCTGTCCCCAGTGTGCCACCTTCTGCTGCAGAGGGGCAGGATGACCCACTCCTGCCTTCATTCCCAGCTCCCCTTAAGCTCCCAGTGTGGCTGCTCTTCCATCTGTTTCTGTCTGCGCATCTCCGCTGCGCTCCGCCTAATGAGTGACTCTCGCTCGGAAGAAACTCTACATTAATACCATCATTATAATTCTTCTTTCCGCTGCTTCAGATCTTGGGAGGAATGTAATTGCTACAGCAGATTTCGAGTTACATCGTGATAGCCGAGCAAGTTGCAGGGGAGTTTCAGCTGTTGCTTTGCTCTGTGGTTTCAGGTTCCCTTCGGTGCCCCTCTCTGATGGACGAGGGCAGATCCCCCCTTCATCCCACCTTCCTGAATGCATTATTAGCACTGCTATTCTGACGTTTCTGTCCCAATTAAGAACCGTGGTCCCGTGGCTGTTTCCCCTCCATCAGTGGATTTCCAGTTCATTCTGCTCCCACATTTTCTCTCTTCTTCCACTCCACGTGCTCCCAGGCTGAGTGTTTTCCTCTGCTCTTTCCCCAGAGGACCATGGAATGAGGTTCCTGTGCAGATAATAATGTGCCCTGAGATGTTTATTCCACTCCATCATGATGGAGTTAATAGCCTCCATGGGTTTAATACCTGCCTGAAATTAATCTTCGTTTTGTGCCAGGCTGAGGAAATAAGGGAAGCAGCCCTGCTCCCATCCTCAATGCAGCTCCTGCAGGTTCAGGGTTAGTGAGGTGTGAGCTAAATGTCTCCTGGAGATGCTGTGTGTTGGTGCAGTGTGTCCTCCAGCTTGGCTGGGACACCCCCAGTTCATCCAGCAGCCCCCGACTCCGTTGTGCCTCAGCCGTCCCCGTTTGGACAGGGCTCCTCTCTTCCTTCCTAACACAGTTCCAGGGACTCAGGTAATTGAGAGCCGGGGACTGAGAGGCGTTAATTATTCACTTCACACACACCTAAGAATTGCATTGCTTGCTGGCTTCCAAAGTGAGTACATTAAATACAGTGCATTAAACCTCCGAACTATGGAAATACTCAGGGAGAGCCTCCGAATGAAGGTGTAACTTGGTGGAGTCCCAGTTTTAGAGACTGGTGAAGCTGGTTAGTGGCCATGCAGGAGGTGAAGTGGGTGGGGGCTGGTCAGCGAGGAGATACTGCAGAGGGGATGAGTTGGGATGGATCAAAATGCGATGAAGTCAGGTTCATCCGTCTGCTTTTTGCCTCCCACTCTGCTCGAGCACTGCCTTAGGCTCATCTGCTCCTTATTTGCTCCTTGTGTAAAGTGGAGCTGGTGCTTGCTCAGCCCATCACTGGGGTTTCTCCAGCTGAGATGCCCTCATGCAGCATCCCCACCCCACCCCACTGCTGTGGCCCCAGAGCCGTGGCAGGATTGCCCAGGATTGCCCAGGGCGGTGCATGTGGCTCCAGCCGGGCACTCCTGGCTGCAGGGCAGTGCAGTCCCCACGCTGGGCTGCCAGGAGCTTGGCAGGCAGAGGCAAGCAGCAGCAGATGTGGGCTGTCAGACGGAGCAGACGCCTCATTAGCCACAGCACCGTGCTGCAGCAGCCCTGCTCCTGCCCAGCTGTGCCGAGGGGCGGCCAGCAGCAGCCTGCCTTGGAGAAATGAAGTTGTTCTTTGCTTCTCTCCTTCGCTTTCTCCTCTTTCCCCTGTGCTGTGCATCAACTTGCTGCTTTCTTCCTCCTTATCCTCATCACATTGCTGTTGCAATCATCCTGGCTCAGCCCCTGGGCATTGATGCATGGAGGAAAGGACTGGGAGCCAAAAAGTGATCAATTCCACTTTGTAACCATCCCCATTTAGCCAGGAACATCTCTGTGTGGAGGGGAAGAAAAGGACCTGGATCCAAAGAGCAATCAGTTCCTGCCAACAACCAACAGTGGGACCCCAAAGCTTTTGGGTGGCAGGGGGTTGGCACTGAGCGCATTATCCCCAGCTTTATTCTGCTGGACACTTGAGTGAGGGCCATCACTCATCAGCTTAAACCAAGTGTACTTCCAGACAGTTCAATTAGCAGTGAGTGGTGTCAGTAGCCCAGCTCCTGAGCCAGGAAAATCACACTGCAAGAAGAGAAGGGAGAAGGGGAGAGGAGAGCATCACCAGGAGCATCCCTCTCTGAGAGGACGTAGGCTGAGGGATGCAGGATGTGGCATTTCCTATTGCCCTCTGCACCCCCATCTAATTCCTCCAGGAAGATCTGAAGATCATTAATGGAATAGAGTCACATGCAGGGGCAGAACTGCACAGTCAGAGCTGTGGGTCCAGATGAGCTGGGAAAGCATGACTTGGAACAGGACATTGGTGCTCCCTCCCACACCAGGGCAGAGCATGCTGAAGCCAGCTACATTCCATGGTCCCATGCAGCTCCCCATGCCTCATCAGCCTCGTTCTGCCTGCCTCCTCTATAGCCACATTCCCTTATCAGCCACTGGTAACACACAGACACCTCCTATCCCTTCTCCAGCCTTTGCCTCCAGCATCCTTCCAGCATCTCCACAAGCTTTGCTGGTGTTATCCCCAATGCACTTCTCCTCTTTCTGTCTTTCCTGGGGTTTGCTTGTGTTGGACAAAAAGACATCATCATTCCGGGTTTGCCTTGTGTGAGCTATCACAGCATTAGTGAACTGGAAATCCCTCAGCGTTTTGCCACTGAAGCCAGTCCCTTGGGAGCACTGCAGTAAGTGATTTTTCTGTTCTAGCCCAAGGAATTGGATCCGCATCCAGTAGCCAAATTGAATTCATTCGGGCAAGGTTAAGAGCCATTTGATACAGTTTTAGATTAGGTGAAGGCAGCCATATATATTTCATATTCTTCACTAACTGCTGTGCAGCGAGGAGGGATAGGTTGGCACGGCGCTTACTGACTGCCCCCTGCTGATCCCACGCTTACAAATGGATGTTACTCCATGAAGGAATGGATCCTAAATCTCTCCCTGCTGAAAGGCAGAGGAAATAAGAAGGAGTCATGGGGTGAAGGAGCTGGCTGGGTTCCAAATGAAGGGCCGGGGTGGCTGTGAGGTCAGTTGTAGGGTCTGCTGGAGGTCGAGCTGCATGGTGCCCTATGGAAAATCATGGCTGCCCAGAGAAGTTGTGGATACCTCATTCCTGGAGGTGTCCAGTGTGAAGTTGGTTGGGGCTCTGAGTAAACTGATCTAATGGCTGATATAGCATTTGGCAAGCCTGCCCACAGGCAGCCCAAGACCTTCTGTGATTCAATTATAGGGTTGCATGGAGTCACCAACGTGGTACCCAATGGTGCTGCTCTGTTACTGCTGAAATATGGGGACAGGTGGGAATCCTTTGGCACAATACCTGCCTTCAGGCTCATGGAGAGCCAGAGCAATGTAGGTTTGTGCATGGCAATGTGGGAAGGCTGATTTGTGTCAGCAGAGAGCACAGACAAGGGTTTGAATAGGACAACAAATGGGTTTCTCTGTTTCCTTAAGGTGAGCCCATCCATAATCTCAGCGATGTGCAGTCACCATCTGCTCCCTGCTGGAAAGATCTCCAGAGCTGAATCCCCTGGGGCTGGAGCCCTTCTTCTGTGCACTTGGCCCAGTGTAGGAAAAAGGGAAGAGAAACAGCCCTGTAAATCCTGACTTGGGCAGACAGCTGCTGTGGTGGGAGCCCCACACAGGGGCTGAGCATCTCGGTGGGCACTTCCAACCATGGAAAAATGGGAGAAATCTCACAATTTCTCCCATCAGTACAGGAGAGCGTATTTACAGCAGTGCTGCATGCATAAACTTTAGCAGAAGCCAAGCTGAGCCTGCCTGATGAAAAAGGACTTTGAATGAGAATAAAAGAAAGAATAATAATAATAAAAAAAAAAGAATGAAGTTTTATTTAGGATAACAAACACTTCCCTTTGAAGGATCCTAAGAAAAAATGGCACTCGAGGCCCATAATGGTCTGTACTTGCTCACAAATCCTGCCCGTACCTGGAGCATCACTCCCTGGAGTGAACGGCCGTTCTGAGGCCGCCAGCTCCCAGAGCCATCCCTGAAACACAGAGCTCAGCACTCTGTGCTATTCACTGCTGGGGTGGGGACAGTTTGGAAAACATAACATTTGCGTCCCGCTGAGCCAGGGAGGGAATAGGAAGGACACACAAGCAGTTTGCTATTTATTTCTGTTTCTAAGGAATCCAGTGGTTCCTTGTTTTGTAAGCACACCTGAGCCTCTCTCTTCTTCTTTTTTTTTTTTTTTTTTTTTTTTTTTTTTTTTTTTTTTTTTTTTTTTATTTTGGAGCTGTGATGTGTAAATAAGGAACGGATTTAGGCCCTTCTGTGCATCCTCTGAGATGCACCCGGGAGGCAGAAAGGGGGGAAAGAGCCAGGGAAAGAAAACTGAACCATGGAGGGAGGATGAGATGAGCGTGGAGTGAGGGATGGGTGGGATGCGAGGGAGCTTGAACCCAACCATCTCACAGGGAGAAGGAGCTCTTCAGAGCTGGCGCTGATGTTGGAGTGCTGTTGTGTTCATGACAGTGGTCACAGCTCCAGGAGTGCTGCGGGGTCAAATCCCACTCTGCAACTGCAGGCTGCTGCCATGTGGGAATTCAGCAGCCCTTTTGTCAGTGCAGTGCAGCCTTCCTCCTTCTCCTCCTCCTCCGCCCATCTTCATCACTCAGATGCCACCAGGAGATTTGTTCTGGTTTTCTATGTTTGCTCTATGAGCAGCATCACCTTCAGGTCCTGCTGGGCTTCCCCTTCCCGTGCTCATTTCATGATGCTTCCATCCAGGATCCCTCACATCTCATTTTCTTGGCTAAAAACCCACTCCCATTTTTCCCATCTATCTTCCCTTGTGTTAAGATGGCACTGGGACTGACAGGGAAAACAGAGAGTGAATGGAGAAAGGGGGAATCACAGAATTGTAGAATCACTGAGGTTGGAACAGACCACTATGATCAGGTCCAACCATCAGCACAATGAGTGGTGAATGGAGAGCTGAGAGAGCACATTCTCCCTGCTCAGAATCCTGAACAACTTCCTTCGTCATTGCTTGGTTTGTTGTCTTTTTTTTTTCTTAGTAAAACAGTCCAAAACCACCTCTTATTTGAGTAACAGATGGGTGCAATCCAGGTAGGAGCGTTTTCACTTGAGGGATTTTCCAACCTGAAAAGAAAGAGGAGGATACGTGTGAGAAACAAAGCTCTGCAGCTCTGCACCATCACTCCCACTGAAGGGGAACTCAGCGTCGCTCCCGTTCTGTTGTTTCCCAGGGAAGAGCAGCCACTGTGAACAGCTATGACAAATGTGTTTGTTTGTTTGATGGAAACCTTCTTGTCGGCACTGAAATACGGTCCTGTGGTGTGGGATGGGATTGGGCTGGGGGTATGTTCATCTCTTCTGAAAGCAAACAGCACGGTGGGATTTATATGGGTGTGTGGCACATGGGGACGTGTTGGGCACTGCTGTGGGTCATCCATTTAGGAGCTCTGATGGCTGTGTGTCCAGCAGTGTGAATGCACAGAGAGCATTTCTGCTGGGATGAACCTGGGGTGGAGCATTGCATTCATCACTGCATTACTCTAAAGGGGCCCTGAGCCCCACAACCCCGTTTTCCCAGCTCCCAGCTTCTCTTTGAGGGAGGAGGAGGTGAAAGCTTTGGTTCTGGCTCCACACGTCTCCCAGGCAGCATCAGAGCTGGCTGTGTCATCTCCAACCTTTCAAGGAGCCCACAGGGGCTTCATTAAAGGCAGAATTTAGGCACTGCTATTCAGATGAGACTGGCAGCCCTCTGCTGACACCGGCTCAGCCGTGTCACTCTGCCTCAAGGTGGGAAATTCCAGCCCCAGGCCGGTGTGGGCTGAGCCCTGCTCTGTTTTCTGGACTGCAGGGTGACAGCAACGAGCCATCCACCAGTGAGGCTTCATTAATAACAGGGGGCATGGCAGGACCTGTCTGACAGAGGTGACACCATCCTGACTCCTGTCAGCAGGACCTCAGCGAGAGGAAAATCTGCATTTCCCAATCATGGGGCTTTGGTCGGGGTTCAGTGGTGGTCAGGTCCTGAAATGCATTTATTCCTGTGTATATGGAGTGCTGATATGGGTGTGGAGTACACAGAAACAGTGATAGGAAATGCCCATCTGGGCAGCATCACATGTGAGCACAGCAGAAGGAGCTGGGGGTACTGAGCACAGCTTTCCAGTTGTGCAGCTGCAGCACACTGCTGGGGACCCACGGGTGACCACAGGAGCTGCCCCACACCCTGGGAACCCCACAGCCAAAGGCAGAGAGGAGCAGCTCCATTTGTTGCTTGAATAGCAGAAACCAGATGGACCATGCTCAGGTCCAGCACCGTTTGATGGTCGTGGCCATACGATGGGCACCCAGAGGAGGAAAGTTAGCACCCATCTGCCTCAGTGGTGCCATCGGGGTGATGCTGTGTGTACACACATCCACACACTTGCCCACCCCCTCGCCCCTCCAGCCTGCTGCTCCTGCAGCTCTCTCCAAGGAGATCCCAGCTGCTCTCAGCGCTCCATCTGCAGCCTTCCAACAGTTGCTGCAGGAAGGGGAAAACATTAAAAACTGCATTCGGGTGGAGGGGGAAAAGAAGCAAAAAAATCTGCTCTTCTGGCATCCCATAAATCTCAATTTATCTGTCCCTTCGTCTCTATTGAAGCGGGAAGGGAAGCAAAACCTCCTTGGAAGCAAACGTGTCTCTGCTGTGCACGGGCACAGATTTAGGGGATGTGCGTGGGCACAGTGCCCCAAGCAACCCTTGAGCAGATGCTGAGAGCAGGGACTGCCTGGGGGCATAGAAAGGACACAGGGATGCACTGCCCCAGGACAGGTGGTGCTGCATCAGGAGTTCATGGAGGGGTGGAAGGGTCTGGTAGCATCCAATAGCAAGAGGTGGAAGGTTCTAGCAGGGCCCAGGTGCAAGGAGGGCTCATTAGGCCCAGGGGCTGGTACTCAGCTAATTAGGCTCCAGGCAGCTCCTTCCTGCTGAGGAGCTCACAAGTGTGACTTGGGGCAGTGCTGCAGGGACAACATGGAGCTCAAGATCTGTGTGATGGAGGCACAGAGGAGAGCAGGTACTGTGTGATTTCTTCCTTATAGAGCTTTCTGAGAGTTGTTTCAGTATGCTTTTGCTGTGGAGTTTGCTTGCAAGCAACCAGAGTAGAGTTTGGTTCCTCTTCACCCAGAGCTCCTTTTGAAGATGATGGTGCTGGTGGAGAGCTTTGCTGAGGGGTTTGCATTCTGCAGTGCTGCATTCACTGCATTATGTGGTAGGAAACTGGGGCCTTGCTGGGTTCTGCTGGAGCTGCTTTGGTTGGGGTTGGGTTGGAGTGTTTCAGGCTGTGTAGTTGCTGTGATTTAGCCCCCCAGGAGCAGGTCTGAGTGCTGTAGGATGTGTGCTGGGAGCAGGGAGGGCAGCAGGCTGATGGATGGGGACTGTGTAGCTCCCCCAGTATCTCTCATGTGCAGGTGGGTGATGGATGGGGTGAGTGGGAGCTGGCACCCCTTGTTGCATCCCTTTTCTCCTTCCAACACCACTTGTGTCCCTGCCTTTGGTTTTCTAGCCTGGGACATTTGCTACTTGTGGGCTGTCGTACAGCAGTAATTACTCTCTCCGTCACTTTCCCATCAAGAAGTAAATGGAAGAAAATCACACCCCTACTATCAGTGCTGACCTTCATATCAGAAGGCAGCACATGCTCAGCCAGGCTATCATCCAGCCCTACTTTCACCAGGGGCTGGCTGTTCCCTGGGGCTCATCAGAGCTGCAAAGTGGAGCAGCTGCTGGCATTGGAGCCTATTGGGCACAGGTGTATGAGCAAAGTGCTGCCTCCTCCTTTCCAGAAGGTTCCTTACAGTCGTTAAGGTTGGAGAAGGCCACTAAGATCAACTCCAACCATCATCCCACCCCACCCTGTGCCCACTAATCGTGTCACTTGTGGGAAGTGGGATCTAGGTGTAGCTTAGTGTGCACCCTTGCTGCAGGATGCTGGGTTCTTTGGGTGTATTTAAGGAACATTTAGGTGAAAGATGCTATCCTGGTGCTGCTGTACAAGATTTAGGACAGGATCAGGCCCTGGTGCCTTTATTCTTCCTCTGGACCTGCCTTGTACTTGCTGTCTTGCATTTGCAAATAGATGGCAGTAAGAATTGTGTTCGGCTATTTTATTTGTCATAATCTTTCCTAATCTGAACGTGCAGGAACTGTATTACGCAGCCTAATCAGTCACATATATTGTACTGCTCTCCCAGCCTGGTGAAAAGCAGCAGCCATCTCAGAGGCAGAAATGTGTTAAATGTGCATCTCGGGGGCTGCGCACCTTTTGTTGATGGGCAGAGCAGCTCTGCCTGCTGGCTTCTGCAGACTGCGGGGTCTGATCCGTCCCGGGGTGTGAGTGATGGAAGCAGTGACAGTGCTGCCTGTCCTTGCTGCAGGCGGAGGGTGACAGCACAGCCCCGAGGGGACGCCTGCGGCTGCAGGAGGAAGGCATGGGCAATGGGGTTGTACCAGAGCAGACTGCAGAGGGATGCTCTGCCAGAGAGCTGCGCTTCCCTGCATGCCTGTTGTCCTTAATGCAGAAGTTTTCCCACCCCGGGAGTGCTGAGCTGCCCTCCTAAGGGGATTTCCATTCCCCAGGATCATGGCTCAGTGACCCCAGAGCCAGTGGGGGATGGGGGGAGGTTTGGAGATTTGCCAGCTTCCCCGGTTGCATTGCGTTTGTTCTCCGTGTTAGCCAGAAGAGCCCTTGTTTATTTCATCAGCTAAATGCTGAGAAGCAGCTGCCTGCCTTCCATCGAGATGCTTAATGGTGATGATCATTGCTTTCCCCACCACAGCCCCTCCGAGCTCAGGGCGACGCCGCAGCGCTGTGCAGCTGTTGTCCGATGGGTGCACTGCTGTTCCTACGGCGTTCTTGGGCTCTGTTTTTGCTGAGTTGCAGAAGTCCTGAGGTGGAGCATGGCAGCTGCTCCTGGATGCCTGGTGCGTGCTGAAATGCAGGGTCAGTGCCTGCATTCAGAAGCCAAGTGATGCTGCTGCTCGGGACATGAGCATGTGGCAGGGATGAGGCTGCTGGGAGGGATGCTGTTTGCCTTGGAGGTCTGCTTGTGGTGTGGAGGCATTTCCCTCTTACAGTGAAAGCTCTGCCTGGGGGTGGTGGGTGCTTTAAGATCGTGTGTTGAATCATTTGATGTAGAATTTCCTCCTGACTTTGATATCTGTTGAGCAGAACATTGGCACAGAGTGCTTGGATACCCGGATTTGTTTTAACTTGTGATTCGGGCTTCAGAAAAGTAGTACGAAATGAATTAGCAAATTATCTTGATTGCAGCACTCCTGCCTGCAGCCAGGCAGCTCGTTCCAGGTGGAGAGCTTTCTTGCTGAAAGAAATGAGCAGAATTTATTTCTTTAGATAAATGGATCTGGGATAAAAGTCGTCTTTATTTTCGTTTTCGTTTTAACTGCAAAGGATGAAACGTGTCTGTTCTGCTCTTCTGTGCCAGAGATAAAAAAAGGAAGGAACTTTGCATTGGTGTTCCATTGGCTTTCAAGGAAAAGTTTCCTCCCCCACCCAAACCTCCTCTCCTGAGGAGCACCTCAGCCCGGAGATCAGAGCTCTGTTTAATGTTCCATCGCAGTGCTGCTGGATCCCAGCGCTGCCACTCTTGCTATGCTCCTGTTCCATGCACACAAGCTGTCTTTGATCTCTCTACTTTGTCCTTGTTTTATTTTATTTAGCTTCTTTCTTTCCCCATCTCACCACGGTGGTGGCTTTGGGACAAAGCACCATCCCATTCCCCCAAGGTCCCAATGGTGCTGGCAGATCTCCTCTGCTGGGTGTGAAATGAACACATCCAGATCACTGCCAATCCCCACTGCACACAATCAGCACAAAGATGTGAAACTTAGAGTAAATAACATGTGATTGATCCCGCCAGTGGTACCTGATGTCCTTTGGAAGGCAGTTGTGCGTGCATCTAGGCTGCAAAGCAGAGCCCTCGCTGTCAGAAAGGCATAGAGGTCCCCAAATCCATCTGGAGATGGGTGGTGGGGCTGCGGGGGGGTCTGGAGCATGGTGTGATGGGGGGCAACAGAGGGAGGGACCTCAGCACTCCTTACAGCTCCTGGAAGAAGACTGTGGGGGGGATCAGCTTATGGGTAATAGCAATGGGATGAGGGAGGGTGGGCTCACACTGTGCTGGGAAGGGTCCGGTTGGGTGCTGGGAAAAGCACACGAAGCAGCTTTGCAGACAGGAGGACCTAGAGCAGCTGGTTTGGGTGAAACTAACAGAAATCTTCCAGCCATATATATATAAATGCAATGCTATAAATAAAAGCCAGAATTTGTTTTATTACACTTGCTGTCTGAGGTCTCCTGGTGGCACCGGTCCGTGTTGCAGCGATGGACGGCGGTGTTTTGCTGGGTGCGTAGTGATGTGATGCTTCCATCCTGTTCTCCACAGCTGGCACCATGCCTAATGTCCCGTGCAGTACAGGAAACTCATTCCCTTGTGTTTTACCTCGGGCCAAGCTTGCAGGGAAGTGAGGTTCTTGAGGCTTGACTGGCAGCTGGAATAGGTTTTGTTCAGTTTAAATGAGTTGAGAGCTCCAGTCGAGGTGGGTAATGGAGCAGTTCCCTCCCTTGCTCCCTCTGTGGGCACTGCAGCCCTCGCTGCCCCTGGCTGCCTGGGTCAGGATGATTTCCAAGTGCAGCCACGCTGACAAGAAGAGCATCTCTTTGAAAATGAGGTTTCTTGGATCAGTGTGTGCGGAGCTTGCTCCCTACGAGCTGCTGCTGACCTCAGAGCCGAGCTGTTTGCTCACTCGTGTGAACTCTGCAGTGAAAACATATTAAGGATCCCCTTTTTCTGTGGCTTTTTTTTTTTCCTCCAGGTATTTGATCATAGTTTACAGATGAAATGTACAGCAGAGAAAAAGATGCTAATCACACAGTTACAGCTCTCTGCTCCAGCCACTGAAAAATTTATTACCATCTGCCCTGGATTGGTCAGGGCTGTGAGCATCGGGACATTTGTGCCTCTGAGCAGCAGCAGATAGGCTCAGTGTTGCAGCAGGGCACGGTGTCGTGTCCAGCAGGAGCTGGTGTGGCTGTGGTGCTCCGTGTTCCTCCCTTTGCTGAGGGCAGAGGTGAGGAAATCGATGGGAATTTCCAGTTCTCCCCACTTGTTGCTATTTGCCAGGAGTGGAGGTGGCTGCTGGTATTTTGGTGTCTGTGGATGTAGAGGTACCAGGAGGATCCCATCCCCAGCTGAGGAGCAGGCACAGGGTGCTTTGTCCTTGGGTCCTGTCAGGTTTTAATGAAGCCAGAGCGGAAGGTGAGGTCAGGAATGGGGTCACAAATGGGATTTCTCTGGCTGCCGTGGTGCTCTACCATGCAGCTTTGTGAGTGTGCTGTAATATCAAGCTGCCTTGGAAGCAGAGTGCTTTGATTTCTGGCCAGTCTCTGCCCTCAGTGTGCTATTGGACTTATAGTTCAGAAGTACTCAAGCCACAGCTCCCGTGATGCATCTTAAGTATACGATTTGCACTTGGCTTTTTGCATGAGCTGTGCTTCTCCCCGGCCAGCTCTTCCTGCCATGCATTTCCCTGCAGCAGCACGAGACCAGCTGAACCCTGGGGCACGTAACTGTTCCACAAAGTGCCTCTCCTGTGGCTGTGTTTGCATATGTTTTTCTCTTGTCTTGTTTTCAAAGAAATTAGGGTATTTGTGTAGAACTTCACACCTTGAAAGTCATCCCCTTAAAACCAAGAACTGCTGAGCAAGGAAATAATTGTCAGCAAGGCATACTTTAGTCTCTCCTGCAGCAATTAACAAACTGAAGCGCAGACTTGGCTCTGTCCAATTAAACTCTGGCAAGCTGGAATCCATGATGTGATAATGAAGCAGAGAGTTTTGGAGCCACTCTGCTTGCTATTTTGAGGATACGGGAGCTTAAGGCTGTCTGGCTGAAACAAAGCCATTGAAAGTAATGGGCTGGACAATCTCACCCCATTACTTTTAATGGGATGGAGAGACTGCGCTTTCGGGAGCAGCACACTGACACTGGGGGAAGCAGGGGAACCTTTTCACATATATACATCAATGTGTTATGGCCAGTGCTGGGAAATGGGGCCCGGCAGGGGAAGGCCAACTGCCTGCTGTAAGTTACAGTTACCAGTGCTCCACAGTGAGGTCCTGCACCTCTGTCTGGGACTGATCCCTCCACCTGCTGCTCCCTTGGCTGAGGGACCCCACCACCAGCAGTGAGGTTCCCCGCGGTGCTTACAATCCCATTTAAATTGCTCAGGGACTGAAATAAATCAAGAGGGGTTCATCTGCATATGAAACCCACCCCAGAGTGATGTGTTCACAACTTTTGGTGTTGGACGAGGAGAGCCAGGGCCCAGGAGGGGATGGCTTGGCACAGGAGTGCTGCACTGCATGCTCCCTGCCCGCCTCCTCACCTCACAAGTTTGCTGAAATTGCTGAGGCTTGGCAAGGAGGGGGAAATAAAAAGGAAGCTGAAAAAAGCCTTGGATGCACAAGAATTGCAGGCGTGCTGTGAGGTAACCAGCAAATACAATTTAATTATAAGATACACGGGAGTAATGGCATTTGCGAGGCTGGAGCATGATTTCCCAGTAATAGACGGACTGCAGGGTTCCCTGCCTCTGTGTTGCAGCCTCAAATAAGAGCACTCAGTGCTTTCCCTGCCTCTGGAGGGGCTTAAAGGGCCCCCAGTGGGGCTGTGCTGCGTGCTGAGCAGTGCCATGCAAGGGCTTGGAGAGGGGAGGCTATGGGCTTGGTAGGAGGAGCTGGGGGCTGCAGGGCAGCTGGGTTTGGTGCTGAGCTCTGAGGTCAGGCAGAGGGTGGCTGTGCTTGCTGGGTGTTCCCAAGGTTTGTTCTTCGCCCACACTCCTGGAGCGGATGGCTCAGCTGCTGTCCAGGTGGAGGAGCTGCTGATCCAGAGCACCACAATGGATGTGACCTTTACACAGCCATGGTTTTATTTTCATGATATTTTTTGCTCCGGTGTCCGCATCTGTCAGAGCCATGCTGGGATCTCAGGGCTCGTTGCAGAGCATTGCCACTGCCAAGCTCTGCAGTGGTGTTACAGGGTGCTCCAGTGGGGCTGGTACACCTGCTTTCTGCAGCTCTCCTGGCCCACGTGCAGATGTAGCTCTCTGTGCTGGGAGAGCACTGAACGTGGTAGTTATGTTGGTGTGAGATGTTCCTGATGGCCTCCAGGACGATGCTGTGCTGGGTGTGCAGCTCACATTGCTCAGATCTCTGTGGGGCAGCAGAAGGACAACGATGGACTCTGTGGCTGCCAACAGCAAATGGGACCTGAGCAGCAGTGTCTCCTCCTGGAAGGGTGGGCTGGATGGGGCACGTGGTGGTTACAGGGCCACAGCATGGAAGAGCATCCAGAAAACAAGCAGGGAATGCATGGGGAGGTGTTGGTCCGAAACTGTGAATCAGCGTTGGTCCTGCTGGGTCTGCGTGCCCGTGGCAGCCCCACACTGTGCTTTGAGTGGGGACTGGACCTCGAGGGCTGGCTGCCTCCCTACCAGCGTGAGCCAGCCTGATATTGTTGCTGGTAAAGAGAGCGCTCCGTTTCTGCGTAACCTTTTATTTGTTTATTTTGAGTAACACAAACACTGTCTGAGTGTTATGACTTTGACAAGGGGAAATTCGGTGTTTTTCCTGCATGCTAGGTTTAGTTGCAGCGTGGAATTGCTGCCACAAGACCTTGTCAGAGCGAGGCATTGAAGAGGATCTGACTAGTGCAAATGCGTTCCTGTTTATGCAGGGAGCTCCAGGTACCGAGCGCTCTCTTACTCTGGGGTGAACTGCTTTTTGCTGTAGCAGCTCCTTCAGAGCCTTTTATTTCTGGCTGCAGTTTCCTGCTGGGAGCAGCTTTCAGCTGCCCAGTACTGCAGCAGAGCTGGTGTTTGGGGGACCTGCTGTCTGCGTGGCTCCTCGAGACATCCTGCTGGTGCTGGTGGCCTTCAGGACGGCCCCAACCCGCAGCAGAATGGCCCTCCTGCACGGTTTCATTTTACATCTCAGAGCAATGAGCTGGCAAACACCTCTGCTCCATCTGTTTTCCTTCATTGATGGATTCTTCTGAAGTCAGATTGTGGTCCCACAGGGACACACTCAACTAATCCTCCGCTTTTAAGATTTTATTTGTGCAATAAATGGATGACAAGGTGGTTTGCAAGTACATAACACAATAAATGGGTTTATAAATGCAACTTTTCTGCAGAGCACTGTAGAATAAAATACAATATCGCTGCAGCATTTAACACTGATCTTTACTTCATTCATATTTCAAACAGTAATGTGCCCATTTTCTCATCTGGGAAGACTCTTTGGGTTTTTTTTAATACATTTTTATAAATTAACCAGGCACAGATTTAATAACAACTTGCATTCATACGGCTTTTTCATCTCGGAGGATCATGGATTGCTTTGCAACCTTAATGGTAGAACACACGAGTCATGTGCTGGAGGATCCATTTGCTCTCTGTCAAAATGAGGTGATGGTTGGGGTTGCTGAGCTGTGTCTGTGGATGCAAGGATGGAAGCATGAATCCAATCCCCCCAGCAGAAGGAGAGCTGGGGAAGGATGCTGTGTGTTTCTGTGGTGCCTGGAGCACCTGGAAGGAGAGGTCACATCTGAACCACGAGCAGAGCAGTGTGCTGAAAAGCAAAGAAGAAAATGCTCTTTCACACCTCTCCTCCAACGCATTACTGCTATGCAGTGAAGCCAAGAACACACCAAGTCCTGGTGAAGTGGACTTTTCTGTTTATAATGAGTTTCTTCAGCAAGATATCCTTTGTCAGCTCCCATCCATCCAACTTCTTGCCTTCCTGGATCCTCAACCCTTCCCCAGCTGCTGTGCTGGCACATCTCCATGGAAGCTGCCCCTTGCCATCCTTTTCATAAGCTCAGAACAGAGCTCGTGGGCCTGAGATGCCATTAGAAAAAGTTTGCTATCAGGAAATATATCAACCCTGCAGAAGGAAAACATGAGAAAATGGAGATGTGATATTTATTTTGATACAATATTTTTAAAATTTAATTTCAGGGACCAGCTGTTTGTGCTCCTCTTATAAGAGCTTAATTGGTATATAATAGCGTAGTTAATTAAATACAAATCAATAGTTTAAAACAGCTAATTGATATTTAATATGTATGGGAAAATATAACTTAGTTATGATATAATTAACTCAATATTAAATAAGCAGTGGAATTGCAGTTTTGCCTTTACAGTGATTATAGAGTTTATCGTTCTTTAATAAACTTGCAATTAGACAGGATGAACTGAAAAATTATTAAACAGGTATCACTGGGCTATTAAACTTTTATTGTCATTCCTGGTGGGATACAGCCACACAATAGCACGCGTTATGTCCAGGTGGCTCTTCTGCAGGTTTTGGGTTGAGTCAATGAGCATCCTTCTTTGAGTGAGTCAGAATGTGCTTCTGCCATGTGTTTTCTAAACAAGGTACTCAAGCTCACACATTTCCAAAGTTGCCAGGTTGACAAACCTCAGCTGTAACTCATCCTACTGTGCTGGGAAAAAATTAATTGCCGTTGCACAGGAATGGATGGGATTTGTTTCAGGAGGGAAGTGCTGTGCATGGGTTAAATGTTCATTTTTCCGTGGCATCTCAGCAGGGCCTCCTAAAGCGTTTAAATGCTGGGGTGTCTGCTTCACTGTGAAAGCTTTAGGCAGCTGCTAAAAGCCGTGAGGTGGTGAGGCATCCTTAGGCATCAGAGTCATCTCCAAGTATTTTACCTTTTAAAGGCACTGTCAGGTATTTAAAGGTGCCTTTAGCTATAAAGATTTTTGCATGTTCTCACAAATTTATGGTATGAATTATTATAATGTGGCACTCTTGTATAGCTCCTTTCATCATGGGATATCAAAGTGTTTTATAAGCGTTAATTATAGCACCCCTTGGGGAGGCACGTGGACGATCCACACCCGTACCAGCTCCACGTGGGGCACAGCTCAGATCTCACTTGCAGCTTCCCTCCCTCCTGCAGGGTGAAGTGCTCAGTGCTCCTGGGGCTGCAGCACCATTGCTGTGGGCAGTGACCCACTGCCTTCACCTCCAAAGCACGGACTCTTTCTTGGGAACATTTCTCTCCATGCAATTGGAAGATGAGAGCTGGACTGCTGAGTTCTGGGTGCTTTGGGTTTGTGCTGGAATGAAACCGTAGACTCATAGGATGGATTGAGTTGGGAGGGACCTTAAAGATCATGTAGCTTCACTGCTGTACTCTTTTTCCCCCTCTTAAGCTTTGCATATTGCTGCCTCTGTCTCAGCTCTGTTCCCTTCTGTGTTGGCTCTTGCAGAACTTTAAGGCAGCTTCTGCCATCCCAGGTCTCTGTGACCAGGAGAACCCCACGCGTGTCCACGTGCATGATGAACACCTGGATTAGCAAGATAGCAGTGCTGGCTAGCTCAGCTCTGTGAACTGTGCTGCCTTGCATGACACTAATCTAATTGTGTTGTTTTAATTATGCCTCGATACCTCAGTGCTCTTTGAGGGCTCGATAGGAGTCGATGCAATTTGTCTTTCCTATCAATAAAGACATAAGCACCTTGCAGGCTCTGTGTTAGCAGGGGGAGGCTGCTGGCAGCTCGTAGCTGATGTGTATGGGGTGACTGGCTCTATGGGAACCCCAGCTAGAGCTCCTACTGATGCCTGCAGACACCTTGTGCTGAATGCCTTTCAGCCAAAGCAACTGGGAGTATTGAACTCTAATGCCCTGCGAGTGGGAGCCTTTCTGGGTGTGTTTGCAGTTGTGCAGAGCTGGCTTCCACCTCTGCATCAGATGGAAGATGGCTGCTGTCTGCCTGGTGCTGATGGTTGGGATTCAAGAAGCTGCTGAGAATGTGGGTATTTGCTTTGCCTTCCTGAAAATGTCTGATTTTTGAGCATCCTCATCTGAGTTGATCCCCTCTTTTATGGGCAGTGTGAGAGCTGTGGGCACCTCCAGCATCCCTGATGGACAAAGCGAGTCGCTGCCTGGGGGTACCCTCTGGGGTACTACTTTAAGTGGCAATGTGGATTCAAGGTGCAATTAGATTGCAGCTGACTTTAATCACCTCGAGAGATATCCTTCTGTATGAGCACTGACTTCAGTGGGATTGCACACAGCCTTTATTTCAGCTGCAGGCTGGCACTGCCTCTGATGGGAGCCTTAGGATCAGGAGCTGCTGGTTCTCATGAGATGGAGTCCGGTTCTGCGTTAGGGAGTTCTCTTTACCTTGTGTAAAGACACATGCCCTGGTGTCACAAGGCATCTCTGCTTTCTGCATTTTGACTCTAAGTCTGCCCCAGGTAGTGAGGAGGATGCTGACCCTCCTGCCTAAATGCCCCATCAGCACCAGGAGGAGTGCTGCACCCACAGAGCCGTACTTCTCCAGCTGTCCTCCTGCTCATCCTGCAGCACTGAGCGACCTTCCTGCTCCGACAGAAGTGGCCCAGCTCTGCACTTCATCTCCAGGGACCTGAAGTCCCCACGCAGCACCACATCACCCCTCCCATTCCGCTGCCCCACCGCCTCCCCCTCCCATGGCGATCCCGCACGCTCCGTCCTCGCGGAGCGGGGCTCTACAGAGGCTGCATTAAGCAAACATCAAAGGGGCTTTGATCAGCGAGGCCCTGCAGAGCACGGCAGCCCCCGAGGAGCGCGCCGGGGCGGCAGTGGGGACACACTACCTTGATTTCCTCCTCTGCGACACAATTTGTTTGAAGAACGGGAGCTGTCCGCCGCCGAGATGCGCATGGGGAGAGCGTGCGTGCACACATGTAGCCTACTTCTGGAAGAGCTCAGATCTCTCTCTGTTGGTTACCAGAAAGCCCCATTAAGGAATCAAGGCATCAAAGGAGTAGGCATCCTTAGACCAGTTGTGCTCTCTGCTTGTAGGGTCACAAGTAGAGGCTGTGTGTTCCAGCCCTCAAGCCTGGCTCATCTTCCCTTTGGAGGACCGTGTCCCGGTTGCTGCTCCCCACGCACTCGCTCTGTCCTCAGCCTTCTAACGCCGCTCTCTCTTCTCTTGCAGAACTGGGGCTCCCAGGAAGAGGATGCTGCCTAGTGCTGGGGTTCATGTACAAGGAGAAGTACCGCAGGATGACTGAAGGTGAGCGGCTTCCCCACCTTCTCTTCATCCTTCCTCTTCAGTGGTCTCACCACAAAGGTTCATTGTTGCTGGGAACGTGATAGGTTCTTGCTCATCCCAGGGAGAAAATCCTGGTTCCCCTTCGTTTTCTGAAGCATCTTAAAGGGCACAGATTGGGGAAGGCCCCTGTGTGAAGCAGTAAGAGGAGAGCAGGAGGCTGATACCTTCGTTCATCTCCCATCCACTGTCTTCTCTTATGGATTTGTCACACTGGAAGCTCTTTCGGCACCCAGTCTTTGTATCCTGGTTTTCATCCTACCCTTCAGCTGGTGCATCTGGCCCTCCTGGGGAGGAGTGGCACAGGCTCAAGTTACCATCACCCCTAATGCTCTTAAACTGCCGCATCCTAGAGCTTGGATGGACGACTTTGGTGGATGAATGTCATGCTGATTGGTGGCATGGGTGCACAACCCACTGAGAGTTAGGCTTAGCCTTGCTGTGTTCAAAGGCTGATGGCATTTGCTTGGCCAGATCTCTCACCTGGGATCAGAGCTGCTGTGCTTTCTCAGAATCATCACTGTTTTGCTTGTCAGATCCCCGCACTGAGGCAGAGATTTCTCTAAAAATTTCCTTCTTTTATATTCTGGTCATTCCCCAGGTACTTTATGAGCATTGATTAATCCATAGAAACACCATAAATAATTATGAAGCATAATAACTAAACAAAAACTATTTATGCTCGGTAGGATTGGCATCCCTGCTGCTGGTAGCTTCAGTGCTTGGTTGATTTCTTTGAAGCAGACCCTGATGCTGCCCCATCTCTGCTGAACGTGGGTCAGGGGGGGGTCTGTTCCAGGGAAAGGTGTACGGTGAGGATGGGTTGGGGTTTTGCTCAACCCAGACAGGACTGAGTTGGGTTCAGCCCTTGTTTTGGAGTTAGATGGGAAATGGTTTGGACAGAGGAGTGCCGTTCCTCAGAGCAGGACAGGGAGCAGCCCAGCAGCTCTGCAGGGCTCCTCCTGCACGAAGCCTTGTCTTCGTGTGAGCAAAGGGTGCATTAGCTTGCAGGGGGCGAAGCTCCAGTGGAGGCAAACTCATGGCTTGAATACCAGCTACGAGATCAAAGGTTCCCTTGGTTCCCCAGGAGCCCTGAGACTGAGATGATAACATGGGGAAAGCACTTCACAAGTTTTCACCTCATGTTTGCTAATTATCCCGTGCTTTTTAAACATTGATTGGAATATTTTTAAGAGGATGGCACTGCTGCTTGGGTGCTGTGGGAAGGTGCTGTCTCTTGATGGTTTTGGGTCCCTCCAGCTTCCCAGGGATGCCGGTAGGCGCCTCGTGTGAGCATCCCAATGCACCCCGTGGGACTGCTCCAGCCCAGCACACTCAGGGTCCTGCAGAGTGAGCCCCTTTGGCTTTGTGGGGAGAGAACAAAGCCACATGAAAGGTACAAAGCAAAGCCTTTGTGTGGAAAAGGGAACAAAGCGATGAGTTTCTGGCCCCCGCAGACAGCAGGACCGTGACGTTTAAAGGCACAGCCTTCCAAAAAGAACACAGTTAGGGGATTTCCATGGCTACAAAGACCCCCCTGGACTTGTTTTCACTCGAGTTGGCTCTGGATGATGAGTGCAGACCTGAAGCCTCCCGTGATCCAGGCTGTACGGTGTGGGCTGAGCACTGATGGAGCCAAGGGACCTTCAGGTGTACCATCATCCCAGGGGCAGCCCCTGCTCACAGCTCCTGAGCTGTTCCCTAGAAGGGATATGGAGTGAGACAGCTTCCCCTTCGTGTCTTTGCCAAATGAGAGCTTTTTCTCCTTTATTGCATTGTGATGCTAATGAACAACCCTATTAGTAATGGCAGGGTAGCTGGAGGAGCTGAAAGCTGAAGCAGGTAGTGGGGCAATCAGATAATTATGAGGTGTGGGGTCTTTGTGGTAGTGGAAGTGGGTAATTATGGGGTTCATTAGATCCTCGTTGTCACTTAATGGAGACATCTACAGAATGGGCTCAGAGGTAGAGATGCACAAGAGGACTCTGAGCTCGTGTCAGCTGCACCATGCTGTACAGCTGCTGACCCTGGTAAGGTGCAAAAATAAATGTCCAAGCACTCACCTCTGTTAGTGTTAGTTAACACATGGCATGGGATCACTTAGGCTGGAAAAGACCTCTGTGGTCATCAAGTCCAACTGTTACCTTAGCACAGCCAAGCCTACTGCTAATCCTCGTCCCTAAGCACCACGTCTGTGAAATACCTCCAGGAATGGGACTCAGCTGGCAGCTCTTCATACTGCTGTGTATCAACCTGCATCCTGGAAAGCTATTGTGGAGGAGGTGTGCAGCAGGAAAGCAGGCAGGGTTAGGGTGTGACGTGGGGCACACAGAGGAAGAGGATGCTCTGCTGTGACTGGTACGTGCCTTGCTGGTCTGGGAGCTGTGGTGGCAGTTGCAGACAGAGGGAGAGAGGTAGAGCTGTCTGCAGTGGTGGCCTTGCAATAAAGACACTTTAGAGTTAATCCTCCACCATCTGTCTTCATTCTGCTAATAACCCACTTGATCAGCTGCTGCTGACTGTTTGTTAACATTCAGAAACAGATACAGAATTGGCAGGAGCATGCACGCGGGGCTGGATTCCACCCCAGCCGTGGTGGTGTGGGTCAGCAGGGCTGCACCCTGGGGATCCCATGGCCATAAGGCAGAGGACCTGCTGAGTTGGGCTGCCCTGCATTCCCCAGGTGGAACCCAGGTGGTCTGGGGAGCAGAAAGGTTGCATTGCCGTAGTCCCCAAGAACAGGTAACTCTGATCAACCCAAAAACTGCGCCTGGTTTTCTGTTCCCTCTTCCCCTCCCATTCAGTTGCTCCCCAAAGCTGGTGATCACTGAGCTCAGAGGCAGGGGCTGTGCTGCAGGACCCCTCCCTGCTGTCCACCCCCCCTCCCTGCCCCTCCAGCACTCTGCCGGGCTGTCCCAGGGCATGTATTCACCTCTTGCTCCTGTTGTTTTCCTTCATCCCTCCTGCCTTTATCTTCTCACCAGATTTAACACGAGTCATTAGCAAGCGCAAGCGTTGCTGCAGCAATTATGGCACATTCTGGCTGTCATTCATAAAGCTGCTAACAGGAACGGTGGAGCACTCGGTGTCATTCTGTGCCTTCACCACCTGTTCCCAGCAGCCACCGGCTGCTGGAGGTCCCTTACTGGAGACGTTGGTGGCTCTGGAGACCCTCTGTGTATTTCTTTGCTTTGTCACTGCATGGAGAAAAGGATTTGTCCCTGTGTCTAGGGCTGGGAAAAGGGATAGAGAGGTGCCCAGCGTAGCACCCTCCTGCACTGGGTGAAAACCTGTGCTCAAGAAGGGTGAATTCAGCTCCTTGCTTGGCTTGTGTCCCTGCTTTGTGCCTCGCTCACAGCCACATCAGTCAGGGATGGGCGTGAAGCTGGAATCTGCACCCCAACATGCAGGCAACTTCAGTAGGATGTCTGGGGAGGGAAGGGGGGGGGCAACAGGGTTTGGAACCAGGTGATTTTTGAGGTCCCCTCCCAACCCAACCATTCTGCTGTTGGATGACAGGTCCCAGACAATGGGATTTATCCCCATAGCTCAGCTGCAAGTTTAGGACAAGTGTGGAAAACCAAGCACCAGCTCACCCCCACACTGTGACGGCTTATCCCTCCATACATCCTCTTCCTGCTGCATGGAGCAGAGTCTTGGAGGGGGCTTTCAGTCCCCAGCTCCCCTATCTCCAGTCTGCAGATAGGTTTCGGTTCTGCCCAGGCGCAGGAAGAGAGTCGTGTATGCATATGAAAGCTGTTTTTATGGCTTATAATTATCTGGTACCCATCCTTAGAATAATTACAGCTCCTCCATTATTAATAATTGGAATTCCAGTCCTTGTCATAGATCACAAAATGGAGAGGAAGCTCAACCCAGGGTTTGCATAATGTACCTTGGTCTCAATTGAGTAATTGGTAAAATGGTGAAAATCGTTAGTTTTCCTCCTTTCCTTGGTGCTGGGATTAGTGAGATATTAGTGCAATTAGCCAGTGCTTCCATTTGAGGCTGCAATCATTTGGTTTGTAATTTAGAATAAATGTAAAAGCCCACTTGTGCTGCCGAACAGAGCATTTGTCCTGTTTAAAAGTATCTAATGGGGTGGCTGTCATCTAAGCAAGATACATTTGACCCATTTCAATTTGTTTCCCTTTTAATCTGCTATCTGTTTTCCTGGATCTTTTTTTAATAAAAACATAAAGAAGGAACGGGTGAGTGAGACCAAAGAGGGAGAGAATAGAAGCGTTATAGATCTGGAGTTTATCATAAGCCAAAGTAACTTGAAATCAAGCCTGTTAAATGGCAGAAAGCAATAAAAAGAAAACACTATTTGGAGATCGTTTAAAGGGCCGAGTGACTTGTCAATGAAAGGTTGCTCTGTTCGACTGCTCCTTAATAGCTTCTCAGAGGGAATCTGCAGCTCTTGCAAGAAGGAAGGCTGCAGCAGCCCTGTACTGGGGCAGGAGGTGGGGGAATCCAGCACCAAGAAGCTGGGAATAGGAGGAAAGAAGATGGGCTTAAACCCAAAATGCGTTTTCTGCTTTAAAATGCATCCTAAATATCAAGACCTTGGATATACCAAGGCTGAGAGCTTGGCTGTCACTTGGGTACAGATCAATAGCACCATGCCCTCCTCCATCAGAGAGCTCTGTGCTTTCCCTCCCACGGGCTGAGCATCCTTCCAGGGACTGTCTGATTCAAAGCTCGTCGCTGTCAGGCTCCATATTGCTGCCTGGAGAGCAACCAGCTGGGGCTCTGGGCTGGAGTCCCTGCTGTGCAGGGACAAATGGCTTGTTCAGAGGAGCTGGCTGTGTTCTGCTCCAAATGTCTCCGCTTGAACACCACTTCTGCTGCCTGCAGTAGTTCAAAGTGGGTTCAGTGAATGCTTCCTGCCAGGAAAACGTCCTATTAGAGTGGCACTGAGATGCGGTGACGTATTCATGCCACCCAGCAGCAGCCCAGCGAGGCTGTTCCTGCCTCAGAGTTGCTTGGATTTATGGGGTGAGATCCTGTGAGTGACTTAGCAGTGCAGGCTGAGCATGGATCCTTCTCAGTCCCAAGGATAAATCAGAGCCAACTCCCTTATCTCAGGAGAAGCAACTCGAGGGTACCAGCATCTTCTCTTACCTCACTGCGAGGGGTTTGGGCAAGGTGCAGGACCCCCAGCATCAGGGTTCCTGGGAAGGAACCTACTGGGATCAACTGCAGCTGCTCTCCATAGCGCCCTGCAGGATCCCGTGCAAGTTTTGCACTGCTGACTCTGCTGTCATCAGCAATATAAGGCTGTGTGCTCCAGGGCTTGGCAGCTCTGTGATAGCAAAGCTTGCTTTACCCCCAGCCCTGTCACTCGTGCCTGCCCACACAGCCACAATTGCAATTGATTAGGGCAGGCATCTTCCCGTGTGAGCTGCACTGGGCCTTTTGTTCTTCATCTGATAAAGGCACTTGAGACAGGAGAGGAGTGTGGATGGAGCAGGCACTGGAGCAGTTGTTAGAGATGCAGTGTGATCAGCAGAGGTCTCACTGACACCTCCCATGTGTCTGTTAGCTCAGCGGGGTGGGGATGTAAGGTAAACCCCAGGAAGAACAGCAAACACGCTGCTGCTTTGTCTGGTGTCAGATGGGAGGGACCCATGCGGTGGGAAGCTCCTGCCTTCAGGTTCCTCCCTGCCTGGGGGAGGCAGGATGGGTTTTGTCCTTGCTGCTCAGGTGGTCTGCTGTGCTTGAAGTGCAGCTGAGCAGCTCTGCTGGTTATAAAGCTGGTATTGAGCTGGTGAGATGAACTTCAGAAGGGCTTAGGTTGCAAAGGGCCTCAGAGATCGCCTGATTCCAGCTCCCGTGCCATGGGCAGGGTTCCTAGCCACTAAATTGAGCACAAGATCAGGTTGCCCAGAGCCTCATCCAGCACACCCTGTGGCTTTATGGTAGTGGTGGTGGTGCAGCAGTTAACGGTCTAAGGGTGTAATTTTATCTGTTGATTTGAGTAGTGCTCCCCCTGGTCTTAAATTGATACAGTACATCCTCAGTCCTCAAGTGCTGGTGTGCTCCAGGAGCTGCTGCTCTTCCTACGGAGTCTGCAGGGCATGAGCACTGCGAGCATCCCTTTGGTGGAGGGCCCACTAGGGACGCTGCAGGGGTGTGGTGTCAGTAAGCAGAGACTGTCAGGATGGGTATGGAGTAACTTGGCTGTTTGAATCCCACTGTCCTTGTGCAGCACTTTACGTCCTTTGTGATGCTTGAAGTGGGATGTGCATCTAAGGAACGCGTAGCAAGATGCTGGGAAGGATCCTGCAAGATTCATGTGGAAAAGGGCAGAGATTAGACTATGTACTTTGTCTTCCCTGTGAAGTCTCAGTGTTGATGGCTTTGCTGGTTCTGGAGTGGTTTATTTTTCAAGCATCAGGGGGCAGTGGGGAACTAAAGGCAGTACGAGCTGCTGTCTGAAGGCAGCGACTGCAGCTTCTCATCTCCACGCTGCCTCCGGGCTACCTGCAGAGTTTGCCTTTGAGCTCATGGATTTGTTGATGGTTCTCCCCTCCCTGCAGAGCTGCTGTTGCAGCCCACGGCTGCAACAGCAGCTC